>WWNC01000059.1:4282500-4667500 GCA_011125475.1 Melanerpes aurifrons
GCAGATTTCAGAGAGTCTTGGGAGAACTTGTAACCATAGCATGAGAGCTCCTTATCTGCTCCTGAGCATGTCACCAACCCAGTTTGCAAACTCACCACACAGAGGAGATAGCACAAGCTGCTATCTAGGCACTTTGGCCATGGAAATATCAACTGCTGGGACTATTGTGCTGAAGGTATGTACTCAGGCAGATGTCCTGCTCAAAATAGCAAAGAGAACTCCTCTGCCACTCTCCTGCATCAGGCTAAGAGCACTGGTAGGTCCACTGGCACTAGTACAGAAAAATCACATGAAGTCTATAGCACTTTTGTCTGATTTTTATACTAAAAAGGGAAAATTTACTTTTTTTTTTTAGCTTTTATAGCCAGTGTTACAAACACTACAGTTGTTTCTATTCTCACCCATCCTGAAAGACCCCAATCACCATGAAGAAACCTTTCCCTGAATGTCTGAATACCAGAAGCATCTTTTCTTATCCTTCTTTCAGTAGCTATAGGATTGTAATGGCATGTCTCCAGGGTGGGAGCATTGTTTATGGCAACAGAGCAAGAAAAATTGGTGAGCAATCCTTAGTTATAAAGGAGCTCTGCATTTTAGCAGCACTGCCTGATGTCTGGCCTTAAAGCCTCACCTGGGGAGGTGTCATTTGCTGTACCTGTCTGATACAGCTGTTGGAGCATGCATGAGCTGAAGAGTGTTGGTGGTGTTGGTGCTTGTGGTGTTTGGGCTCATGATGTATGCCATCACTAGACTCTTACCAACAATTCCAGGCTCCCTAAAGCACTGAACCCATCTTGCTCTCAAACAATGAGATTGCTTTACAAATCTTATTTTTTATGCTTGATTATTTTTATTTGCATGTTGGGTCTACCACCATGTGTCAAATGCAAATGGGCTTCTTGGGTACAACATTTCCTCCTTCTAGGTCTTGTGTGTATGTGTGTGTGTGTGTGTGTGTGTTAAAAAACAAACAAACAAACAAACAAAAACATTAAAAATCACCAAACATTCAATGAAGTAGAGTAGTTTTTCATCAGACAAGACTCTTGCAGCAGTGTAAGGACTTACGGCTGAGGGGTCAGAAGTAGTGGGATCTGAAGTACATAGAGCAGAGAAGCCATCACAGCCACTGGCAGGAGCCAAGACCATGTGCATCCCTGCCTGCTCCTCAGTGCCAAGGGGAGACAGTTCTCCAGTGGGAGGACTGACTCTCTTTTTGTTCATACCTATCACTTCCTAGGGAAGTGTTTGCAACATACCTAAGAATCTTATGACCAGTGCAGTGAATATCTGCAGACACCCTTTATCTTTTTATTTGTCTTAAATTAATGTATCACAGATATTATCCTGGCTGTCTCTGAAAGTTAGACAGAAGAAGTGAGACACCAGGAATTCCCTAGGGAATAAAAGCAGATTTTCTTGCATGGTAGTAGACAAGGAAAAGGCCTGCAGTCTTCCTCTCCTCTTCCTTTTAGGGTCTTCCTGTTCTGTTGTATGTCTTTACTCCATTTCACATATGGCAAATGAAAAGAAACTATCGCCTGACACTTTGGGCTCTGTCTAGTGACTTCAGTAGGTTTTTGGATTAATCACATCATGAATGTTTGTTATTGCTTGAGCAAAGCATGAGAAGGCCCAGGAAACAGATATTAGTTAACAAAATGTTTCTTAATCCATTTCAAGAGCTTGCCCTATCTGTGTGGAATCAGACCCAGCAAGCTTATTTTTTGCACAATAGTGGTACCTTCATAGCATAACAAGAAGAAAAATAAAAAAGGAGAAGTTATGAAAGGCTCATTGCACTTGGTAAGTGAATGAAACCACATCTGATTATCCAGATTATTTCTTCACTGAAGCTTATGATGCAGCCACAGAGTTATCAAAACAAAAATAATGGGTGCTCAGGATGGAGTTTATCAGAGGAAGCCCAAGACAGTGTGGATTAGCACAACACTTGACTATGGCTTAGGCAGCTCCACGCACGCTGATAAGTTTCTTAGTTTCTTTCCCCCTTGCCTGCCTTGTCCTGTGTTTGGTCCTCAGAGGGATCAGGCTTGAGAAGGACCTCAGCAGTGACCTGCCCACCCTAACAACTCCTCCTCAAAATCATGAAACAATTATTCTTTCAAGAGTCAGATCTGGCTGTGTAAAGCAGACTGCTTTTTGAGCCTCACTTGAGGACAGAGCTTGATACTTTGGCTCACACCAGTCAGAACCAAATGCCACCAGCTTTCCCAAGCAGACTTTGGTGAGACTAGCCATGGAAGCATAAGCAAAAGCATTGCAGCCTGGCTCCTTATCCTTGGATTCAGGGCAGAAACACTGAGCAGAGCAGAAGGCAGTATTGAAATGCAGGAGAAAAGCATAACCTTGTCTTAGCCATCATCAAGTGCTGCTGAAAACCTCTGTGCCCTGGACCTGTCTGATAAACTCTGTCCTGGAAGCCGACTATCTCAGTGTCGATAATGGTGTGTCTGTATCATTACATTTAATGCAGAAATAATACCTGAGCATCAATTGTGGTTTGTTCTGTTACCAAATGAAACACTCTATTCATAGCTTTTCATAGCAGAGTGCTCTCTCCTCCACTGCAGAAATACTGAGTGAAAAATAGGTGGAGAAGGGTTTTGCCACAAGAGAAATATTGACATAAGCCATCAAGTGTTTCATTTGGGAAAATGGTTGTATACACTATGGTTACCACTGCTGCTAAGGTTGACTACTTTGAAGAGTTTTAATTTGGCTCTAAAAATATATTTGGTTTGAAACACAGGAAAGAGAAAGTTTTGGGAAAAGCTTTTCTCCAACACTGAATCTGACAACTTGCAAAAGTCTATTGTTTCAAAAGATTTTGTGGTTTCTGAAAACACATTGGGCTTTAGATAAACAGCCTCCATTTCTGTACCTTTAACAGGAAAATTGGACTGATGGATTAATTTTCAGCACAGCTGACATGATACAGCCCTTTGCAAACAGATGGAGATGTGATGTTAGACCTTCAGAGCTAGTGGCCAACTGGAATAACCTTTGATTTGCCTGAACTGACTTTAATATTGCTGGCATCTAAATTGTGTTAATGATTTCCTTGACTTTCACATAAGGCTTTTCACACACAGCAGCTCAGCAGACAATAAGGAGGAAAAAGGTGTGGGAAAAGACAAAGAAAGGGTGGTTCTAAAGTCACCTACACCAGACAAATTAGTTTTCCCTTGATAGACTGTATTTCACATTCACAATATTCTTCCGAGCGATGGGAAGCTTTTTCCCCCCCAGATGTTCAGTTTGATATTTGCACTTTGGCTGTAGCCATGGTCTAATTAACTTCAGATATTTCAAAACAATGGTTTCTCATAAAGAACCATTTTAGGGTCTGTGTTTCACATTTAAAATGATAATCATTGTTGAGTCAGTAACATAAAACCTGTGCTTTAAAAGTGTGTAATGAAAATGGTGTTTTTCATCACCTCAGGACTGCAATGTAGCTAGCAGATTGATATTTTTTCTCTAGTGATATGGCTTTTAGGATTGAGACAAAGCCTAAACATTTTCCCTTTGTTGGGATTTCATACACAAATCTCAACTTCTGAAAACAATGATTTGT
This sequence comes from Melanerpes aurifrons, assembly GCA_011125475.1. Lineage (NCBI taxonomy): Eukaryota > Metazoa > Chordata > Aves > Piciformes > Picidae > Melanerpes > Melanerpes aurifrons. Next base: position 4,286,102 of record WWNC01000059.1, read on the forward strand.
CATGGGAGACATTTGGCAGCCTGAGCAAAGGTTTACTGTTTCTGCTTTGCCTAAAATATTTACAAAGGAAAGTATCTGACATTCACAGTAAATCAGACAATGTTTCAGGCCTCTGACATAACTGCATGATGTCTCTGAAAGGAGCAAAGATCTCATTTCTGGCTGTTTGGGTGTTTGGTGGTGTTTTTTTTTTTTTGTTTTTTTTTTTTGTTTTTTTTTGTTCAGTGCAGAAACCTTCACTCTTGAGGAGAATGGGGAGCGTTAAATAAAGTGGGAGGGTTGCTGAGGTCACTTTTTCTGGCTTGATCAGCTCCTCACTTTCTCCAATTGTTCTCTCCATTCGTAAAAACCCTGAGGGTCTCCAGCGTAAGACATTCTCCCTCCTCCAGGTTTTCTTTCCCTCCCGAGCAAGGGATGCCCAGGATGAGTTCCTCCTCCCTCCCACCCCGGCCTCACATTTCTGGCGGGCGACAGGAGCACATCCCGCACAAGAAAGGCGGAGAAGGAGAGGCTCTGCGACCACCTTCACTATCTCCGCCAGTGCCTTTGTCTCACCAGCCCGAAAGTCCCCCTCCTGCCCAGAAATCTCCATCCCACCGCGGATGTGAGCGATCCCCCTAACTCTGAAAGGGAAGGGAGGCGGGTGCGAGGGGGACACAAGGCTCGTCTGCGTCCTCTCTTTGTCGACTGGCTCGGTTTCCCCCGCCGGAGAGGTGAGGGAGGTGAGGGAGGGGAAGCGGGGGAGCGACTCCACTCCCCACGCCGCGGGGCTCCGCGCCTCTAGCCCCAGGGCCAGGAGGCTCCGCGGGGGCACCGGGAGCTCCGTGCCGGGGGCGAACGGGGCCGGGCCGCGGCAGAAGGAGGAGTAAGAAGCAGAGGAGGAGCGGGGGAGGGGTGGGAGGAGAAGCGGGTGGTTTCTGCATCCTCCGCTTTCTTCCCGGCTCCGTGAATGAGAGGCTTGGTCGTCCGGTTCCCATCAGGGTTCCGGCATTCGGGGAGTGGAAGAAGAAAGGGAATCTGGAGAGGAGGAAAGGTCTTTTCTTTAAAAAAATAATCTCTTTTCTTTCCCGGCTTGAGAAAAGGGATGCAAGCAAGTATATCTGAGGCTGGGTTAGTGCAGAGATTCAACTCTTCGTTACCTCTTGGTGCTGGCTGCAAGCAAAGAAAGCACCGCTCTCTCCCCACCCCGCCCCCTCCGAATTTCAGGTCATACCCAGTGTCTCCCTGTCCCCGTGAGGATTCCCTAGCTCTTCAGCTGGACCCCCTGGCTGCCCCAGTGGGCACGGGCGATTGCAATTTTCCCTGTTGCAGTTGTTCTACTGGTTCCCTGGGCAGCCACAGCTACAAGGAAATGCTCAGAGACCAGCACTGTGTAAGAGATCTTCACATGGTAGGGACAGCAGAATTGCCAACTTCTCTTCCCTTACTTTGACAGAAGCAGTCGCCCAATCTCAACCAAGAGGTGATGGAGAAGCTAGACCAGGGCTGTGCAAGTGGCTTTTGCCATTTCTGCCTCAAGTGAAAGCAGGGTATGGAGTAAGAAGATATGAAGTTGGGAGGATGAGATTAGGGGAAGATTAGAGAGGACAGCTGAGCTACCTTCAGTTTGGCTGTGGTACCTATCTTTCATGATCTACCCATTTGTACTGGAGGGTGGCCTAGGGATCGGGATATCCCTGATGCCAAAGAATGCATCCTGTCTTTTTTTCTTGAGGCCTGGGATGGTGGATAGAGTCCCACAACTTCATAAAGAGAAAGGGATGGGCCATTGAGACTGGTGCAAAGGAGGAAGTTTGTTCAGAAAGATTCCCATTTTATGCATGTGTCCTCAAAAGGCTTCCTCTGCAAGCCTGAGAAGGGCTGAGAGTGTATGGGGAGAGGGAACGGTGCCATAACTGTGCACATCACATAACCCCAATATGTCTCGAAGGGTTGAAGAGGCTTGTTTGAACTAGTGTTGAAGAAATTCAGTATTACTTCTCTTCTTTTATCACAGCATTGGGCAGAGGAAGTGAGTGTTGTCATCTGCATGTGAGGAGGTAGGGAATGCCAGGCTAGCAAAAAGTGGAGCTAAGTCTGACAACCTCCTTCCCGTGACTGCAATGCCATTGTGTGAATCTGTATCAAAAGCCTCAAAAAGATTCTTGCAACTCTTTATGGTGCCTGTCTGAATGCACAGAGATGCATTTTTGTCATCCGTTTCATTGCATAAGGTTTAAAGACTGAGAAAACTTCAACCTAACATGGAGCAGGTCCAGTCTGTTGAGACAGAGCATTGCCCAGGAGGAATGTGTGCAAGAGGAAGTAGAGGGCCCGATGCCAGGGGAGTGGCAGTGGTAGAGAGGCTGCTGTATACTGTCTATGTTCACGTGGGAGAAAGGGAGCAATCTCTCTTCAGTGCCCTTGCTAGTAAGTAAGTAATATTTGCTTCAGCCTATTTAAGAAGGAAAGACCAACAAGCTCACACAAAGGTGAGGTAAGGATTTCACTCAAATGATCCAGCTCCACTTGCACGCACCCAGGCTACAGCTCATGCAAACGTGACCTGGTTTAAGCCACCAGGTCTCAATTTCCCCCTGGTTGGCTGTCATTTCTCCTGCCTTCTGCTTCTACCACTTAGCACCAAAGGCTGTTTTTGGAAATGAGGGCTTTGGGATTGTCTCAAAGCCACTGTCAGGACAACTCTGGGGACAGAATAACTGAAACAATAGCAGCAAGAGGCACTGAAGGAAGACTCCTTCTGCCTCTACCTAGCTGGAGATTGCCAAAAACGTGCCCAGAAAGGTGTGATCTGACATACCTATTTCTCCAGGCTTTTCTGGCTCTAGATTTACACCTTCCTGGAGAAAGGGGAATTGTGGCACATGGTCCTCTCATTTATCTGCCACATACCAAGACAGGTACCTTTCAGGAAAGGAGCTGCCCAAGGAGCACAGCAGACCCTTTATTGGTGAAAGTACCTTACAAAAGGGTGGTTTAAGAGTTCTACTTTGACTTTGTCTCTGAGGGGTTTGGATAGAAAAACGAAAAAGTAAGAAAAGGGAAGAAAAAAAAAAAAGAAGAAAAATGGCTGGAGATGCATAAAGCTAGGGTGGAGAAGCTTGGCTCGGGAGCTGCCGATGTGAGGTTGCCTGTGAATTGGCACCGGCAGGGAAAGTTTGGAACAAGCACTAGTATATTCTTTCATTGCAACCTCCTCTGAGACTGGGGAGGCAAAAGGAAAAAGGGATTTCGGTCCCAGTCACTTTCCCCGTTTCAACCAGCTTCGGGAGCCAGGGTGGAGGAGGTCTTTCCATTCTCTTCTCAGTTAATTGTTTAATTGGGGAACAATGCTCCTTTCGCATCCGACTGCCCTTCTCCAAGGGCCGATACCGGGCGAACAGAGGGACCAGTCCCTCCACACCGGCTGCGTCTCCCCGGTACTTTCGGGGCTACTCCCGGGCTGGGGTCTATGGGCCCCAGAGGGGACGGCGGGAGAGGGGGGAGGGGGGGGAAACAGGGGAGGCTCCGCCGAGGCAGGCGCTGGGGGAGCTCTGCAAATTGCAAGGAGGCTCTTGCAGAGCTTGTGAACCCTCCTCTCCCCGAGCCAGCGCCCCTCCTCTGCAGCGCTGACGGTACAACGATATAATAATGATGGGTGGCTGAGACTCGCATTTGAACTTGCAGGCGAGCTCTCTTTGCCCACAACTCGGTTCAGGCTCCGCAGCTCCGAGTCAGGTGCTCGCCGGCGGGGAGGGAGGGGAGACAGAGTTCTGGGAGAAGGAGAGACCCCGGAACAAGCCGTCCTCTTCCAGCACTAACGAGGGGATTTACTCTTTCATGCGGCCACTGGGATCTCTGGACTAGCCTAGCCACCACGCTGTGATTTTTTTGCAATCTCTGCAGTACGCTACCTTTTAAGGTAACTATAACTCTTCATGTGGGTTGCTTTTTGGTGGTTTTTATTGTGTTTTGGGGAATTTGTATTTTTTTCTTTAAAACATATTTATTTATTCTTTTTATTTTAGTTTGTTTTTTAAAATCTACGTACGATTGCCAGCAAACACCTAGAGTAAGATTTTAAACGATAGTTTTGCTACTGATACCTGTAAGGACAAAGAGTTGAACTGCAAAGCTTAAGCAGGAGAGAATAGCGGTGACTGGTGAATTTAAACAACCTGGGGTAAGTTCAACGACCTTAGAGGGAGGTGTAGAGGAGAGGGGATGCTCTGGGATTCACACACACACACACAAAAAATCTCCTGGTGCAAAGAGTAGAACAAAGAAAAATAGGGACTAAAAGACTTTGGGGTGGAAGCTCTGACAGAAGTCTTTGCTACTAGTTTGAATGGCCAGGAAGGTAGAGCTGCACCTTGGTGTGTGATGGGGCTCAGAAGGGAGAAAGGAGGAAGCTATTTCTTACGGATGTTAAATACACAAAGCGCCCGTGTGGCAGGCGCGATAAGAAAGGACATTTCCTCTGGCCACCAGGTTTTCTTGCTTCGGGAAAAACGTGTGCTCACTCTCCTCCTCTCTTGTGTGCTCATTTTATTTCCCCCGCTTATTTTCTTTTATTCACCCCCCGCCCTTTTTTTTTTTTTTTTTTTCCTTTTCTTTCCTCCCCTTGCATGATGTTCCTGGAAAGCTTCTCACAGGGCAAAGGGAGGCTGAGGTGCTCAGGCAGCATCTCTCCAGAGGAAAGGGAGAGCAGGCGTCCTGTGAGCCACATTTTCATTTCTGAAAAGGGGGGTGGTGGGTGAGGAGGAGAATCACAAGGTCAGTGGAGCAAAACGCCCCCTTTAACACCCACGGCCAGCTTCTCGGGGCACGGGCACTGCCTTCTCCCTCCGCTTCTCGGGATTTCGCCTTTGTTTTACAAAGAAAAAGTGAGAGCATCGTGGAAGGAATTAAAGGAGTTTCGACGGCGGGAAAAAAGCGAATGTGTGTGTGTGTGTGGGGGCGGCACCGGCAGAGGGCCGGGGTCCCCACGGCAGGGGATGGGATCCCGCGGACAGCTTCCATCCGGCCCCCAGGCACCGTCCTCACACAAAGGGGCGATGGGGAGCGGGCGAAGGCTGGGGCCAGCCCTTATTGTCCCCCTTGTCACGTCCTCCTAGGCCACCCCCTCAACCTCTGGGCACCGGCTTTCGGGATTAAGCCCCTAAGGCTTTTCTTTTTCTTTCTTTCTCCCCCCTCCCCTTCTTTCTTTATTTTTTATTTTTTTTCTTATATTTTATTTTTTTCCCTTCTTTTATTTTTTTTCCCTTCTTTTATTGGCCTTTTTTTTTTTAATTAAAAAAAAAAAAAAAAAAAAGAAAGGAGAGAAACATATTGCAGAAACCTATCCCGGAATGGAGAGGGTAAATGTTTGGGGAGTTGTTTAAAAAAAGAAAAAAAAAAGGCCGAGCGAAAGGGGAAGTTTCCCTCCCAAAAGGAATGAGTAAGACTTTGGCGGAGCGAAGGGAGAGCAGGGCCCGGTGGGGAGCCCTGCCTATACCGACGATGAGCACTGGCCGGGGCGGACCTGGTCGCCCTTGGGACGCGTTGTCGGGCGGGGCGGGAAGAGAGGTTCTGCCGGCGCTAGCCTGCAGTATTCACGGAAGGCTCTCTGGCGTCCCGAGTACACCTAGGGGGCAGGGAGTTGTACCCCAGGCGGGCGGACTGACGGACGGAGAGAGAAAATGACGGCAGAGAGCTGTGAGCAGGGGCTGCGGGGTCCCGCCACAGGCAGGCGCGGTCCCGGTCGTGGCCGCTCTCGAGGAACGGGCCGGGCGCGGTGGCGGCATTGTGGCGCCCCCTGGCGGCAAGTGCCTGGCTCATAGTTTCTGTCCCCGCTTGTTTCCCGCTAGAGGGCTCCGGTTTCCCTCACACTGTAGAAGAGGGCGTGGGGATGCAAAAAAATACTCCTTATAATAAAATAATATTAGCAGCGTTTCGCTGTTCTTCGCTCTCCGCGGAGCGGCGCGGGAGCCTGATAGCGTTGATGGCCCTCCCTCGGGTGGTGTTTGACAGCGGGGCGGGACCGACCCCTGGCTTGTGAGGCGGACCTCAGATCTCTGTTCCCGGCTGGAAAGGGAGGGGGGAGGGTGAGAGCACCCGCAGCTTCCTGCCGCCGGACGAGCCCACGGGAGGCGCTGAAGAAACTCGTCCGGCCAACATGCTGGTCCTTGCGCTGCGCTCAGTGATGGGGTGTGGAGTCACACCCGCGGGTGCCATGGGCAGCATCTCTATGTCTTTCTCCTGTTGCTGCTCACCACACGTGTGTCTTGCTCCCTTCACCTTGAGGCAGTGTAGCTGATGGGGAGAGATGAGGCAGAAGAGGGTCATAGTTGTTCTGGAAAGCAGGCTGGCAGGCGAGAACTCAGAGTCTGCTTTTAGGGTGATGATGCAAGGAGCAGAGGAGTGGGAGTACTTGTGGTTCCGCGGGCACATGAGTTCTGGGACCTTGTTCCGCACACTACCTCTGACAATTTTCCACTGCCTTTCTCTGAGGCCGTCTGAGAGAGCCCAGAGCCACTTCTGGCATAAATTAGCGCTGGCCTGGGAGGGATGTCCTCAGGCAGCAGCTTCTCGGCAGCTGCCAGAGCGAGGAGCGCCAGAACACGCTGTGCTCTGGTCACTTTTCCCGTCTGCACCCCTGTGCTTGGGGCTGGAGGCAGAGCCTCAAGCCTGTCGAGGCTCCAGCGCGGGAGGGGCTCCCCCTTGCAGCTGCTTGCGCTGGAGGTGGTGAGGAAAGGATGATGCAGATGTCCCCAGGACCTTCTGAGAGGCCTTAGGAGGACCTTTGTGAGAGCTAAAAGGCTGAGCAGACGCCACTGGTGAACCAGATGCTGCCATGTGGCAGCACAGTGGGCTAACTAATCACACGGCAGAGATGTGGTGAAACTGGCAAAGCTAATTAGGCAGCACTTGGTGAGGTTGATACATGTAAGCAATTAACAGTCAGATCGCATGAAAGGATCAAAAGACTGCAAAAGCCAAAGAAAGTGCAAAGAAAGGATAGCAGCTGTGAAGGTTTTGGACAGAACTCAGAAGGTAGCAAGAGGTGTGCCACATCTGGCATGTATCATATCTAGCTTGCTGGAGTTTCACTGGAAAGCTGTGTAATTTACTGCTTTACCCATTAGTAGGAGCGGCAACCTTGATTCACTTCTTGAGTGTCAGATTGTGTCAGGGTTTCCCTCCCACCCTTTAAAAAGATTATTATTTTACTGTGAACCTGACTTTCACTATGGAGGCAGGGAGGAGCATTTTGGGCACAGGCTGTTTTTTACGTGTTTAAGGAACAATTCCAGCTTTCACAATACAGCTGTAGAGCATGTGCTGAATCAATCTCATTATGACCTGAGAAGCTGCAGCCTTTAAAGACAGTTTCACCTCTATGAAATTAGCTAATTTCTCATTGTCCCAGCCTCAGAGAAACTGGAGAGTAGTTTCTGGATGGTAGACTTTATTCTGTTCCACATCAGGACAATTCAGTATCTTTTTTTAACCTGGAGTTTAAAACAGAAAGAGAGACATGATGATCTCCCATCTGGTTAAATTAAAATAGCATTGGTGTGAGATCAAGCTTACACTGTAAACTAAACACAAGCTGGAATGTGATCAGACCTTATTGCTCCTACAAGTTTTTGCTGTGGAAAGTGAACATCACAGTGCAAGCAAAAATATGAGCCCTTCTCTCTACCTACAGAAAGAACCTCTGCTTCTGGTTTTAAAGATGTGGAATTTGTCAAGGTCTTGGCATCTTCTGGCTAAAAGACACTGTGCTAAGGGTTGCTTCCAGTTTAAAAATGTAGTGCAAATTACTACTGTAGATCAGTCTGCCTTTAGCAGCTCCTAATAAAGTGGATCAGTCCAGATGGAAACTAGCCAGCACACAACCCAAGTTTGGTCACATTAAATGACATACTTTTTTTTTTAACAGTGTGTGGAAATTAAACACTTACTCAAGTCTTTCAGCCTTGAGTTGGCAGGATTTTCCTGTTGTGTCCATAGTATTATGTTTCTCTTACTCTAGATGTAGTGACACTAAGGGGGGGAAAAAAAGGTTGTGGAAAAAGGTATGACTAGAAGGATTTTATCTAATTACAGAGGACTTAGGGCCAGTACAGCAGCCAGCCAACAGAGGCCTTTACAACTGTAGAGTTGTGGGAATGGGAAACACAAACATGTTTTAGAGCAGGGATTCTGCTCAGGAGGCTGCAAGGGAGCATAGTCAGGTACAGCCTCTGTCAGCAAAAGGGGAGGAGTCAGGAGCAGTCACATCTGATACCAGTGTCCTGGAAATGTGGGCATTGGGAATTGGGATGCTAGGTGTGTAAACAGTAGCCTCTGCCTTGTCTGTGGCTCCTGAGAAGGATTGATGGTGCTGGGTCTGCAGACCTCGTCTTGCTCTCTCTTAAGCTTGGTGGCCTTGAGGGTCTGGGTGAGGTACTGCCATGATGATCCACAGGCTGCTGTTTGGAAAAGGTGGCAATAGCAATTGCCCATTTCATTCTGGCAGGTGTGGAACAACACTCAGTTACCCAGGACGGTTTAAGGGAGCCCACCAAGGACCAGAGTGTGAAAACCCTTGTGTATGGAAGGTTGCACAGGAATCATGTTTGGGCCCTTCTCCCCAACATTTTTCATTGCTTGAGTAAGTGCCTTGGGAAAAAGGAGAGTTAACAAAAGAGAAGGTTTAGAGATGATTTTCCTGGAGTCAGGTGGGGATTTTTGGCAGGTGTCTCACATTAAGCTCTGTGCTTAAACAGTGCAATTTTGTTTTGAGCTGAGCCTGATGGAGCATGTGTAATTACTGCACTACTCAGTAAAAGGCTAAGTATCCATAATAACTGTGACTACTCTTTTCTATGTTCAGCAGCCACAGGATGTCTTGAAAGTTATCCTTTCACAGTTTTCTTTCTATTTTCATATTTTACTATGGGTGTGTCTATTGTGCTTAGTATCTGGAAGCTGAAGCTGTGAAATTTTTTTTCAATAAGATCCCTCAAATTGTGTTTGGAATGGAGTCACCACCATGACATCAGAGGGACAGTGCTTTGTGCTGGCATGCAAAGTGAGCAGGAATGGGAAGGTGAGGACCTCCCTGTAGCCTGGACTTGTAGTGTAGGGCTTAAGCTCAGGTTCAGAGCTCTCAGCTGGCTCAAAGCATAGCAGTAGAGCCATCTCACCAAAGGTGGAAGCTTTTACACCACTTCTCATCATGACAGTATAGCAAAAAGCCTCTGATGGCAATGAGCATCCAGCATTGGAATGTTCCAGATACAAAGATTCTCCTCATCATGGCTGATGTGGAGTGCAGAACAGCAGGTGGTGGCTACAGCAACCAACCAGCTCTGTTTAGGTGTATGCCTGTCTTCTAGGAAAAGGAAAATCCTCTGAATCCTCTGTTTCTGGTCCCAAAAGCCATGGTTGCCTTCTGGGGAAGGAGCGAGACAAAGCAGTGTACGGGTAAACATGGAAAGCCTAAGCTGTAAACAGTTTGTTCTAGGTTCTTGTTTAGCTCTTGATGTAGCTGGTCTGTGACACATGGGAAACACATGTGGCAGAGCATCTCTGAAGAAGGTCTGGAGCCACTCTGCTTTCATAGGGACAAGAGCTTTCACACTGTCTTAGAGGCAGGTCCAGCATTCACTGCCTTGGAAGGCGGAGTGGTCTGTCACTCTACTCTTTGTGCTCTCTTCAGAGGGCTTGTGTTATTGAAGGAACTAGTCTGCAATAGGTTTGGAGCTTGAGGCTGCCAGCAGTTTCAGAAGGGTTGCCTGAAGTTCCTTCTAGTCTGTGCACATCTGTAGGCTCAGTGTGACCTCTCAGTTTTAAACATTGTGCAATTATGAGAGTAATTTATATGTTTATCTAAGCAAACGTGTGACTGTCTATATGAGAGCTTGTCCACTGCATTAAAATAAATTTGATGTCTGCAGCTCTTATTTTCTCCAGCCTGCTCATTCACAACAGCCTTATACAGAGAATTACTAGGACAAAGTATGGACTTTAAATTTTTTATTTTTAAATATAGCCAGTTTTGTTTTCTCCATGAACAGCATAGGGAGAGATAAAATTCTGGCTGGCTGTTTTAGGGGTTATGTATTAGAACCCTCAGAAAAAAGTTTTATGGCAGATAGTTCTTAAACTGAATGAAGTCAAAGAAGTTCCCTGTTCTTGTTTGTGACTCAGACATAGAGAGTGCAAATTCCATGAAGTTCATGTTGCAAAATAAGTGATATCAGATTATATGCTCAATTCTATGGAACGGCTGAAACAGAAGAGGGGTGTCTTTGGCAGCATGCAGTCTGCTCTGTGGAAAGCAGATGTATTCTTTCCTCCACGCCCTGGGAATAGGTTGCAGCATGTGTTTCCCAGCACAACCAGCCAGCTCTGACCATCCACATATAGGGAATGAAATGCTCTTGGGTTTTCAGCCCTTTTCGGTGGGAATTTTTAACATGGTGCTGTTATGTTAGAGATTGCCTCATTGGAAAGGCTTGGTTTCAGATGTTTTGAGTCTTTTCTGAGCTGTTCAGCCATTGTAGGATAGATGCCAATTCACACAGACTCATGTGAAGTTTGGGCTGCAGCTGTAAGCTGTGGAGAAAACTTTCCTGAGATTGAGCACATCACCAGTAATTTTCTGAAGACGTTTCTCTATGTCTCTTGCTGTCATGTTTGGTATAGTTTGTGGAGGCTTCTGAATGTATTAATGCCTTAACCATAAAGCATTATATGTAAGTACTAAAGAGCTGAAATGCTTACCTAAAATAATGTTAAAATATGTTTGTGTAACACAAGTTTCATGGTTATAACAGAGGTGTATATCTATTAAACCTCTCTTTCACTATCCCTTAATGCAGTTCAACTGTAACCCCTCTTGGACAGGAGAAAAACCATCAATGCAGGTGACTTGCCCTAGTAAAGAGCACAAGTAGTGTACTTTTACAGCAATATCAGGAAAATGAGGATTTTGTCATTAAAAGTTTCCTGGTGGCAGTGTTTGGCAAACTATTGCTGGAAGTTATTTCTTATAGTGGCTATGTAGTATATGTATGTAACTGTATGGAAGAGGGACTGTTGTGAATCCTTTACTGTAACTGACATTGGTGTGACTTGTAATGCTTTTGTTAGTGTACTTTTCAATTATTATTATAATAATTATTTAAGTATGTACAGATTCCATGTGTGTAACTAAAAACTGGAATAAAATGAAGGTATTCTATTATCAGCATTCACTAATATAACATATATGGGAAATATTTCAGCTGTCAAAAGGCAGAACCCATACAGAGAGAAGCAAGCCCAAAGGGAATGACATGTCTGAGTAATTACTCTAGACTCAATAACCTGGAATTCATTATGTATCTGTATTAGATAGGGGCACGTTGTCACTGTTACTAATTTCTACCATAAAATATTATAGGGAGTAACCTGTAAATCTGGTAGTAATCTGACCACTCACTTGCAGATGTGAAGGATTATAGTGTGGGTATTGATTCATCATCAAAATGTATTAGAAGTTTGTCATGGTGTCCCTTTTCAACACAAACTGGATTGTTAGATCTTGCTGATTGACAGTGCAGTTTGTTACAGACTTAAAACTCCCTAGAGATTGGATCTGATGTGGCAATACCATAATAGAAAAAATCAGGTTACCACCATGTGAGAATAGATTTTAAATGATGATTAAAATAGCAGAAGATCAGTGTATTAAGAATTAATTGTCCTGCTGAACATTTTGCTTGTAATACCAATGACAAATATTAGTATGCTGAATTACAGCATGTGATAAGGACATAACACAGTAATAACCACTTCTTTGTTCTTTATTTGTAGGTCAAGATGTTGTTAAGTATAAAAAGTATCTTATGGATATATTCTACATTAGTTATAACATATATGCTACCCAAAGGTAAGTCTGTTATACATAGAACCATTCATTAAACTTCATTTTAATGGCAAATCAGGAGGGTATTTTCCAGGACTCAGGAAAGAATCCAGATTCAGGAGCTGCATTTTCTGGTGTTGTCTCTGCTACCTTTTTTTTTCTTTTTTGCTGCTCTGTGTTACTAATTTTGTTTCTGTGTTGTCCTCATTGACTTACTGATGATTTATATAGAAAGCTCTTGGCGGGTGGGTGTGGTTTTGACAGGGTTGCTACACAGCTCTCTGATGTTTCCTGAATTTTTTAATTGCCATTACTATAATTCAAGTGCTGTAACACACCGTCCCCCATAGCAAACTGCTGTGCCACGAAGTGCCATAGGACATCACCGTGTAAAGCAAAATAGTTTGTGCTGGGTTAGGAACTGGCTGGAGGGCCAGGCCCAGAGAGTGGTAGTGAATGGTGCCACATCCAGCTGGTGGCCAGTCACCAGTGGTGTCCCCCAGGGATCAGTGCTGGGCCCTGTCCTCTTCAACATATTCATTGATGATCTGGATGAGGGGGTCGAGTCAGTCATCAGCAAGTTTGCAGATGACACCAAGTTAGGGGCAGATGTTAGTCAGTTAGAGGGTGGAAAGGCTCTGCAGAGGGACCTCGACCAACTGGACAGATGGGCAGAATCCAATGGGATGGCATTCAACAAGTCCAAGTGCCGAGTGCTGCACTTTGGCCATGGCAATCCCATGCAGAGCTACAGGCTGGGGTCGGAGTGGCTGGAGAGCTCCCAAACAGAGAGGAACCTGGGGGTGCTGACTGACAGCTGGCTGAATATGAGCCAGCAGTGTGCCCAGGTGGCCAGGAGGGCCAATGGCATCCTGGCCTGCATTAAGAATGGTGTGGCCAGCAGGAGCAGGGAAGTTATTGTGCCCCTGTACTCTGCTTTGGTTAGGCCACACCTTGAGTCCTGTGTCCAGTTCTGGGCCCCTCAGTTTAAGAAGGACATTGAAACACTTGAACGTGTCCAGAGAAGGGCAACAAGGCTGGGGAGAGGCCTTGAGCACAAGCCCTATGAGGAGAGGCTGAGGGAGCTGGGATTGTTTAGCCTGGAGAAGAGGAGGCTCAGGGGTGACCTCATTGCCCTCTACAACTACCTGAAAGGTGGTTGTAGCTGGGAAGGGATTGGTCTCTTCTCCCAGGCAACCAGCACCAGAACAAGGGGACACAGTCTCAAGCTGTGCCAGGGGAGGTTTAGACTCGAGCTGAGGAGGAAGTTCTTCACTGAGCGAGTCATTCGTCATTGCAACGGGTTGCCCAGGGAGGTGGTTGAGTCATCGACCCTGGAGGCGTTCAAGAGGAGATTGGACGTGACACTTTGTGCCATGGTCTAGTCATAGGGTCTGCATTGATAGGTTGGACTCGATGATCCTCGAGGTCCTTTCCAACCTAAGTGATACTGTGATACTGTCTTCTCCACATACTCAGGAGAGCATCTTAATCCTTTAACCTGTGATTCTGAAAAGTGGGACTTGGTGGCCAGATATGTCTCACACCTTCATTTTTTCATGATCTACTAAAGAGTAGAGGAGGTGAGAACTTACAAGAGGGGATAATTTCAGTGTAGGGCACAGACTTTCCATGGGACCTTCAGCCCGGTGCCATGGATGGAGGAAGTAAGCAGTGCTGGCATTATGGGAACAGGAGCAGGTTCCTGGAATAGACCTAGTCAGGCTGCAGAAGTGATGGATGAAACTGGGGAACTCTTGGGTTACAGGAATACTGTAACTGGTTTGGCAAACCTCCCAGTCAGGTCCCAGTGCAGGTGCTCATGTGTATCATGCCACAGTAGCCTTTTGAGTCTATAGGTCACAGCTCACACCTTCTCTGTATTCAGGGTGAAAGGTGCTGTGTATGAGTGGGTACAGGGGAAACCAGTAGTCTCCATTTCTCCATTGTTTGCTGATCTGTCAGGGATCAGCTGGGAATGTGCCTCTGGAGTAAGCAGTCTGTCATCACCCTGCTGTGGAAGGGGGGCCTGCCATAAACTAACCTGGTGGTGGATCCCTTGACTGCTTGAGTTTGGAGCAAGGATGTATTAGGCAGCTGCACGTCTTCAGTTTGGGTGGGAAGGAGAAGCCTTACTACTTCTCTTGATGATTACAGGCTAACACTAAATTGTGTACTTGTGTGGTTGCCGTGGTTATTTGAAAGTTTGCGTCAAGCCTTTAGCAAGGAAAAGGTCCCTACAGGTGCTGCAGACTTACCAAATTGGAGTAATAGCTTTCCAAAACCTAAAAGTAAGACTTTTTGTTGATTTTTTTTTTTTTTTTCTTTTCCTTGCTCTCTTCTTTCCAGGGCCTCCCCAAACTGGTTTTAGCCTTTCAGAGACATATTTTTTTTTGCCCTGGCTTCAACACTGTTGCTAGCAGTCTTTAGGTAGTCCTCTAGGATAAAGGAAAAGACCAATGTGCTGAGTGGAACCAACTTAAAGATTTTTTGTTTTGTTTGGTTTGGTTTTTTTTTTTCCACACTCTAGCAGGTTGGGAGCACTATGATTGAATATTTCCTACCATCACTTCCTCTTTAGAACTGGTTTATTTTGGTTTGGTTTTTATTCCCCCCCTCCCCATTCTTCATCAGACACAGAACAAGCTACAAAGACTAGATTTGTCCTCAGGGACAACAAACTCAAAGATTTTGGGCTGAGGCAAGACACTAGCACTGATCTTCCCTTTTCTTATTCATGGAGGACTGAGACTTATTTGGTTGTTAAATGTCAAGTTTCTTTTTTTTCTTACTCCAGTTTTCACTTAGTAAAATATCTGCAAGCATAGATTGTTGAATCGTGGATCCAAAGTTGACATTTAATGACTTTTTCACATGAAACATTTGGAGAGGCAAAGTAAGCAGTTATCAGAAGAGGGCATGGACTTGCAATGTAAGTCTATGCAGTCACCTTGAAGGTCTTTATTTGACAAGATGCTTACACTTCAAAGGGTTATGAGAAAGAGACTTTTTACCCAAGCAAAAGAATGGCCAACAGTATTACAGTAGCAGAGAGTACAGTTAGATTGGAGATAAGGAAGAGATTTTCCACAGTAAAGGTGACAAGACTCTAGAAAAGGTCACCTAGAGAAGCTGTGGATACTCCGTCACTGGAGGTGTTCCAAATCAGGTTGGATGAGGCTTTGAGCAGCCTGCTATAATGGAAGACGCCCCTGTCAACATCAAAGGGATTGGAGTGGAAGATTTTTTAATGTCCCTTCCAACCCAAACGACTTTGTGATTCTAAGTTAGAGCTTTAAGGCATAAAAGTTGGTTTTGAGATACAGGAAAAGGAAGAGCTGCTACCAATAATCAGTCATCTTCAAAACAGAAAAAATGACAGTGAGCTCTCATGGTCTCATGCTCTCACATGAGCAGAGATCAAAAGATCAAATTTTGCCTGGATGTCAGTGCAGGGATGGAGAACATGTAAGGAGATAGAATGAGTAAGGCAATAGAGTCTAACAAGAAACTAGAACTAACATTTCTGTTATGACCTACTGAAAATCTCTTCAAGTTTACTTAGTGCATGGTCAGTCTAACTACATGTACATTTTAGTTTTAGGTTGAATAGTCCTGCCCCTTTTCCATTCCTTGGTGCTATCTTTTGCACTTTCCTTAACACTGACTGTATTTATGTGGAGTATATGGCCAGATGAATGAGGTAAATGAATTGTTTGGAAGAGCATATGGCATTTCTTGCACGTTAATTTTCCACTGGATTAAACCTTTGATCTGACTCACTGCCTTGTGCAAATGCTAGTTCTTGCAGAATTCAAAGACTGGGAGTTCACTGCTGGAAGTGGGGCAGAATGTGATGCATCGTTAGGGTGGTAGAACATAAGGTAGTACTTTTTGGAGTCCTCTGACTTACTCCACCTTTTGTCACCTCTTACAAGGCTCCTGCTGTCTTCAGAGTAGAATTTTCAGGACTCTACCAAATTCTGTGTGAACATTCCAGAAAGAGCTTCTCAGGAATAGAGACCAGGGTCTGAGTGGCATGTATTTACATGAATCTTTCAGAAGGTCTTAATTTTGTTGAAAAAAATACTCTAAATTTCTGTGTTTTGAAGAGTTGCACATCCTAAATTTCAACTTTAAATTCTGAATTTGAATATAAAATGGAAGTCTTGATTTTTTTTTGTTTGGATTCCCACAGTGGATTGAGTCATTCCACAAGATTTAATTAAATATAATTTATATAGTCACTTCCATATGATGCATCACAATATTTCCTTTAAAAAGTTCTTAGGCAAAATTGTGGTGGAAGTTTAACATTTTTATTTCAAGAGTCATGTGGAAAATTTATCAAAATCAACAGTTATTTTTAAAGTGGATAATCCTGGAATCTGTGAGTTGTCATATCAAGTCATGAACAACCTGAAGCTTAATTTAGAGCACAGCAAGTTACAAGCTTGCAAAGTTTTATGTGTTCACCACTAATCATTATTCCCATCTCTGTTTTCTTTTCCACTCCCATCTTTGTAAGTGGTCACATTCATAAATACCCAACATGCTTACTTGGCATGCTCACTAGATTTTGTGTAGGAAGAAAAGTATTTTTCCTTTGAGGGCAAATTAAGAATGGTATTACATAGCTTCTTTAAGTTTTTAAATTCTCAGATGATGTGTGTCACAGAGGCAGCAGGAAGTATAGTCTGAGCTTCTGGGGTCATGGGAGTGCTCCTCTCTAGACCATTGCTGTTTGTTCTAGCACATGTGACGAATTAATGATAGAAGTTCACGAGCAAGGTTTATGCTTCCTGCTAGTCTGACATTTACTCATATTGAGCTAGCTGGTGTTTGGATATTGTAGTTTACAAGCTGGACCTTCTGATTATGATTAATATCAGAGTTTACCTTGCCTGTTTTGAGTGATTATTTGCCATGAGTGAGTATGTTTTCATAAAAGCCATGTAATCCAGAGGATGGTAGAAATCCTCTAGACTGCAGTGTTTAATGTGTACTTTCAAAGGTATATGAATAATAATAATAAATAATAATAATAAAAAACAGATTGGAAGAGACACTAGTTTAAACATCAGTTCACCTGATCATGTTTTAGCTCTGTATGTGCATGCATGTGATGTCTGCGTATGTTCAGTTCTGCAACTGAGATTTACAGTTGCTTGGCTTCCTGTGAATTTCTTGCAGAATGTGAAAGTAGTTGGTTCTTCATCACTGCATGACTCTTCCTATTCTGTTTGCTTAGGTCACCTGGTAAAGACCTTGGTGAGGGTTTTGTTGCTTCTCAGCCTATTACCTATGCTGTCAGTGTTTCATAAAAGTTTGTGTGAGTGGTGTATTCATTTAAATTTATCATTATCATCTAAAGATTTATGGTAAATGGAGAGACTTCTCTTAAGGTCACTGTTAGTAGCCAGCATAAAAGAGTAGATAATTTCATTGATCCTTTCTGCTGCTGCTGGTAGGCAGGGCAGTCAACCAGATTGTTGAAGAATTAAAAAATGAGATTATTTTTTTTCTTTTGTCTCATAAATTCGGCTTAAAGTAAATAGACTTTTTATTCTTTAAGCATGTGGGTTTTGTCTGCATACTCAGTAGCAACATTCTGCTCAGATAAGCTTACTTATGTAGCAAAATTGCTGCCTCTAAGCAGTGTCACCTCTTATAGGGCATTCCTTTCTTCAGACTTTTCTATTACAGACCTACTGGTCTGGTAGTTATGGTTAATCTAATAAAAAAGAGCAGAATTTTGTCAGTTTTTTTAAACTTTTGATTGTTTCAAGAGTTTTGTAACATTTACAGCAGAAAAAAAAATACAAATTCTAAGAAGGAATTTTCTCAAGCAGAAGTTCTTATGTTTAAAGAAGAAATAGATCAAGCTGACTTTGCAGCTCAAATGGTGGAGACTTGGAGGACCGAAGGCAGTTTTTCTGGGGGAAAAAGCCAAAAAAAGCAAGCTGGAATTTTTGTTTTTTTAAGGAACAATGTGCTAGAAGTCATCATTCCCATGATAAATGGATACAAATGCATAGCTATAGCTTTAGGTTTGAAGAAAATAAGACAGCAATAAATTGTCTCAAAATCTTACCCAGTAAGTCAGACCTGACAGGACTATCTTCTGTCAGGACATTGCATGGAAGAAGTTTTCATTCTGAAGTCAGTTTCTGCTACTTATTCTGATGCTGGAGATATTTAATGTTTAGATAGAAGAAGACAACAAAATTGCCCAACTGCTGAAGCATGCTGTCTACTGAGGCTGCCTGTAATCTGACTGCACTGTGCTGCTCTCAGCCTGACTTTGTAGTCTCATCATCTTCTACAAATCTTCCATTGACTTTGCTGGGAATTCTGCCAAGATATGTGTTTGTGGCCAGGTGATTTGGACTTAACTGTATATTTATTTCTTTATTGTCTATATATTTTCCCTAATTCATCATTCATGAATGATACATTAGCTTGCTGCAGTAAAAGAAACGTTTATATTTACCACCAACCAGCTTAGTAATTTCTAAACCATTCTCTTGTTTAAGAGCACATGAAGTTATAAGTTTTCTAGGTCATACATGGTGAGGGTAAAGATATGGTGTAAAACAACGTTGGCAAACTCCTACATTTCTCAGCTTGTGTTCCAATTTACAAACAGTTACAAAATGTTTTCTTCATATTTTTCCTGCCACGTACCTTCTAAGGAATAGTCTATCATGTGCAATTCATAGTGGCTCAAAGGGAGAGGTGATCTTTGCCCCTCCTTGTCAACTTCATCTCCTGCCCTGTTGTCTTTGGCCTCCCTCCCTCTTTGTCACCTTCTTGGCCTTTGTCTCCCTCCTTCTTTGTCACCTTCGTCTCACACCTTCATTGCCACTTTCTCCACTCTTCTCATCAAAACAGAGGCTACTTTTACACAGTGCTTTGTAATACTTCCTACAGCTAGACAGGCACATTTGTAGCTCCATGATCTCCTGTTCTGGGATGTAGCCCAACCTAGGACAGACTGAGTTTGCAAGCCATGGTGATATATGTTGTTTGGCAAGGCTTTCAGTCTGCTGATTTGAAGACACAAATTTTAAAGAGAAGAAATTTCCCCAGGGTTCAGTGCTGGTATTCCATATCACTCAAAAGCAGAAACATTGTTCTCAAAACTTCATTAAAATTCTGTCACTCAGAATTGTTATAACTAGATCATTTTTCATTTCAGAAGTTTCTGTAATGTATGTAGATGACAAGAGATCATAATAAATACTAAATATTCTCAGACTGATTTTAATCTCCCACCTGTGAAATTTGGCAGTAATTCTATCACAACCAATAGGACAGGGTGTTCATTCTGTTTCTTTATCTCTACCTCACTCTAACTCTGTGATATTTCAACAAATTAAAGGTGATGTTAAAGGCAGTGATACTTTCATGCAGTACATCATCAGGATAAAAGTAGTCCTTTCTAGTTTAGTTTTTAGTAATCAGTTAATTCTAGGTGAGTTGAGTTTTCATTTCCCTAAAGAAATGTGTATGCATATGAAGCTTTGGAGATAATCCTTAGACTTCAGTAACTTCTACAGGCTTGCCTGTGAGTTATCCATTTGGACCTAGTTTTTTCTTTCCCTGTTTTACCAATAGATTCTTGCTAGGTTTGGGCTTGATGTGTCTGAGGTTATTAGTTTGTATAACTATTAAAAGTGAATTGTACCATCACTGTTCTGTTTATAAATAAATGGAAGACTTAAAATCTTCCTATGTACCTGGATCACAGAATGAGCATTTTTGTGATGAATGTGCTCAGACAGTGCTGAATTTGTCATCTGAGCTTTGGCTGCAATGCAACTGTTTTGGCATGACACTTAGTTGTTACTATACTCTTTCTGTCCTAATCAGTTTTGATACAATCATTTTGAGTGTATCTACATTACATTATCAAGAATTCCTAGTAAGGTAGGCATGGGTGGAAAGGATCTGAGGACTCCTATTCACACTTCTGTGTCTTCTTTGGTCAGTCCATTTTTCGGTTCTTGTAGTGAACCTTTTTAGATGATGTTATTAATGCTTTATCCTGTATAAAGAAATCTCTCTTTTAAAAATAATCAATGAACAATTTTTCTTCCATCCTTCTACCCCAAACATACTCTTTATAAGGAGATAATATTTTTTATATTAGTAAAATAACTAGCTAATTTACATGGGCTCCTGTCTCCTATTTCACGTACCACACTCGGTGGCTAGTATTTGAAGTTCTTGTACTAAACTTTATGAATCGTAGTTCACTACACATTAATGATCACCATCCAGAAAATCAACGTTAGAATGCAGGACAGTGAAAGAGATAAGATAGATACTGTTGTGCATCAGCTTTTAATCTTCATTTAGTCATTATGCGTGGTGAAATAACATCACACAAAAAAATAAATCTAACCAAAATGCTTTTTTCAGACAGTTGCTGTGTGTAGGTTGGATCAACAGTAGTCAACTTTCCCCTCAGGATATTGTCAGATGGAAGCATTTCACTGTAAAGCATTTGCAGCTGGGGATGTCATAAAGAATGATAAAGGTCCTATCGTGTCTAGTCTAAGCCAAGTAGGGACTTTCTGTGTGCTTTACTTCCTTTTTTCTTCTAACATCCTGAAATACTTTTTTTCTTCAATATGCTAAATCCCTGAGGCTACAAGGAAATAATTTTAAAAGAATGATGATTTGGGAAAATCTCTCTGGAAAGGTGTTTGTTTCACTATGTATCCAATAAAAAGAGTTAACTCTTGAAACAATAATGGAGTAAGTGATGTCATGTAGGCAGAGTCTTGGGCTATGTTTTACTCTTAGGGAAGAGGCAAATGAGCATGCTACCATGAGGTAAACCAATATATAAACATCAGTATCTCCCCTGCATATATGCTTTTGACCACCATCTTTCACTCAGAGTGGTCTTCTTCCTAAGAGGTAAAAAACCATAGCTCTTCCAGCATTAATCTGTCATATAAAGTTTCAAAACACTTTCCAAAGAAAATCCGTAACTTGATGACTATAACAAATGGAGAAAATAATTCAAAGAACAGTGAATTAAATTTGTCCAAAGAGAAAAGAGCTTCACCATGAGCCTAAGATACTTATGCAAACTCTTTTGGTGGTTTAAACTAATCAGTCCTGTTACAAACCTACTCAGGCTAGTGGATTTCAGGTCTTGCAAATCCATGAATTGTTAAATAACAAGGGAATATATCTGCTTCTGATTTTGCTGTTCCACTAATGTTGTTTCCCCTTCCTCTCCCATTGTCTTCCCTTTTTCTAGTTAAAGCAGAAAAAAAAGCCCTGGTAAAGGCATCTCTGTCTGGAACTTCAGTGCTGCCATGCTTCTTTTCAACCACACCCACTATAAGCTCAAGTTATGCAGCTGAGTACCTTCGGATCAAATGGTCAAAGGTTGAACTGGATAAAAGTGGAAAAGATGCAAAAGAAACAACAGTCCTGGTGGCCCAAAATGGCAACATCAAAATAGGGCAAAGCTACAAAGACAGAGTGTCTGTTCCAAATAATTCGGAGGAGACCGGTGATGCTTCATTGACTTTCTCTAAGCTGCGTGCAAGCGATGCAGGAGTGTATCGCTGTGATGTCATGTATGGAGTTGAAGACACACAAAGCATTGTATCATTGTCTGTTGAGGGTAAGGATTTGTCTATTTCATTTGTAGTCAACAAAGATTCCAGTTAAAACAGGAAAAATTAGTAAGTATATAACTAGAGAACATTTGAAAAAGCATGTTTAGCATTTTGTCATTCTTTAACTCTTCATTGTTGCAATTTTCTTTAACTTTCATTTATTCTTATGAATCTTTTCCAGCGTGCAGCTCTCTCATTTCTTACTTACGCCTTTGAGGAGGCTAATTTTTTTAATCCTGGAAGAAATGCTGTTTTCTTATTCCCCAAGTAGTTTATATCTTTACCAAAGGGTTTATGTCTTTTGCAATACAAGCTCTTTCTTTTACTTCTGTTTGTTTGTTTTAGGAGATACCTCTAAAGATTCCTTAAGCCAGTCCTTTTGAAACATGATACATATAGTACTAATATATCTTTCTGAATATGTCAATGTCCTTGGAAGAAGGCAGACTTGGCAGGGAGAAATAGTTTCTTTTTAATAATTTGAGTAGGATGAAAAAAACCAACTGCATTGCTACTGGACCTGTGGTTAGTCTATCTTCCCACTTCATGTACAAAACTGTCATGCCAACAAAACTCTCAGCCACTTTTCCTGTGATGGGAAAATCGAGCATAAAGGGAGAATTTCCTCTGTCTCAGTAATAAAGACTGGGGAGGTAGGAAGAAACCTGTGTGGGAGAAGCTGCAGGAAAACAAGTAGGTAGGTGGCTGCTGATGTTCCTCCATGTGGTGGATCCAGGGCTAAGAGTTGCCATTACTAGAAGGAAATAACCTTCATAACTTGGAGGGGAAGAAGTGTACATGTAAACAGAGAGAAGAAACAGGACTTTCAAAAGCGTGTAAGTGGCAAAAGGAGCCACAGAATCTGGGTGTTTTTCTCCTAAAAACCTGCTTGTATGGCATGGTAAGTACAGCATAGAGACTGCCCCAGGGCCTGGTGTTGTACAGTCCTGTCAGTCTGGCACTAAGCCTGAGTTAACAAACTGTGCTGAAAGGCGGGACATATTAGCCCAGGCTCTGTGCCATGTAAATGAAATTTTTGGACCCAAATTACACTGTGTGCTTAGAGCAACGCTGTGCTGTGTGGACGTACCAGCTCATGTGAGCCTTAATTTGGAGTTTGCCTTACACTCCTGTGCACTTAGGTATTTTTGAAAGTTCAGTATTTACTCAAGTGACTGAATCACAAAACAAACATTAATATCTGCTGCTGGAAGTTATGGCTGTGGTTAAGATTTTTGTTTTGTTTTGTTTTGGTATTGTTTGTGAGCTTAATATTACAATGTTCTTTCAATATACTTAACCTAACTTGAACAGTCTTGGCATTGATCCAGCAAAGGATTTTGGAGGTGTGGTCTTGATCTGGAAATACAATAAATCAATGTAACCGTAAATGTCTATATAATGTCATAAACTCTTTAGTCTTAGTGGCAAAAACCATTTATGTTTTGATAATTACTTTTTAGGAATTAGTGCACCTGAGATTCCTTATTCCTGTTCAGATGCTCCCTTGACTACTTATCTATATTCACAAGCAGCAGATGTTTATCATAATAAAATAACTGATGGTTTATGGCAGGGCTTCAGCTTCTGTAGTTAGTGCTCCTGCAAAACACAGGAGGTGAACTGATCAGGTATTTCTTTCTAATTGAAAGAACATTTCTAATAGAGTAGAATAGAATAGAATAGACCAGACCAGACCCAACGCGACCAGACCAGGTTGGAAGAGACTTTCAAGATCATTGTCTCCAACCTATCATCCAGTACCACCTAATCAACTAAACCATGAAACCAAGCACCCTATCAAGTCACCTCCTGAACACCTCCAATGATGGTGACTCCACCACCTCCTCAGGCAGCCCATTCCAATACATTCTTTTGACTTTCTAAAACTCTTCTTTTCCATGGTTTCAGGAGGAGAAAAAGCCGAATCTTTCCCTAACTGGAAAACAGTTTTGTTAGATTGCTATTTGTGTACCCCATTCTCTATTTCTGCATTAACAAATGACATTTATGAAACTCCTAAGGATTACCTGTGAATGTTGCTGCTCACATCTTCTACCCTCATTTCAGTTAGGCTTTATTTATTTATTTTAATTTTCAGCTGTAATTAAAAAACAAACAAACAAACAAAAAGCAACCATTCATGGCAAATTAAATTTATTTTCATTATGTTGGTTACTCTTTGAATCTGTACCCCAGAATGCTCACAAGTGGAGAGATGTGATATTCTCTGCATTCTATGCTGCCTATTATTAGTCTGGTGTGGAATGATCTTTCCATCTTAATGTTGGTGGCTTCAGAGTTGACAGCTGGTATAGTTCAGTACCAGGCTTTGGTCAGGTCTCCCATGTGGAGCTGGAGCTTCCAGAGCAACCAATGAAGTCATTAGGTAAAGTTATCACCAACTTTGCTATTCTACACATTTTATACTTATCACAAGTGAAATACAAAAGACATTTGTGTAGCACTCTCAATGAGGGCTGAGCAGGCATGTGTTGCTTTAGCTTTTCAGTGGATTAAAGGTATGCAGAAAAAGTGGGGAACTCTGTCTTGGGTAGTACTTGCTTGATCATGTGGCTTAACCTTAAAGGGAAGCAAAATAATTTTAGTAAAACCAGGAAGCTGTTGTAAAGTTCCCTCTGTGGGGTGACAGGTGTGGAATGAAATGTAGCTAATGCTTTAGAAAGCAACATTCTTCTGCTGCTTGAACTGCCAACACTGTTACATGTGTTAAGTCTAGTTAAGTCCAGCTTAATAAATTAAGTAGGTGAAAGCTTATCTGCATCATTCTGCTGAACTAGGTGAAAATGCTCTTTTGTTGTTATGGTAACTTTATGAGTTTGTATGCTTTTCCCTTTGGGTGTCTTTAAAGCAATGCAGGACTTGAGTTCTACATATTTTCAGAATTTCCATTTGTTTTATGGATATCTCAGCATTTGAAACTTTCAAGGAAAAAGAACATTCCAACATCAATGCAGGTGTGTAGATAAGCTTAGGCAGGTGTGCTGTTCATTTCTTAAGTGAACCTTTGCAATTAAGATATTAAATAACTGGGAGAGCTAGTTTGAATTAGAAGAAAAAATAAATAGTGTAATTGATATTTAGATAGAACTGATATTGATAGAATCATAGAATCAACAAGGTTAGGAACATAAAAAAAATACTGAACCTATTGTGAATCAAATGAATGTATTTTACCAGTGATGGAATTTATTTTTAATGAAAATTTTGATTTCTGAAGAAGAAAAATTTTTCTCTATACCACATAGTATTTCCCAGTTTAAGCTACACAAGCTGAAAGGTTGGTATTAGCTATTGAAATTAAACAGTAACATTTCTAATGTTTATGTTTTCTTATTTATTTTTTCTTGAGTCTTCAAGACCAAGACGCCACAAAAGAGGTGTATAACTATTGTGCATCCATTTTTTTTGCTGTGTAGCTGCCACAACAGACAAATGTCATAATCTACATGAAAATACCCAGTTAATATGCTCTTTTTAGATGCCAAATAAACTTCTGAAGTTCAGAGAGGTCAGATTCATATGTTACTAACAACAATATAAATATTATCTGTACCAAAAAAAAAGAGATGTAAACATAAAACTGCCTTCTTTGGCCATTTCAAACCTATATATCAGTGCTTTGACTCAAAATGCTTCAACATCAAATTCTATCTTGCCATAAAGTTAATTTATATAGGTTCTGAGTAGAAGATTTTATTTCTAACATAATCAAGTGCTGCCTAACTTTATTCCTTATAAATGAGGCCAAAACTATCTGTACAATTTCAGATAAGAGATCTCCATGTCTTGCTCTAAAGAGAGCAGGAGTAGCTGATGCCAAAGGGCAAGCATAAACATTTTCCCTACATCTTTCTACTAGTATGGTCAGAGACTTGTCAACTATGGACATCCTGAGGCAGAGGTGAAGGTTTTATATTAGACAATTCTTTAGCATATATAAAATTTTACTATTCAAAAGGGTTAGTAAAATTATACTACTGCTTAGCCACAAATGCTGAAATTAGGCATTATTCATAAGGAAGATACATATGTTACACAGAATCACCAACATTGGAAGAGACTTCAAGTCCAACCTGTCACCACAGACCTCATGACTAAACCATGTCACCAAGTGTCATGTTTAGGCAGTCACTTTGCCTTTGTCTTTATGTCTTGTGTTTCTACTACATCTGTTTTTGACATTCTAAAGAATGGCAGGATCTTGGGAACTGCCATAATTTGTTTGCGTTAGTTATAGGCAACCCAACTTCTTGGGTATCAATAGCTGCTTAACATAGAATGGGCTAGGGTGGAAGAGCCCTTGGAGATCAGCCAGTGCTGTAGCTCCGTCATAGAAGGCCATCATATTAGTCAGGCCTGATTTGCCCTTAGGGAAGCCATGTTGGCTGTCACCAATCACCTCATTATTTCGCATGTGCCTTAGTACAGCTACCAGAAGGATCTGTTCCATGACCTTACTTGGCACAGAGGTGAGGCTGACTGGTCTGTAGTTCTCTGGGTTTTCTTTGCTTCCCTTTTAAAAAATGGAGCTTATGTTTCCCCTTTTCCAGTTTGTAGGAACATCACTAGGCTACCATGATTTCTCAAATATGATGGTTAGTGGCCTAGCAACTTCAGCTGCCACTTTCAAGACATTGGATGTGCCTCATCAGGTCCCATGGACTTGTGCACCTTCAGGTTCTCTATGTATTCCTGGACCTGACCTGCTTCTACCCTGGGGGGGTTCCTCACTCTTCCAGATCCAGACAATGCCCTCTGTGCCTTAAGTGAAGCAGCTCAGTGAAGATTGAAGCAAAAAAGTCATTGAGTACTTCAGCCTTCTCCACAGCCTCAGTAACCAGGTCAACTGTATCCCTCTGCAGAGGCCCCACACTCTTGTTTTTATTTTTTTCTCTCACATACCTATAGAATCCTTTTCTGTTATTTTTTTTTTTAATGCCCCTAGCCAGACGTGACTCCTTCAGGGCCTTAGCTTTTCTAACCTGTCTTCTGATTTCAGTTTTTCATATATTCTTTTCACTACAAATTCAGAGACATAACCTGGACATCCAGGCTTAAAGTGGTATCTTGTGGGTGCTGAGCAAGGCTTCAGTATGTGCCTCATTATCTTGTGACAGGGGTGACATAATTTGACCTCTGTTTAAAGTGTGGACTGTAAAGTTAAGTCTGGAGTTGTTCAGCCTGGAGAAGACTCCAGGACTCTGGGCAGGATGTCCCAGCTCACTGAGGAGGAGTTGGACCAGATGGTCTTTGGAGGTCCTTTCCAACCCAAACCATCCTATGATTCAGTGATTCGATGCTTCTCTGAACTGCTTTATTTTCAGCAGGGATATAAGAGTGTTTGTGTTCATGTCACTATCCAGGGTGACTCAGTTGAGTGTATAGTCCTTGGGATCTGATCTGAGGAAGTCATAGAATCAAAGGATTGTTTTGGTTGGAAATGCCCTCACTGAGTCCAAACATCAAACTGACACCAGCATGGCCATTAAACCATGTTCCAAAATGCCATGTGCACACGTTTCTTAAATACCTGCAGGATGATGACCTCATCACCTTACTAGGCAACCTACTCCAAGGCCTGAGTACTCTTTCAGTAAAGAGTTTTTTTCCTGATGTCTAATCTAAGCCTTCTCTGGCACAGCTTGAGGCCATTCCCTCTCATTCTGTCACTTGATACTAGGGAGAAAAGACTAACTCCCATTTTACTACAACCTCCTTTCAGGTAGTTGTAGAGAGCACTGAGGTCTGTCCTCAGCCTCCACCTTGTTCATAGAAAAGTGCATGTACACTGAAGCACGCAGTATGGGTAACAAACAAAAGGAGCTGGAAGCCTTGATATGGCAGGAAAGTTATGATGTAGTTACAATCACATAAACGTGGTGGGGTGACTCACATGACTGCAGCACTGTAATCAATGGCTACAGGCTCCTCAGGGGAGACAGGTGAGGGAGAAGGGGTGGAGGGGTGGCCCTGTACATCAGGGAGGCTCTAGATGCCATGGAACTAGAGATTAAGGATGATCAAGTTGAGTGCCTGTGGGTGAGAATCAGAGGGAAGACCAACAGGTCAGACATCCTGGTTGGAGTCTGTCATAAACCACCCAACCAGGATGAAGAGGCTGATAAATTATTCTATAGGCAGCTGGAGGCTGTCTCAAGATCACCAGACCTTGTTCTCATGGGCCATTTTAAACTGCCTGATATCTGCTGGGAACTTAATAGAGAGGAGGAACTCTAGAAGGTTCTTAGAGTGTATGGAGGATAGATTCTTATCCCAGCTGCTTTGTGAGCCTACCCGGGGTAAGGCTTTGCTTGACCTCCATTTTGCAAATAGGGAAGAGCTGGTGGGAGATGTGGTGGTTGGAGGCTGTCTGGGGTCCAGTGACCATGAGATAATTGAATGTTCAGTATGCAGTCAAGCCAAGAGGGACAGCAACAAAACCTCCACTCTGGACCTCTGGAGGATGGAATTCAGGTTACCTAAGGAACTAACTCAGAAGGTACCTTGGGAAACAGCTCTTAAAACAAAGGGGTCCAGGAGGGATGGACTTACTTCAAGAAAGAATTATTGAAGGTGCAGGAATAGGCTGTGCCAATGTGCCAGAAGATGAGCCGCCGGGGCGGACGGCCAGCCTGGATGGGCAGTGAACTGCTGGGTGAATTAAGGGAAAAAAAAAGAGGTGTATCATCTTTGGAAGGAAGGAGAGGTTACCCATGAAACGTTTAAGGATGTTGCTAGGTCATGTAGGAAAAAAAATTAGAGGTAAAAGCACATTTAGAGCTTAGACTGGCCTCTGCTGTGAAGGACAACAAAAAATCCTTCTACAAATATATTAATGGCAAGAGGAGGGGCAAGGACAACCTCCACTCCTTAGTGGACATGGGGGGGAATATTGTAGCAAAAGATGAGGAAAAGGCAGAGGTACTTAACACCTTCTTTGCCTCAATTTTTAATAGCAGGATAGGTTGTCTTCCAGACAACTGCCTCCTGAGCTGGCAGATGGAGTCAGGGAGCAGTATAGTTCCCCTGTAATCCAGGAGGAAGCTGTTAGAGACCACCTTAGCTGCAACCTGGGACTTGGATGTGTTAAATCTCATACTATTGGATTCTGCCCTTCTGTCCAACCTGTCGAGGTCCCTCTGCAGAGCATCTTTACCCTCCATCAGATCAACACCTGCCTCCTTCTGTGATCACCTTGTGGATGTGGGGAAGGCTGTGGGTGTAGTCTACCTGGACTTCAGCAAGGCCTTTGACACTGTCCCCCATAGCAAACTCCTGGCCAAGCTGACAGCTTGTGGTTTAGACAGCAGCACTCTGTGCTGGGTTAGGAACTGGCTGGAGGGCCGAGCCCAGAGAGTGGTGGTGAATGGTGCCACATCCAGCTGGCAGCCAGTCACCAGTGGTGTGCCCCAGGGATCAGTGCTGGGCCCCATGCTCTCTAATATCTTTATCAATGACCTGGATGAGGGCGTTGAGTCTATCATCAGTAAATTTGTGGACGACACCAAGCTGGGAACATGTCTTGATCTGTTAGAGTGTAGTAGAGCTCTGCAGAGGGGTCTTGACAGGCTGGGCAGATGGGCAGAATCCAACAACATGAGATTTAACACATCTAAAGTGCTGGGTTCTACACATTGGCCACAACAACCCCATGCAGTGGTACAGGCTGGGGTCAGAGTAGCTGGAGAGCAGCCAGGCAGAGAGGAACCTGGGGGTACTGGTTGATAGTAGGTGGAACAGGAGCCTGCAGTGTGCCCAGGTGGCCAAGAAGGCCAATGGCATCCTGGCCTGTATCAGGAACAGTGTGGCCAGTAGGAGCAGGGAAGTCATTCTGCCCCTGTACTTAGCACTGGTTAGGCCACACCTTGAGTCCTGTGTCCAGTTCTGGGTGCCTCAGTTCAGGAAAGATGTTGAGTTGCTGGAATGTGTCAAAGAAGGGCAAGAAGGCTGGTGAGGGTTTTGGAGCATAAGCCCTATGAAGAGAGGCTGAGAGAGCTGAGGTTGCTTAGCCTGGAGAAGAGGAGGCTCAGAGGAGACTTCATTGCTCTCTACAACTACCTGGGGGGAGGTTGTAGCCATTTGGGGGTTGGCTTCTTCTCCCAGGCAACCAGCACCAGACCAAGAGGACACAGTCTCAAACTGCTCCAGGGGAAGTTTAGGCTGGATGTTAGGAGGAAGCTCTTCACAGAGAGAGTGGTTGGCCATTGGAATGGGCTGCCCAGGGAGTTGGTGGAGTCACCATCATTGGAAATGTTTAAGAAGAGAGTGGATGAGGCATTTGGTGCCATGGTTTAGTTGATCTGATGATGTTGGATGATAGGTTGGACTTGATGAACTTAAAGGTCTTTTCCAACCTGGTTTATTCTATTCTATCCAATTCTATTCCATGTTAGGAGTCCTTGAACTCACAGTCTTTGAATGCTTCATTTTATTTTGTCTTCACTCTTAGTCAGTATCTTGCCACAGTTAAATGAAAATGTCAGGTCTCAGAAGCCTTTAGATACTTGAGAGATGGTTTTCTTTCTCAGTAGCTCACACTGAGTGGTCAGCTCCTTCCTCCTTTAAATTTCTTTTGGACACTGGTGTGTTTTCACTGTATCCCTGTGGAGACATTTGGGATAAGGTAGGTAGAGGATGACAATCAGCGAGTAATACCTTCTGGTGAATGTCTTAAGGTCTTGTGCCTAGTCTGAGCTAAACACACAGGCTCATGCTACTTTCAGATCCTCTCTGATGAGTCTTGAGTGAGATCATGTCTCTTGCTGTTCATATCCCTAGTCATTCATTAGAGAGGTTTAGATGACTAGTTTAGACTGGACTTCTAATCTTCAAGGAAAGCAGACATTGGCAATTTGAATCTCAGGAAGGATTTCATTAAAAGTATTGCTGTACCTTTCCGTGTCCGCATTTACTCCCTCTCCCTGGTTATTGCAAATTCCACTTGTATAAACTAGTTTTGAGATAGCCTGACAAAAGCTAACCTAGAAGTGCAATGTGAAAGAACACTTCATTCTGAAACATAACCAAAAACTTAATGAAATTCTCATTTTGTATGGTGCTGACATGGGGCTATAAAAAACTAACATGCATAACCAGGTGTGCTCAGAAAATTTCTGAACCAACCACTCATGTGAGCTGATGTTTTAGTTATATTTCTTGGAGAAGACTGGATTTTAAGGGATCAAAGTGGCAAATGGTATCCTTCCAGATTTGTGGTTCTTTTATCATATCTTGTCACTGGAAGTGAAAGCAATTTATCTAGCTCTTACTAATGTTGGGAAACCACTGTTTTCATGAGCCTCATTTACATGGTTTTTACTTGATTCTGCTTCAAAACTGAGTGACTTTTAAAGTTGGTTCAGGGTTTACTTTTCTTGTTGTTTTGTTGTTGTCTGTTTGTGGGTTTTGTTTTTTAATTTTTTTTTTCCCAGTAAAGAGAATTTTAGTCTTAAAATACTGATCTTGTTAATGGAAAGAAGCCTCAACTAGGGAAGCAGAGTAGGTGTTAAATCACATTTTCATTTTATGCAAACCCTTCTTTCTTGCAGGCATTATAATGATAATAAATGGGAGTTGTTTCCAATGTGGGAACCCTGCCACTCAATTGTGCTGTTAGTCCTAAGAGGTTGTGTGTTGACAACCTAATTGATTTATTCTCTCTTTAGCCAGAACTCCCCGTCATTATCTCTTAAGTACGGCATTTGAAGAGATGCTTTTATTTAATCTTTTAGACTCATCTGTCTGGAAACCTTACTGCCCCTTGATGTTTAATTTCCATGTTTTATTCCTAACTAAATTAACATGGGCTGCTGCATTTTGCAGCTTGTGCTTTAGTCTCCTGCATCGTGAATCCTAAGGAATCTCCAACTTCTGTAGCCAGGAAGGAAAGAGCTCAAAGGGTGGGGTTCATCAAAAGACAGAAGGGATAAATTTACTTCTGGGGGAGAAAGCCCTGCATTCTACATAGAATTCACATGAAGAATGAGCGAGCAAATATTCTGATCAAGCAGCTGTGACCCTCACATAAGGACTGGGCAGCCAATGGGCAGGCTTATCTCTGTATCAGGCTGGATGGAGGGTCTTCAGTGGGAGAGCTCAGAGCCCAAGCAGCTCATAACATGCCTTTACATGGAATATGGTAGAGCAGAGGCCAATCTTAATGGTTCAACTGGTTTTAGGATGTTGTTAATCTCCCAGTATGCTGTCAGTTCTGAGAGGCTCAGTATTTAAGTATTAGCGCCTTGGCCTCACTGAACACTTGTGTAACTCTCTGCTATGTAGAGAGAACAGTGGGGCAAGTGATCCCATTACATTTAGTTGATTAGATGGTATTGGGTGATAGGTTGGACTTGATGATCTTGAAGGTCTTTTCCAACCTGGTGTATTCTGTATTTGAAGATTAATGGAAACCTACTAAAAAAGTCCTCCCCATGAGAAAAGTACAGGTAAAGCTCATCAGCAATTGCTTTCCTTATCTGGACCAACTTGGTCAGAGTAGCTTGTGAAAACCTGCACACAACTGCTTTGTTTGTGAGGATGGATGCAGAGATTTTGCATGGAAGAACAACATGGGGACCAGGAGGTGCTGGGGCTGGCATAGTAGAGGGGTTGGTAGGTGCCTTCTTTCCCCATGATGAGAAGTTCCCTGGGGCATTTGGCAAGCGGGCTCCTGCTGAGGCCAGGAAAGTCTGTTCTGGGATTGCCAAAGCTGAAGACAGAGGTCAGAATAGGGTTGTAAAAACCTGGAATGAGGAACACAAATTAATTATTTATGCAGGATGCTGAAAATCCTGCCTATTGCTTCCTTTCATATGGTGCACAGTCCTGTAACCTCTATTTTGGCATATATTTGTAATGTAAATTTTCTTCTACATTAAACACAAGGAAGATCACCAGAATGTGTTGTAGCTTTGGCAGTGTGTGGAGGATGCTTACAGAGGTCTGTACCATGGTGGCTCAAGTTTGAAGATAGAAATTCACAGCATAAGAACCCCTTTTTTCCCCTCTAGATATTTTTTGCTGTGTGATAACTTCTGAAATTCAGGGTTTCTGTGACTCCAAGGGTGTATGTTGCAGCAGTGTGAGCTCACTAGTGATAACGAACTGTAATTTATTAGCCATGCCAGGGCCCTTCCCCTGCAGTTCCATGGGGTTTTGCTTCATGATACACCGGCAAGTAATAAAGCAAAGCTGCAACCCAAATGTGTGAAACTGCAGAAGAAAGTTTTTGCCTGTGGAAGCCCAAGTCTGTTATTAGTGAAATACTTCGTTTTCCTTTTCTGGCCTAAACCAGAGATGAATGATTAAAAGATATTCTCCCTTGCTCAGACAGAAGTGAATTTCTGGATACTACAAATTACTTCCTTGTGAGTATTCTTCCTTGCAGATGTTGTTACTCCTTCCCGTAATTACACTGACTTTGTTTGCCAGATGTTCAGTGACATTATACTGCTGTGGTCTGTTTTCCAGTTGCTTTATTTCTTCCTAAGTCAACTCCTTTCTTGCCTTTTCTTTTAGAAAGGAAATAGACAAAGGGAAAAACATCCTTTACAAATGTTTTAAAGTGCAAAAACTCGGACAATGGATTTTGCCCCTCTCTCTCTGTCTGACTGAAACAATGAAAGTCCTACACTTTAATCTTCTTAGCCCCAGGAGGTCTTCTAATTATTGCAGCTGTTGCACAGGCTTATACATACTGAGTCCTCTTTCCCATTCATCTTGGAGGCTCTTTTATGTCAGTTAGCTCCTCACTGGAAATGGAAGAGCCTTTAACTCTAAGAATAGGTGAAGTTTATCTTTTGGATCAAAGTGAGGAGAATAAAGCATTCTCCAAGTTCCTTTCCAGGATTTACAAATGACCAAAGACACTTAGCACTGCAAAAGCTACTTTAAACTGTCAGTGGCATTAACTCTTTAGTCTTGCCTTATATTAGTATCACAGGGATCTCAAATGTGAGCTAGGAAGGGCAGTGGTTACTTCCAACATGGAAGGTGAGAGGTGAGAGCTGGCTGTGGAGAATGCACTCAAATATTTAAACAATAGGAAGCTTTAAGAAATGCAAGTTCAGAGAATTATGTTGCCATCCCCTCCTAAGTTAATGAATCTTCTTGTGGTTGTACTGAGAAGCAGTGCTCTTGTGTCCAGTTAACTTATATAGCACCAGTTCAGCAGTCTTGCAAAAACACACCAAAAACTACCTGTGAGTAGTTTTCAGATAGTTTATTCTGCTTGAATATCAGAAACATTCTTAGTGAATCATGACAAGAAGAAAATAGTGTATTTTCTGTGTATTGGCTGTATCGAGACCTTTGCTAAGTGGCAAAATTTTACTGGATTTGTCTGCAAGAGAAAAAATATATTTTACAATATGTTGTGATCTCTTGAATTGACATTTTACTACGTTATCCATCTTTCTGTTTACTAATAAATTAGCAGATTTCTTCCATCCTTCAACAATGCTTTAATAACAAAGACTTGCTAAATTTATTGTTGCCACAACACCACCATTTCCCTAACTTGTTTCATAGTTTCATAGTTTCATTCAGGGTTGGAAGGGACCACAAGGATCATCTAGTTCCAACCCCCCTGCCATGGGCAGGGACACCCCACACTAGATCAGGCTGGACAGAGCCTCAGCCAGCCTGCTCTTAAACACCCCCAGGGACGGGGCCTCGACCACCTCCCTGGACAACACATCCCAGGGTTTCACCACTCTCATGGGGAAGAACCTCCTCCTCACATCTAGCCTGAATCTCCCCACCTCCAGCTTCATTCCATTCCCCCTAGTTCTATCACTACCTGAGATCCTGACAAGTCCTTCCCCAGCCTTTCTGTAGGCCCCTTTCAGATACTGGAAGGCCACAATGAGGTCACCTGGGAGCCTTCTCTTCTGCAGACTGAACAGCCCCAACTCCTTCAGTCTGTCCTCATAGGAGAGGTGCTCCAGCCCTCTGATCATCCTTGTGGCCCTTCTCTGGACACCTTCCAGCACGTCCACATCCCTCTTGTAATAGGGGCTCCAGAACTGGACACAGTACTCCAGGTGGGGTCTCACCAGGGCTGAGTAGAGGGGGAGGATCACCTCCCTTGACCTGCTAGCCACACTTCTCCTGATGCAGCCCAGGATCTGATTGGCCTTGCGGGCTGCAAGAGCACATTGAGAGCTCATGTTGAGCTTTTTGTCCACCAGCACCCCCAAGTCTCTCTCCTCAGAGCTACTTTCCAGCCAGTCACTGCCCAGCCTGGATTTGGGCCTGGGATTGCCTCGACCCAGATGCAGGACCCTGCACTTGCTCTTCTTGAACTTCATGAGGTTGGCTTGTGCCCACCTCTCCAGCCTGTCAAGGTCCCTCTGGATGGCCTCCCTTCCCTCCAGTGTGTCTGCTGCACCACACAGCTTGGTGTCATCAGCAAACTTGCTGAGGGTGCACTCAATGCCACTGTCCATGTCACCCACAAAGATGTTGAACAAGACAGGTCCCAGGACTGATCCCTGAGGGACTCCGCTTGTCACTGGCCTCCACTGGGACATGGAGCCATGGACAGCCACTCTTTGGGTGCGGCCACCAAGCCAGTTCCGTATCTATCTAGTGGTCCACCCATCAAACCCATGTGTCACCAGCCTGGAGACCAGGATGTGGTGCGGGACAGTGTCGAAGGCTTTGCTCAGGTCCAGGTAAATGACATCAGTTGCTCGCCCCTCTATTAATTTTGTCACCTGCTCATAGAAGGCCACCAGGTTGGTCAGGCAGGATTTGCCCTTGGCAAAGCCATGCTGACTGTTCCCAATCAGGTGTTACAGTATGTTATTTCTTCATCATGAAATACTCAAATAAAATCATCAGAGAAAAGGAGCACTTTATGTGTTATTTTTCTTGTTTGGTAGCCATTCTCTGCAGTGAATGTTTCATAGTGTTGCAGTGCTTCTGAAGATTTTAGAGTTCAGTAGCTGAGGTTGAATGTCTTGTTCCACAGATCTTCATGAGACATTGTCTTCCTGCTAAATCATAAAAGGCGCTGGCAGTGAAGAGGAAGTGATTTTTGTGAGGTGGAACATCTATTTTCTGCCATTTCAGAGTCAGTGCTCTTTATGGCTTGTTTTAGGTGTGCTTGTGCTGCTGTTGCCAAATTCACTAGAAATTATGTGTATATAGAAAGCAGAATGTGGCTTCTAAACAGATCCTGACTTAACCAAAACCATCTTAACTGTAGGTTTCCCTCTCCAAATGTCTGATGTGCTCAAGTAACTTTGAAATTGTTGAGATTCTTTCCAGAACCAGAAAGGCCCCAAATAAAAGCAAACTTTGTTTTGTCTATATCATTTGCAGTGTGTGCAGGAAAACATGGTTTGAAAAATTGACTGACTCCCATATATTTGTAAATATTATATTCATAGTAAACCTTGATGCATAGGAACAGACAACAGGGCCATCACAAATCTCCATCAAAAGCACAGTTATTTTGATGTTCCCATCAGCTATGTCTCACTGCAACTAGCAGACCTCAAGCACTCAAGGGATCCTCGTTCAATGCGTGCAGTTACTGCAGCTGGCTGCTTCAAAAGTCTGTTTTTAAGCCCACATTTTCCAAGGACTAGATGTGCTTAGTCTTGTCTGGCCACACAGCACCAGGACAAGAGGATACAGTCTCAAGCTGTGCCAGGGGAGGTTTAGGCTAGATGTTAGGAAGAAGTTCTTCATAGAAAGAGTGATTGGCCATTAGAATGGGCTGCCCAGGGAGGTGGTGGAGTCATCATCATTGGAGGTGTTTGGAAGAGACTGAATGGGATGCTTGGTGCCATGGTTTAGTTGATTAGATAGTGTTGAATGATAGGATTGACTCTATGATTTCAAAGGTCTCTTTCAACCTGGTTTATTATTCTCCTCCTCTCTTCTCTTCTCTTCTCTTCTCTTCTCTTCTCTTCTCTTCTCTTCTCTTCTCTTCTCTTCTCTTCTCTTCTCTTCTCTTCTCTTCTCTTCTCTTCTCTTCTCTCTTCTCTTCTCTTCTCTTCTCTTCTCTTCTCTTCTCTTCTCTTCTCTTCTCTTCTCTTCTCTTCTCTTCTCTTCTCTTCTCTTCTCTTCTCTTCTCTTCTCTTCTCTTCTCTTCTCTTCTCTTCTCTTCTCTTCTCTTCTCTTCTCTTCTCTTCTCTTCTCTTCTCTCTCTTCTCTTCTCTTCTCTTCTCTTCTCTTCTCTTCTCTTCTCTTCTCTTCTCTTCTCTTCTCTTCTCTTCTCTTCTCTTCTCTTCTCTTCTCTTCTCTTCTCTTCTCTTCTCTTCTCTTCTCTTCTCTTCTCTTCTCTTCTCTTCTCTTCTCTTCTCTTCTCTTCTCTTCTCTTCTCTTCTCTTCTCTTCTCTTCTCTTCTCCGAACCTCTCCTCTCCTCTCCTCTCCTCTCCTCTCCGAACCTCTCCGAACCTCTCCGAACCTCTCCGAACCTCTCCGAACCTCTCCAAACCTCTCCGAACCTCTCCGAACCTCTCCTCTCCGAACCTCTCCTCTCCGAACCTCTCCGAACCTCTCCTCTCCGAACCTCTCCTCTCCTCTCTTCTCTTCTCTTCTCAATTGAAAGTGTCTTGTCGGCTGATAAGCTAACATGTCAGGTAGCATTGGTAGTGTAAGCAACCTTGTCTGCAATGCAAGTTCCATAGGGAAGTGGAAGAATCCAGGTAGCTTTGTGATATCATTGATACATATTGGCATTCATTGTCCCTTTTTGTCACAATTTTCTCTAACAGCAATAAAAATGCATGTAGGGGTTAATTACTCTATTCCATGTGCACAGTGAGCACAATTTCACCAGCTATTAATAAAGTAAGGTGCTATACAACTCCTGGTAGCAGCCACTAGAGGGGGGGGACATCTCAGTCTTTTACTGTTTTTATTGCACCCATCAGTTTTCAGCATTGTAACAATACCTAGGTGACATTACTGTGTGATGATGGTTGCAGAAGTGATGCACTTAAACGTGTCTACTAATGTAAGTATTTTTTTCTGCTTTCAGGTGTTGTGTTTCACTACCGTGCAGCAACCAGCAGGTATACTCTAAATTTTACACAAGCTCAGCAGACTTGTCTGGACAATGGTGCTGTCATAGCAAGCCCAGAACAATTGAAAGCAGCCTATGAAGATGGATTTGAGCAATGCGATGCCGGCTGGCTGTCTGACCAGACTGTTAGGTGAGACTTTTAAATCTCTTTTACACCATTTCTCAAAATAAATGTGCTTAGCCTTTACAGACTTAAACTGCTGACTTGCTGTAATAATAAATAAAATATGAGCATGCTGCATTTCAGGTATCCAATTAGACATCCAAGAATTGGCTGCTTTGGAGATAAAATGGGAAAGAAAGGAGTCAGAACATACGGGCGCCGTTTTCCTAATGAAACTTATGATGTGTACTGCTATGTGGAGCACATGGAAGGTAAGCTAGGTCCACATTTACTCTGCTCTGCAAAGTGAAAAAATGACTGGAGAGTCTAATGTGGAAAGGCAAAGAAATATGAAATTCTGTGTATAATAAGTTTTGTCTGTTTTGAACCTGAAGAGAATTGCAGAATGAAGTGAACCTATAGTTTGTGGTCTAGCTGCCCTTAATTAAAGGCAAATGTAGAGCCTACAAAGAGACAGTCAGGTTTAAAGCTGCTATAGTTAGTGCAGTAGATCGCACTAAAGCTCCTCTTGAAGAATCTTTCTTTTTTTTCAATGTTATAAAAGGATTTTCAAAGAAACACATTTAGTGTTTGAGAAACAATGTGCAAAGATGGATATAGTACCTGTGTTAACTGTATTACAATTCATGAAGCATGTGATTAAAAGTTTCATGTGTGCATGACATAAAATCAGACAGATATTTAATTACAACACGAATTTGATATTTTTTTTTTTCTTTTGAGAGGGACATCTCAGCACCAAAGAGAAATAAGCAAAAAAATTCCAGGGAGTAATCTATATTTTCTGGGGGGGGAAATTCTTTGCAGTTCCACAATGCAAGTATAGTCTTTGTAAAAGCTGCTAATTAAACATCTGTAAAGTAGCTGTACAGTAGCAGAGTGATTATAATTCTGCCATATGATGGCTATGTACCATGGGTCATATCGTCAGCCCCATAGTACCTTGTGATCCATGGCTAGGCTCGGCATTGGTTTTTATTCAGTGAAGAATTTGATCATAACAACACAGTAAATTCTTCTGTGATCAGGCAGTTCTAGCATGCACAGATCTCCATATTACAGGATTGATGTTGTAAAATTTTCTTACTCTTCTGAAAGCAAATTTAGCTATATCCCTTCAGTGGGCCTGTAGATATGTTCCAGGCACCAGATATCCTCGTACCTAGACATTACTGTAACAAGTTAACAATCTATACTTAAAATATAAATGCAGAAATAGATTTTCCTGTCCTCTAGCCCACTTATTTTTGGCTTTGGGCTGGTTATGCACATGGAGACTTCATTCTGGTAAAGAAATACTTTGCAACCATGACCAGAACACATTTTTCATTTACTGCAATAGTCTGTGTGTGCCACATTGCCCCTTTCTTAGAGTCATAGAATCAATAAGGTTGGAAGAGACCTCCAAGATCATCACGTCCAACCAGTCACCCAAGACCTCATGACTACTAAACCATGGCACCAAGTGCCATGTCCAGTCCCCCCTTGAACACCTCCAGGTATGGTGACTCCACCACCTCCCTGGGCAGCACATTTCAATGGCCAACAACTCTCTTTGTGAAGAACTTTCTCCCCACCTCGAGCCTAAATTTCCCCTGGCACAGCTTGAGACTGTGTCCTCTTGTTCTGGTGCTGGTTGCCTGGGAGAAGAGACCAACCCCCATCTGGCTACAACCACCATTCAGGTAGTTGTAGAGATCAATAAGGTCTCCCCTGAGCCTCCTCTTCTCCAGGCTAAACAATCCCAGCTCCCTCAGCCTCTCCTCATAGGACTTGTGCTCAAGGCCTCTCCCCAGCCTTGTTGCCCTTCTCTGGATACATTCAAGAGTCTCAATGTCCTCCTTAAATTGAGGAGCACAGCAGTGGACACAGCACTCAAGGTGTGGCTTAACCAGTTGTGAGTACAGGGGCAGAATGACTTCCTTGCTTCTGCTGGGCACACTATTTCTGATGCAGGCCAGGATGCCATTGGCCTTCTTGGTCACCTGGGCACACTGCTGTCTCATGTTCAGCCAGCTGTCAACTAGTACCCCCAGGTCCCTTTCTGCCTGGCTGCTCTCCAGCCACTCTGACCCCAGCCTGTAGCACTTCATGGGAGTGTTGTGACCAAAGTGAAGCACCTGCCACTTGGACTTGTTAAATGCCATCTTGCCGTTGGACTCTGCCCATATGTCCAGCCTGTCAAGGTCCCTCTGGAGAGCCCTTCCACCCTCTAGCAAATCAACACCTGCTCCCAACTTGGTGTCATCTGCAAATTTACTAATGGTGGACTCAATCCTCTCATCTAGATCATCAATAAAGATACTGAATAGGATTGGGCCCAACACTGATCCGTGGGGCACACCACTAGTGACTGGCTGCCAGCTGGATGTGGCACCATTCACCACCACTCTCTGGGCTCGGCCCTCCAGCCAGTTCCTAACCCAGCACAGAATGCTGCTGTCCAAAGCATGAGCTGTCAGCTTGGCCAGGAGTTTGCTGTGGGGAACAGTGTCAAAGGCCTTGGTGAAATCCAAGCAGACTACACCCACAGCCTTCCCCACATCCACCAGGTGGTCACCTGGTCATAAGAGATCAGGTTGGAGAGGCAGGACCTGCCCTTCCTAAATCCATGTTGGCTGGACCTGATCCCTTGGCCGTCCTTCAGGAGCTCAGTGATTGCTCCCAAGATGATCTGCTCCATAATTTTCCCTGGCACTGAGATCAGGCTGACAGGCCTGGAGTATCTTGATAGCCAGCAAAACAATAGTACAGCCATGGCTATGACCAAGCCTGCCTTTAGAATAGAATAGAATAGAATAGAATAGAATAGAATAGAATAGAATAGAATAGAATAGACCAGACCAGACCAGGTTGGAAGAGACCTTCAAGATCATCGTGTCCAACCTATCATCCAACACCACCCAACCAACTAAACCATGCAACCAAGCACCCTGTCAAGTCTCCTTCTGAACACCTCCAGCGATGGCGACTCCACCACCTCCCTGGGCAGCCCATTCCCATGGGCAATCATTCTCTCTGTGTAAAACTTCCTCCTGACCTTCAGCCTGAACCTCCCCTGGTGCAGCCTGAGACTGTGTCCTCTTGTTCTGGTGCTGGTTGCCTGGGAGAAGAGACCAACCTCTGCATGTCTACAAACTCCCTTAAGGTAGTTGTAGACAGCAATAAGGTCACCCCTGAGTCTCTTTGTATATGTAGATATATTTGTAATGAGCAATTACAGAATTTAAGGTGTTCTGTCTTAGAACAGAAATACATTAGATTGTGTGTTTTTCTCCTGCTGACTTATACAGACTTTAATCATTGAAATCAGTAGGTGGGTTTTTTCTCACTTTTAACAGCTAAGAATGTGCCCTGTACAATGTTCATGTTGTAGAATTACAGGAGGGTTATAGAATACATCAATACAAGCCTTGCAAAGACTCAAAAAAAATCTGGGAACTCTGAAAGTTAAGTGATTAGATTTTGTTAGTTCTCAGTGTCCATAATTCTACTTTTATTACATCCATATCTATCTTTGAGCTGCACATAAGAACAACTAGAATTCATGACTGATCTTCCACCACTTCTTGATGGGATTGAATTCTGAATCATCACTGAACCAAGGCTTTGAAATTCAATTTGAATATTTTCTGGCTTACAAAAAAAGAAATGTTGAGTGATCTGTATCATTCCTAGATGAAAATAAGTGCCTTGTTTACTTCTCTTATTAGAAAAGAGAACTGTGACTAAAATGGAGATGCTTATCCTGGATGCCTGTCAGCCAGCAATTTCTCAGGGTCAAATATTCTCACTGAGCTTTTAAAAATAGAAATTATAAAAGTCAAAACTGAAGCCTATTTCACTGAGGCTGATGCTCTGTGCTCAGCAAAACCTGAAACTAGGCCATAGGGTTCAAATAGGTTGCAGCAATTGTGCAGTCTTTTTTGGTGAAGATGCTCATGCACAGGTTTTCAGTATTTCATAATATTAATTGATTCTTCTTTCATCTCTGCATATTTATAATTGTTTCCCTTTCACTGTGGGTGATGGCCTGTTTAGACTTATGTGGCTCATTGTGGCCTGTCAGCTGGGTTGTGGTAATATGATCTGCTTGGAAATGAAGTCATCTTTTAAGAACTATAAGCTGGCAGAGAATACTGAGGAGATTTAGTCTATTGACACAGGCAACACTAAGCAGCTTCATTTTATCCTCTCCCTTGCACAATAGGTTCCTGTGGAAAACTCATTAAAACAAATGCACAGTTTCAGCCTTTATTTAAGAGGCTCCATAGCCTAGGCCAGGGCTAAAAGACCTACAAGGGCTTGTAGGTCTTACTTGAAGACTATGATTGACCACTTCACTTCTGAGATACATTGCAATTCTCCAAGACTGTAACAAAGCCAGTTGCAAGGTAACAAAGTGCTCATAAAGATGGGTATAGGTTCATAATGAAACTCTGCAGGAGACAAAAATATTTGTGAGCTTCATTACTGTTCTTCCCAAAGGCAAGATGTGTTTGACTGAGCCTTTATCTAAATGGTTCTCAGAATAAACATTAATGAAATTGTTACAGACTCTTTTCTCCCAAGTAAAAGAAAAAGTATTACATTTTAGGCTGGCATATTTTGTACACTTTGGTGTTTTCTTTTTTTCATGAAAAAGCATGCGAGACAAAACAGTTGCATGTTCTGCCATGTCAATAGGTAATGTAGCTCTTTACTGTGGTAGTAAGCTGGATCTGAGAAGAGAGAAGAATTCTCTGAACAGTTTTACCATTGACTTCAAGAAAGGAGAGTCAGATTAACACTGAGCACATGGGGAAAAACTCATCCTTAAACTATGTAGCAGGAAGGTCCTGTATGTGGTATGAAGAGGTGACTGCTGTGACTGAGATAATTGCCAATTAGCTGCAC
This sequence comes from Melanerpes aurifrons, assembly GCA_011125475.1. Classification (NCBI taxonomy): domain Eukaryota; kingdom Metazoa; phylum Chordata; class Aves; order Piciformes; family Picidae; genus Melanerpes; species Melanerpes aurifrons. Next base: position 4,328,699 of record WWNC01000059.1, read on the forward strand.
AGCCTTTACCCACTCCATAGGGATTAAAAAAAATTTCTTATTATACTTCTTATTATACTAATCAGCTTTACTGTCAGATTGTTATAATAGTTAACAAAGATACTTTCTCCCTCACTTTTTTTCTGCCCCTTCCCCCCTTCCTCTTTTTTGTTGTTGTTGTTGTTAACCTATTTTCTCAGGATTTTTTCAAAGGAACAGAAGTTTGAAAATAACTTCTAGGAGTAGAAAGATTGGTGATTTTGTGGATATAGGGTACAGACATGGTAGAGGTGTGTTATACTGACATGAAGAGGAGTCAATTTATTCTGTTTAGAAGAAAAGAAACAAATGAATGTTAGGAAGACACAGTACCATATCATGGTTAAGTGCAAGATAAACTATTCTTCAGTACCTTCACGGAAATCTGAGTCACTGAGACAGACTTCCTTTTAAAAATAGGTCTAATGAGCCAAGATGGCTTTGTCTATATAAGACAAGTAATTTCTATAAGAGCAAAGGATGCAGGACTTGTTTGAAGTTACATAGCATCAATGGGATTGTACTTTGGAACCACTCATCTACAAAACAGAGAAGATTTACTAAAATGTTAATGAAAGTCATTGGCAAGTGAACACAGCAGTAAAACTAGACCCTGTGTTCTGTTTACTGTATCACAACACAAACATAAATTGGTAGAAGACCAACAGTCCAAGATCTAAAGTTATGCCAAATTCCGATTGCCTTGTCCACCAAAGCCTGATTCTTCAAGGTACAACATTTCTCCTCACCCATAACAAAGGACTTTCATGGTACTTGCTATACTTTAAAACTATGTTTAAACATGATTGTTTTCATGTGGATCTGAAAGTTCATATCTGCACAGCCTATTTTTATTCAGTGCCAAATCTTACATGCACTAAATAGGTCCTTATTTGGAGAACGTGTGTCAATGGGATGATTACTCATGGAATAAGATGGTGCATGATTAATGATATAAAAATCTGGGCTATCATGAGAATGTCATCATGGAAGTCACTGAACAGTTGTTGGTCTTTTGACTGCTATTGGTGTGTTACCCCAGAAAGGCCATAAATGGTGGTAGGAATTCTTACAAAACACTTTAAATGTGTACTGAATTTGCAGTACTAATTTGTGTACTTGCACTGAGGATTTGTAGAAGCAAAATCATTTGAATTTTGTTCCTTTCTGGCCATGAGAAATCATAGTTAGACCAGACATTGGTTTCTTCTTGAAACACGAAATATTTTCTTAAATTAAAACCAGTTGGTTTGGCTGACTATTACCATTTCCTTGTTCTGAGGAAAGCCAGAGACATTAAAGACTGCACAATTATGAATTAAATATTTTGAATTTTGCTAAAACACACAGAAGAGTAATTATTAGAAGGATTAAAAATTTCTGAGCTCCTAGTGATAAAAATAAGAATCTGGAGTAAAAAATATCATTAAATAGGTACTGGGCATGGTCTTTTATTAGAAACTGATCTATATTCCTCATAGTCTGTCACATACAGAATTAACCAGGTTGGAAAAGACCTTTGAGATCATAGAGTCTAACCTATCACCCAACACCATCTAATCAACTAAACCATGGCACTAAGTGCCTCATACAGTCTCTTCTTACACACTTCCAGCAATGGTGACTCCACCACCTTCCCAGGCAGCCCATTACAATAGCATATTTTATTGTAGGATACTTTTAACTGTAGGAGATGATGTATAATAAGGAGTTTAATTTAAAGTGATTGAGATACAAAGATTTGGACATGACTGAGGTTCTCTTAACACCTCCAGATGAAGCAGTGTCTGCACCAGTGTCTTCTATGGAATAATACTTTGAATAGACATGAGTGATGGGGAAAGAAGGTTTTCCATTCTGTCTTCATATAGGAGTGTGTGATTGACTTGATAGTGCTGTGGAGTAAGAAATGGAGACAAAGTGGGGTCTGCTCACCAAAGCCCACTGATGAAGTGATGGACTGTCAGTGTGTGGTGCCGAGCCGAAGCACAAACTACTCCATGCAGCATTGTCTTCTGGCCAAAGCCAGTTAGAAGCCATATATGTCTAACAAGTGTATGTAATATGCATATGGGGACTCATGCTAAGAAAATTAATTTGGGGTGGCTGTGGAGAATATTATGTAGTCTCCCTTCTATACACTATTCCCCCCCACCCCACACACCACCCCCTTCAGTGAGTGCAGTGAAGAAAACCAAAAAGCAAAACCAGATGTCCTTTAAATACTTCCCACCTAGTCTCATGCAGTTTTGCTACTGTCATGGAAATTTCTGTGAGAATAGTAATAATTAAAGAAGTCACAGTCTAAAATATGGCTTCCGGTGAGAAGTATCTTCTATGGTTTTGGTAGGTAAAAATCCTCTCCAGAGTCCATTCTGATTCTGGAGGTTTCTGTCAGGTTTCAAAACAGAAAAAAAAGCTCTTTGGTTTTTCAGTTCAGGGCCTGTGGTAGAGTCACAGCCTTCGTATTGCCTTATACTGGATGCTACTCCATCTGACCTAATAAAGGGCCATGAACCCAAGCATTCTCAAGAGAACTAGAGAGCCCAAATAGACTAAAAAGGACATAATGCAATGATGGTTGCTATGCATGATATATATTATATATTATACATTATATTATATATAATATAATATAATATAATTATATATTATATTATATATTATATATATACACAGTCTCAGGCTGCGCCAGGGCAAGTTCAGGCTTGAGGTCAGGAGGAAGTTTTACACAGAGAGAGTGATTGCCCATTGGAATGGACTGCCCGGGGAGGTGGTGGAGTCGCTGTCACTGGAGGTGTTCAGGAGGAGATTTGACAGGGTGCTTGTTTACATGGGTTAGTTGATTAGGTGGTGTTGGATGATAGGTTGGACATGATGATCTTGAAGGTCTCTTCCAATCTGGTCTATTCTATTCTATTCTATTCTATTCTATTCTATTCTATTCTATTCTATTCTATTCTATTCTATTCTATTCTATTCTATATTTGAGCTGTAGCATGTCCAAAGAAGGACAACAAAGTTGGTGAGGGGCTTGGAACACAAGCCCTGTGAGGAGAGACTGGGGTTGTTTAGCCTGGAGAAAAGGAGGCTCAGGTGAGACCTTCGTGTTCTCTACAACTACCTGGGGGGAGGTTGTAGACAGGCAGAGGTTGGTCTCTTCTCCCAGGCAACCAGCACCAGAACAAGAGGGCACAGTCTCAAGCTGCACCAGGGGAGGTTCAGGCTGGAGGTTAGGAGGAAGTTTTACAGAGAGTGATTGGCCATTGGAATGGGCTGCCCAAGGAGGTGGTAGAGTCACCATCACTGGAGGTGTTCAGAAGGAGACTTGACAGGGTGCTGGGTTGCATGGTTTAGTTGATTAGGTGGTGTTGGATGATAGGTTGGACGTGATGATCTTGAAGGTCTCTTCCGGTCTGATCTGGTCTGGTCTGGTCTGGTCTATTCTATTCTATTCTATTCTATTCTATTCTATTCTATTCTTTCTATTCTATTCTATTCTTAAAGCTCGTCTTCAGGGAGATCTGAAAATCCTGATTTCTGAATGTTTTTTTGTAAAATAAGCATAGAGGAAAAAATTGTACAGAATACAAAGTTAATTTTCATCTTCTGTATGAGTAAAAGATGATGGCACTTTACAACTACAGAAGAGCTCTATAAGAGTACAGCAGTCACTGTGTTAGTCTTCGTGCTTGAGGACAAGCCTATAGGAAAAGTATGCTCTTCCAGTCTTGTCAGATGCAGTGGATTCCTGTTCAGCCTATGGTTTTGCATAGAATAGACCTAGGACATTCAGGAGATTTTTATTCTATCATTACTAAAGTATATCAAAGTGAATGTACTAACTTGTTTTAGCATACAAGAAAAAAAAGACTTCTTCAACTTGTCTAGACTTCTGCTTTCAAGTTGAACTTAGCTGCTTGAGTTTTTCAGTCTTATAAAGTGTTTTGTAGTGATCTGTGACTTTGTTAAGGATACCTCTTGATTAGTCTGGTGTGCCATGGAACCAGCCTTTAACACTGTCAGGATGGAATAAGAGTCACCTTCAGGAATGATGACTCTACCACCTCTCTGCGTGTGCCAGGCCTTGACCACTCTTTCCATAAAGAATTTTTTTGTAATATTGAATCTAAACCTCCCCTGACACAGTTTAGGGCTGTTTCTTCTTATCCTATCACTAGGTGCTTGGGCAAAGAGGCTGACTCCCACTTCACTACAACCTCCTTTCAGGTAATTGTAGAAAGCAATGAGTTCTCCCCTCAGACTCCTCTTTTCCAGACTAAACAATCCCAGTTCCCTCAGCTGCTTCTCATCAGACTTGTCATTCAGATCTTCCAACCACTTTGTTGCCCTTCTCTGGACACCCTCCAGCACATCAGTGTCCTGCTTGTAGTGAGAGGCCATCATCTGATTACAGCTGCAGGTGGGGAAATATTCTTAGAGTGTTGCACATAACATCAGAAAAGATGGCATTTTGTCACTGTTCGCTGTCTTTCATGCCTGACCTAGGGCATCCTGATATGTAACTGTAGTCATAGAATCCTGGAGCTCTTACATCCTCATAGGGGCATCTTTGCTTCATAAGCATGGCATGTTCCAGCATCACTCAGAAACAACTAATGAGCAGGTCTGGAGTTCATCACAGACCCATTGCTCAAAAAAGGAGAGATGCCAGATTCCTAGTGGGGGATAATGCTTTTTTTCCACAGAAAAGAGCACTACCAAGAAGCTAAGATGGAAAGGTATTTTTGTCTTGTTTTTATTTAAAATTGTCAGTTAAGCATTTCCATCTATGGGAATTATGGAAATGTGCATTTAATATCCCTTTAGATAGTCTTATGTCTTTCTTCAGTTGACACAGAAGAAGTGGAGATTGTAGAATCCGAGCACCCAAGTTACAAGATAAAGCTTGTGAGAACCATATTCCAGATGGGATAGTAATAATGAAGGGTCCTAATGCTCTGGGAGAGCAAAATGAGTGACTGACCATTGAAATGTACTGCCCATGGAGGTGGTGGAGTCACCATCACTGGAGGTGTTTAAAAGGAGTCTGGATGAGGCACTTGGTGCCATGGTTTAGTTGATTAGATGGTGTTGGGTGATAGGTTGGTGATTTCGAAGGTCTTTTCCAACCTGGTTAATTCTATTCTATTTTAAAATGGGGGAAAAGACTGAAAATATTACAAGCAAATACACATGAATTGTCTTCTTAATATGTACCAGTCCCACACATGGACTGGATAATAGCAAGGGGTCTTCATAGGTAGTTGACCAACTGCCATCCACAGCAGTTGATTTCAAAAGCATTCCGTAGAGGACTCACTGGTTACCTCAATCTTCTTTGCAGTTTGGGACAATCTTTCAAACATTTGTATTACTTTTCTTATGGACTTGCACCGACACCTTCATCTGCCAGGTGCCAATGACTTGTAGCTCTTTTTGTTGTGTCTGGCATGATGGGTGATTGTACACCAAATTGAGAAAGTGAGAAATTGAGAAAAGGCTCTGATTCTGGCCTGCTCTTATTTTTCTGCTTGCTTTCAAGATGTGTGATTAATGAAATTCACATTTACAAACTCATCCAGTTCAGTTCAGTGAGATGTAAGTGAATTAACCTTCACAGAAATGAAGCTTGTTATAAAATTAGCAGATAAGTCTGCAGATCTTAAGCTTTTTCCTTGGGGGCTATAATGAATCAGTTTCTGTCTTCAAGAGAAAAACCTGATTTGATCTGTCTTGATACATTTGAATGAGAAGGAAAAAGCATGGCTTTGATCAGGTATCTGTTTTAACCAAACAAAACAAACACATTAACAAGAAAATCCTAGGCATTCTTCAGGTGCTCTGACTGCTGAGGCTGGATGATCAACCTGAACTCTGGCTTCAATCAGGAGCCAACAATAATATTACATTACCTTACTGTCTGGAGTCCGCACAGTGTCATGCTCACCATTTCACCCCCAGCTACTGTAGAACTAGTTTCACTTTATCTCCTGGTCTAAGCCCTGGGTCTGCCTGCATGATACTGCTAACTTACTTCCTAGGAGTGTACTCCAATTGTGAAAGTGTTGCACATGGCTTTTAACACAGACAAAATTCAATTCACCCTGCTCTGGTGTTGGTACCTATGTCATTTGATTATTGACCAGACAAGATTTCTCTTTCAGTTTCTTTGTATCCAGTGTTTTGATGGGGAAATTAAGTTGCTTTCAGACATCATAATAAAGATGCTGTTAGAGCGTGACAGGACAAATCATTCTGGGAAGCATAAAACCCACTGTGGTTCTGAAAAGCAGCAGTTAATTTTACAGACTACATGGACTAAACATATGTTAATGGGTTTTCACTTTTTAGAGGACATTTCTGTGCAAGGGTAAAATCTTTTTTGCCTTTGTACTTTGAAGGACTGAGGATGTTTCGGCTGCACTGGCTGCCATGCTGGAAGTCAGGATTGGGGTACAAGTCATGGCCTCTTGAAAGCCTCTGTGTTTTGAGGCTGAGACCATGAAAGAACTCAGCAGAACCTGAACTCCACTGGGTGATTTTTCTGCAAGGGCATGCCATCATAGGATCTATTTATGTTTGTTTTCTAGCATTTGGCCTGGGTGTTTTACTGCCACCTGATCTCCAATATGAGACAACATAAGTAAAATTTTTCATTAACACCAGGAGAAAACAATTGTTTCAGTGCTGCAGTTGATTTATTCTTCCAGTGTCTCTGGGTATATATTGCAAGCAAGGCTTTTATTAAACTCTTTCTTTCTTTTTCATATTTCATTCCAACAATTATTTTGCACAAAAAAAATGCATACTCAGTCATATAGAATTTTCATCTATTTTCAAACTGGAGAAACAAACTGTGAAGTCATACCTCCTAGAATAAATGACTATATTTAGAATCTGACTTCTGTACTTTACCAGATTTTTTTAAAAAGTAAGAATTCTGAAATCATAGAAAACCACTCTCTAACTAGACCAACTAGAATAGAACAGAATAGAATAGAATAGACCAGGTTGGAAGAGACCTGCAAGATCATTGCATCCAATCCATCATTCAACACCATCTAATCGACTAAACCATGCAACCAAGCACCCTATCAAGTCTCCTCGTAAACACCTCCAATGATGGTGACTCCACCATCTACCCAGGCAGCACATTCCAATGGGCAATCACTCTCTCTGTGTAGAATTTCTTCCTAACATGCAGTCTGAACCTCCCCTGGCACAGCTTGAGTCTGTGTCTTCTTGTTCTGGTGCTGGTTGCCTGGGGAGGCGACCAGCCCTTGCCTGTCTACAACCTCCCTTCAGGTAGTTGTAGAGAGCAATAAGGTCTCCCCTGAGCCTCCTCTTCTCCAGGCTAAGCAGCCCCAGCTCCCTCAGTCTTTCATCATAGGGCTTGTGTTCCAAACCCCTCACCAACTTCGTTGCCCTTCTCTGGACACATTCCAGCAAGTCAACATCCTTCCTAACTGTATCTGTATAACCTTTATCTTATCACAAGCTTTTGTGAAATAAATGTTTACCTAGTATATGATTAAATTACAATAATGGTGTTTTTCTCATGCTCTGGCACCTATGTGCCTTTGTGAATTTGTAATCACAAATTTGTTTGTATACCAAATAGTGACAGAGAATTTGACTTTGGACTTCATTTGTTGGACTGTTCTGTTTAAAAAGCATTTTTCCATAAACACTTGGATTTTTTACCTGTTTTTTCTGGTGAATCATCCTTTGACAAATATGATATCCATCTGAACTATGAAACAGATATGGGGTCAGTAGAATAGATTCAATACAAAGCAAGGTACACCACCCATCCTTTAAATATGTAGTATTAGTAATATTACATATACAGGCATACTCCAAGGGAAATTTAAGGCACATTTCATATAGAAATGCTCTTGCACAACTTGTATAAGTAAGTTTTCTACAAAGGGACCTCTCTTAAACAAATACTGATTGAACCCTGCATTTTGAAGTGTTAGAGCAAGACATCTGACTTCACCAAGTATCTTTGCTTTGAGAGAGTACAGAAGACAGCTCAGAGGAGCAATTACCCCTAACTTTAATAATCTTATGCACAAGCTCCATTTGTAGGCAATGCTCCAGATCAGTTCGTGGAAAAACTGCTTTGCTGTTAACCTTGCAGTGTTTACCTCCTTCCCTCTGTATTCAGTGAGTTTCTCCCAGATGGAATGTTGTGGGATTGTTTGACATTACTTAATTTTCGTTCCAACACATTTGTTTCTGGAAACCAATAAAATGTACTGTTTTTCTGACTCATCTCATGTCCTTAGACCTATATCTGACTCATATGTAGACCTGTATCTGCTGTTTAATTACAAACATTTTAAGTACCAATTTTTGTATGCATCCTGGTTGCTCTGTGAGAGGATAAGTGAATAGTTCTCAGAACAGAGAGAGCTGTTCTGGCGGTGTCTTTCTTTGCTCCATTGTTTCATAGTGTGGCTGTTGGGAGGACATGGTGGGATAACTACATCCATCGTTCTCTATTGGCCATGATAACAAGCCACCCAATGCAGAAAAAGCTGTCTTCTGCAGAAATGTTTAATAAAAAAGTGCCTTGACAGTGTGGTTTGAAAAATCTGAATTAAGCATGCTGATACTTCTGAGGATGAATGATTCTTTAGTTTCTGTATCTGTCCCTCTCCAACACACAGGTCCTGTCCCTTTGCCTCTAAGCTAGAAACCCCCTACAACTCATGTAAAGAAACTTACCTTGTGGAATTGATATTGTAATTGATACAGCTGTAACAACAAAGCTGGGTTTCTACCTGGGAGGATAAAGAAAATTGGCACAGTGCCTCCTTTCACACTTGCATTCCTTTCAAGGTATAACATTGATGTGAATTAAACAGTTTAGGGTGATGTAGTTTCTGTCTGCCTTTTGCTAGGTTGCCTTGAGACCACTGCAGAAGTAAGATAGATTGTGTGTTCAGTATAAATAAGCAGTGCTGTCATCCAAAACCAACAGTGTGTTCTGCTCTACAGTACCTGAGGAAGAGTTGCTATCTTGTAACAAATACAGTGAATTTCAATGCTTTTTACAGATGATCATATTGATTTCAGATTTCTTCAGTTCCGTCTGAAGTCTGAGCACAAACTAGAAAGGAGACAGTTTACTGGTTCATTCCCATGACACAGACATCAGAGCCTTGAATTTTGTTTGCACTGTTTAGCTGAGTAAGGCAGTCAGGCCAACTGCTTAATGGTGGTTTAACTTGGAAATAAAATATTAGCTGTACTGATTGTTTGGTTTCAGTTTCCAACTGGACAGCTATTATTATGGCTACCACAAATTGTTACTGTTACCATACTACCCGTACTCTAGACTAATTAATCTTTTTTTCACTCAAGATGGACTTTGTGCATGCAACATGTCTAGTTCATTTCCTCACCTTTGTTTGTTTCCCCATGGGGCAAGATGAGGACTGACGGAAATAGGACATCAGAAGCTGCTGTGGTACAGCCACTGAAGAACATTTGCTTTTTTTTGGTGTCTCAAATGAGACTCTAGTGATGACTAAAAAGGTCAGATAAAGAGGCTTGCAGATGTAAAAGATTTGTTCTACTGAGAATATAAATTTTGATGGACTGGATTGAATTAGTGCAGTTGAGTTGCAAAGCCTGCTCCAATAGAGGGCACAGAGGAGCTTAAGGGTTTCTGTTACCTCTGCCTGGAGACAGAGGGAGGAATTCAATCTTCAACTAGAGTGTGCTTCATGGCATAAAGTTTGCATATAAATGACCATGTTTTGTAGAGGGCTCATTTTCATGTTCAAATCTGGGACATTTTCCAATTATATGCATCTTTTAAAAGCAAAAGAATACATTCAAACAAATTTTTTGGGAAAAAAAAAACACACAAATTTTCAGAATGTTGACTGGAACAGGAGAACTAAGCTTCCTTGATAGTGGAACTCAGTCTTTGGTGTCAGATACTCAATCCTTGTTATGTTTGTTTCCTCCCTCTAGATGAAGTGGTTCATGTCTCTGCCCCTGAGAAGTTCACCTTTGAGGAAGCTAAAGAGCTGTGTCGGAAGAGAGACGGCGTTCTTGCTTCTGTTGGGAACATGTATGTCGCCTGGAGGAATGGCTTTGACCAGTGTGACTATGGCTGGCTGGCGGATGGCAGCGTTCGTTACCCAGCCTCAGTGGCAAGGCCCCAGTGTGGTGGAGGTTTACTTGGGGTGAGAACCCTGTATCGCTATGAGAACCAAACAGGCTTTCCTTACCCAGATAGCAAGTTTGATGCCTACTGCTATGAACGTAAGCTTTTTTTTTTTTCAGTTACAATTTTCAACATTCTCTCCATGCTAAACCTGAAAAGTGTTTTCTTTAGTATGTGTTTTGTTTCAGTCCTGTGGTGTGCATGACTTTTTGGTTTATCACTATGGCTTTACCAAAAAAACTCACAACTTCCCCCCCCCAAAAAAAAAACAAACCCACAACCCAAACTAAACCAAATGTCTTAAAGTAATATTGGCAGATACAAACATGCAAAGTTTTATGGCACCATTTCAGCCTGAGTGATGTTTGTACACATAGTGTCACACCATACCCACAGTCACCCTGTGTCTGCCAATGATACATATTTTGGTACCCTTATCTGTATGTCTTTATGTCATGTCAGTGAACATGAAAACAGAGGAAAAGTTGTACTTGACTATGTGAATGGTTATCATCTGACCTGCTATTTTGTCTCCATTGATGACAATAAGGGAGGCTGTTTACAGACTGCAATCAAGCCTAGACATTTTCAGAGCTCTGAGATGCTGACAATGTGGGATTCCAGTCATTTTGTCTCATATTTTTTAGGCTTTTAAAGGAACTGTAAGTTCTTCTCTCACTCATTCAGTGTTTCATGTGCCAGTGAGCTGGTACTCTGGATGGTCTCAATCACATTTTTTACTGCTGCTTGCATCCTTCCTGGTGTTTTCAGAGGTGTATCAAGAGTTACCAAACAGGTAAACCATATTTTCCCCACAGCTGTCAGATTGCTTTTGGCTTTAGGATTACATATCCCTCTGCAACATCTTCCTTCTTCAGTGCCAACTTGCTGGCTCTGCTACTGTTATGGTTCATTCTATCCTTACATAGGTTCCTTTTGTCCCCAAAGGTTCAACACCTTCAAGATTACCTGAGTTACTCTTCCCTATATCATCTCACCTGTGCATGACTTCCAGATCCTTGCCTGTATCCCAGGCATCCCTGGAACTGGCAGTGGTTCATAAGCCACCACTCTGTAGGTTGTGGTCTCATCTGCCTGGTCTTCTCCAGAACATCCCTCCTATATTTCTCTCTGTCATTTGTGATGACTACTCTTTCTCTACATCTCCAAAAACCCATCCCTGCATGTCATGATGTGCAAAATGCATGGTTCTGTTTATCTTTCAAATACCACAGGCCATCTACCCATATACTGATACTATGATACTATGATATCTGTTAAGAGAGGATCCTATCACGTTTTAAGGTCCACTCCATCAGAGACAGGAATATTCTTTGTGCAAGAGGATACAGATACCATTAGAAGATACATCATCAGAGGGCTTCTTCCCAGCTGAATATCCTGCCTCCCTGACACTTGCATCCTCCTCAGTGGCACAGGGAGGTTGGACTGCTTAACAGTTTTCCTGCTGGCTTTTTTATTCAAGGAGGTGCCTGTCATTACAATTGACATTAATGTGTAAAGGCTGCTTGTGTTGAATTATAAGTTCAAAACTTGTTCTTTAACTATGGAGATCTAGGTTTTCTTGAACTCAGTCCTGTTACGGTAAGTCAGAACTGTGTGAAATGTGTGTAGCCTGTCCTGTCCTCATTTTTGTAGATGAAGAATCAACTGCAGCTGCAGATCTTTCCAGCTCAGGCATTGATGGCTCATTTAAGAACAAACCTTACTGCTTGAGTACAAACTCCAACATCTGGTGTAATATTACAGCCTGGCTGTTCTCAGACACTGATTGTTGTGGTTTTCTTCCCTTTCTTGCTTGTGGGTAAGATGTTCCAAAACTTTGCATGTGGAAGTAGTCTTAAAAGACTCCAAGGGAACTGTATAGAAGAACAGGGACTAGTTAAGAGTGTGTGTTCTGATATGCAGAGCAGAGTTTTGTCATACAACTTCTTCTATTCCACTCCCAAACTGATTATGATCAGTTTTAAATGTCATGGGTCAAATTAGCATTAATGGGAATGAAATTCATAAAGCCTCTTAAAAGACTGAAGTAGGAACTGAATGTTTTGCCCATGATCCAGTCTTCAGTTAGGACAAATTCCAATTTTCTGATTGCTTGTGTGATTTGCACCCCTTTTTATCAATATGTTCCTTTTCAATATCTTTCTGGGACTTTGAGTTACCAAATCCTAGTGACTTACTATTTGTCCTAAAAGCTTCTTTGATAAGTAATGGGTGGTTGCCTTTTGTATAATTGCTTTTCTTGCAACCTCTTGCCCTTGATACAAGGAGGACAAATACTTCATCAGTTTGCAACCCAGGAAGTAGACAGTCCATGACTATAAACCGTTTTACAAGACAGAAAAAGACTAAACACTATTTGGTAGACAGTGGACTCCTCTTGAACAAATTTAATTGTAATGAACATTACATCAGATTTAATTAAGTGTTGCTAGCTAGATGACTCAGGTTTTGCATTGTATTCCTGGTTTTGCATGAGGAAATGCAGGAGTGTAATGCTGAGCTGTGCACCCTCCTTCAGTGTGCCTGTCTGCCAGGTATTTCAGAAGTTACTGAAAGCTCTCTCTCCCTCTCAGACAGTGCTAGGGATCTCAGAGGAACCAGCTGTAACTTCTCACTGCTTTTTCTAAAAGATTTGTGCAAGTGGTGAGTAATGAGGCTGGCTGCCTAGCATCTTGGTCTTTCACATTTCAAGCAGCTGCCTGAAGCAGCGGCTGGGGAGTGAGTCACTCTCTCCTCCTGGAGCCTTGGACCCAGTTCCTTTTTGGGGGCAGAAAATAGGAGAGGAAGGCAAAAATGTATTTCTAGTATCCTTGTTTCAAGTCATCTTTTGTCTGGAAGCTTCTTTCTAAACTTCTTCCATTATCTTTATTTCAAAGTTTCAGTGAGCAGTCCATCACATGAAGTCCACTGTCCCCAAGATCTGACTACTTTTAGCCGGATATGAAGCTTTTACATAGCAATTCCCACCATGCCAGACCACAAAACTGTCCTCCCCAAGACCATGATTCTTTCCGTGTAACTCCAGTCCAGTGCTTACAGCTCTTGCTGTGTTCATTATGTGTCTCACATTACATTGTTATATTTCCCTCTTTGCCTGAAAACCCAGTCAAACCAGCAAAAAACACTTCTGTGGCTGAAAAAGAAGAAAAAAGGGATGTTGTTACATGCATTTATGAGATCTCGGTTAGCTAAAGGAAAAAACACAGAGCCCCTCTGTGAGCAGGGCAGGATCAAGCTGACTATCCAGGTAGTGCCAGTGGTGAAGGTCTGCAGCACAGATGTTCGTGTGACGATCTCAGGTTTTTTACAGCATCTCTGTAAGGTTTCCTCTGCCTCCTGTGTGAAAGCTAGCAAAGTTCCCATTGATTCAGCTCTGAGGGTAATGGCCACATGTTGCACATTGAGATTGGAGTGAAGTGGCAATGAAAAAAGACCTGCTTTTACTCATGCTGAGTAATCCTACTCTCTCTGAGTAAAACCACCAAAAGAAATGCCACAGAAAGATGAGTCTGGCTCTTGAATTTACACATACTCTGAAGCTCTAGATTTTGTGGCAAAGCAGGTGTCTATTTTGACAAAGATAATTCTTATATTTAAGAATGCATATATCTCTTTCTTCAGGCCTCTTAGAGTTTTCACTCCAGTCCTGTGAATATAAGTCTCTTTGGTGGAAATTCTGGAAATACTAAATTTAAATTGGAGTTAAAACTGACCTCAATCCACATTTCAAATGCGTTACTTTTAAAAAGGAGTTGCATTTATTAAAATACATGAAAAGCAGTAACCCAAGAAGTATATCCATCTTTAAAATGATATGCACTAGTTTCAATAAAATGGCCAACCTGAACAACATTTAACTGTGCAGTTAAGTTTGGAATTTTGACTTCAGCAGTGTTCTGGTTACAAAATGATATTGTACAAAGTGTCTTGACTTTATGAAAATAAAAGTTGCCCAAACAAATAATACATGATTTAAGATCTAAAAAGCTTGTTATAAAACCAAAAAACCTTGACTTTGATCATAAGTGCTTTTCACTCTACAGAAACCACATGGCTCTGAGTTTCTGAAACATTATCCATGTGTTTCATCTCATCCCTCTGAGACTTTTGCCAGACTTTTTTAGTTCTTCTTTTATTCTGAGAGGTACCTAATAATGTGTCTGATGGGGCTTGAAAAATTAACTACTTGAAGCTCCTTTTAGGTCATCTTCAGAAGGAATGTTTTTCAAGTATTAGCTTATAGGACTCATATTAACATACTAATTTTACATTTATGGTGTTTTTTTGAAGTAGACCAGCTGTTGCTGAACACTTGTGTTTATTTGTAAGAGACTAAAACATTCTGTCAGAGAAGAAAAAAAAAAAAGGTAATTTCATGATTACCTTTTTTACCTTTTTTTCATACTTAGTACCTGCATAGAGCTAGAGGCTATTTATTTAATTCCATCCCTCATCTCACTAGATTTATTTCACTGAGGTTTGTAGGAATCTTGCCACAGACTTCAAATGACTTTGGATGGGACATTTTATGCTCCAGCATCTGCAGAATAAATTGCACTACAGAAATGCACTAATCAAAATGTGTACAGGTTTTGTCTTGCATACCTGCAACAAAACTGAACTTGGTGGACTTCATGCACAGAAGTGTTTGAATTTGTGAAACATAAATCTGCATTTTGCTGAGAAACACTGATTTATTAAAACTGAATTTTTTCAAAGACCTGCACTGATTTTGGCAAATCTTCCAACAAAATATTTTTTGCTTGACTCGAAACATATGTTCATGATTTTGCTCTGCTTTGACCACTTGCTTCGGATTTGCTCTTTCATTTTGTCTTTGTTTCACACACCTTTGTTGTTTCTCTTTGGTTGTGCCACTTTGGTTTGGCACTATGATTTCTTTGCAGCTGGACATTGAACAATTCCAATTCTGAGACAGTGCTGCTATATGTGCTCATCATGAATAGAGTCTGCATTGTTTTGACTGTTTCAATACAACTTCATTAAGAGTGTATCCAAGTTAGCCACTGCTTGTGACTGAGGGCCTCATTCTTTGATGCTCCATCCATTTAAAGCTCAGAATCACAGCACTTTAAAAGAAATACAGGAAACCACAACCTTCACAGTATGTAGTACCACAAGTCTTTGGAATTATGGAAGTGGAGAATAAATAATTGTCTCTCTGCAAATCTTTCCTTTGCTCACCCCAAAACATCTCCAACCAAATCCTCAATTCAAGGTGAAAGTGTCTTGCTAGGACAGGGATGTTTAGTAACACAATGTCACTTGCAATCAGTGTTCTTATATGGAGGACTTCAGAGCAAGGAAAGAGGAAAAGTCCCTTTATTTAGAAGATCCTGTGACATGAGCCACCATGATTGTAGACTAAGGTTCAGAAAGCACCAACTCTGCTCCCACTGGCCAGCATTAGAAAGGACAAAATTTTTAGGCATAATTCAAAAGCTGGCAGAAGAAATGTTGTCTTCTCTTCTGTTGCATGTGACTTAGTTTGGAAAACTGAATAACTAAGCAGTTCTGTCCCTCTCCACAGCAACCATCAGTAGCTACATGTCCCAGCTGTTTCCTGGATAAGGGAATTATTTCCAGCCTGATGTCAGGGATTCTGTTAGTTGAGATCTGTGGATTTTAGATCAGTTTGGGAATGAGCACAGAATCCTGAAGATTTAGGGTGTGATGACATCAAGGGAACAAAACTGTCAATCCAAATGAAACAATAAATAAATAGTTTCTATTAGATGAAACACAATAGAGTACAGAACATAATGAAGCCAATGTCCTCCACCATTGCACAGAGCAGTATCAGAATGTATAAAATACCTTTGAGCATGCAAGAATCTCAAGGTCATGTCACTCACCACAGAGCACATAAATCTGTTGGCTCTGCTTGTTCTTCCTTTCCCCCCTCTGAAGGTGAAGCTATGCAAAAGGCTTAAGCTGCCTTACCAAGGCAGCCTTCAACCAGTAACAATTTGCTAGGCTTTATTATCTTTCTAAGAAGGTAGATCTCTGTGCTTCTCTCAGATATGCAGTGTAGTAAGACCTACATAGCTGTGCAGATCTCTAGTAATATCTTGGACCAGGTGTAAGAGGAATAAATCCCTGAAGCTCTCACTGGGTTTATAGCAACAGGCAAATGTCATAAAGGCTGTGCACTCTAGCATCTTGCAGTATGTTTCTTACCTACTTTGTATCACGATGAAATTTGAGAGTCAGTCAAACCATATTGAAGACTGCAAGAAGACCTCAATGCCTTTCAGACAATCTTGTGCCATTGACCTCACAACTACCTCACCCTGAGGAGGAAGAGGCGGCTCTGTGAACGTTGACCTTTTAAATGCTGTGTAAAGTATGAACAGAGAGGACCTGATTTATCAATGTAACTGATGGATGTAGAGGAACATTTTGCAGTCTCAGCAGGTAGAGCTTCAGGAGGAGATATTTCTTTTGCCAAAGAAAGTGAACTTGAATTTATTCAACACTGCATTCAAAACTGCTGGAGTACTCTCTGAAAACAAACACTGTGGGCAATGGGAGAGAGGAAAGAAAAGAATGTAGTTACAGGCACTTTCCTGTCATTCCCTTAGATCACAGAATGGATTAGGTAACAAGCACAGGATTTGGAGCAAGAGGGTGAAGAATTATAAGATCCATTCCTTTAGGTGTTCAAACACAGGAAAGATAAATTGGTTTTCCTTTTTATTACCTTTACTTGATGCTCTGGGAACTGGGTACCACTGCTGGTATATATAGCTAATTAGTTTCCTTTCACACTCGGTAGGGAGAGCAAAGTAGCCAGAATTTTGCTTTCAGCTCCTGACATGAGTGACAATATTAGATCTCTTTATTCTTCAGTTGGCTCTTCAGCCAGGAAGCAAAGGCTGTGGTTTGTATTTGGTTCTTGGATGCAGTTTTCATTAGGAAGAGGTGATTAAAGAGGCTTGCTGAATTTTCATCATCTTTGGCAATTTTAAATATTGTGGAAAGAGGAATGCTTCTTGCTGGTGTTCTTTTGTGGCTAGATTGACATGTTATAATCTGTTGACAGAACTACACTTGCACATAGAGAAACAAGGAGATAACATATCCTTTACCTTTCAATTGTCTGACTTCAGACATTATGAAATAGCAAGCGGTTTTACTTAAGAAAGTTTGTGTTCTCAGAGCTAAGAGAGCTGCTGCCTCTGCTGTAAAAATTTAAGTTTTTCCTACAAACAAAATAGGCTAATAGCCTTTAGGGTGGTGCTTTGGGTGTTTTGTTTGTTTGTTTGTTTGAGGTTTTTTGTTTGTTTGTTTCTTTAGTTGTTGTTATCGGGTTTTGTGTTTTGGGGTGGGGTTTGTTTTTTTTTTTTTTGTTTTAAGAATATCTTTCATTTTCTCTGATATTTCACATACTTTGTAATTGGACATTGTAGGTAAGTGGGAGTATACATCTGGAGTTACAGAGAAATTTATAGCTGTAGTATCAGATTTCACATGCTCCTACCACATGTCTCATAAGTAATGAACAAAACTTTACACTCCCTGTCTACCTTTCTGCTTCCTGAAATGAGTGAATGAGCAGATACTGAGTCAGTGTAATAGTAAGAAGTTTCTGGCTCAGGCTGTTACCCAGAGCACCAATTTTATTATTATTATTATTTTTTAATCTGTTCTTACTTTTAGACTTGCCCAGTTTGGAAGGTTCTGCCAGTAATTTAAAACCCATCTGTCATAACTCTTGGAGCCAGGGAACACTCAAGACTGTCCTCTCTGCCACGGTTGGTAGCAGAGACAGGCACATAGAACAAACTTAAGAAACCAATAAATAAAGTAACACAAAAAAATATGTAAAAATAAAGAAAAGCAACCTGTCTGAACAGCCATTGTGATCTAAATGGACTAAAAGAATTCAAACCATTCATTTTATCTCAATGTTAGTGATATTTCAGAATATCTCTTTTTTTTTTTTTTCCTTTTTTTTTTTTTGACTGTTATTGACAGAAATAATTAACTTCTGACTTAAAACAATTTTTTGTTGCTTTGGCTGTTGGTAATGACTCAAACCAATTTATTTCTCTTTCTATAGGGTCTGTGTTTCTCCAGAGTCTTAAGTACAGACCTGAGTGTAGACATACAAAGAAAGAAACCTGCCCAAGTGCTTCAAGTTAGACACACAAGTAATTCTTTTGTGGAACTGATTATGCTGAAAACACATGTTAGTTATTTGTAATCTTTAAAATAAGAATTTTCTCCTCCAGAAAGTACACCCATATATCCCAAAATTATTATTAAGCGGCATACAACATTAAAGTCTTTATTTATTAATCACAAAGTTAAACTATGCTTAAAATTATGTAGTGTGATTTCCTTGAAAAAACAGTAAGTTTTAATATTTTTCCATTATTTTAAATCCTAATTTAAACCATGATGGGAGAGGAGAGGAAGAAAATGTTATACAATGAAAGTATAAAATAAATAATCAAAGAATGCAAAGATGTAGTATCTCTGCAAAGTCATATAGTGCATCCAAAATCAACGTCATGAAGGTCATTAGGTATAAAAGGAATTGATTAAAAACCGCAAGATTGTCTGCAATATGTGCAGATGTTGGTGAGATAATTTGCTTTCTTGCTGCTAATAAGTTCATGAATTTTATTAGGAAAATCTGCCTCATGTCTTGAACCAGAAGAAAGACAAAGGAGATAGCATATTGCATGCATGATGCAAGGAGTACAGTAATGTGAAACATCTGGGTGGATGACAGTTGGATGACAGTTTGAACTAAGGTTCAGGGTATTAAAAAAGTCAACATTGTCTTTGGTTGTTTTTTTGTGTTGTTTTGTTTTAGTTTTAATTTTTTTTTTTCTCCCCCTTTTCCCACAGGAAAAATTAACAGGGAAGAAGTAGCAATATTGGTACATTTCTTCTTGAAAAAGTATTTTGGTTTTATGCACTCAAATAAGTTTGCAGACTCAATCTGTATGAAAAATTTTGCTTATCATATTTATAACAAAGCAGTTGTAGAGGCCCTCTAGCTGATCCTAACAATAACTGCCCTTTGCAGACTGGCAACCCCATGTCAGTCTCCTAATGAAGACATTTAGCTGTTCTTTTGATAAGCTCTAAAAATACATCCTTTTCTTACAGCAGCATATGAATTTAATATTTGTTAGTTCTCTTATTAACACATGAGCAAATCCTCACTTGGTGGATTTTTAGGTTTACTTCATAAAAGTGTACTTATTTTTTGTACTAATTAGCAGATGGTGAGTCAAGAGCCACAAATAACTGCATCTCAAGCACAAATATATGAACTTTTGGGATTTTCTCCAAGCATTTCTTGGATGTTTGGAAGCTGCATAAAAAATGGTTGTGAGTAAGTGTACACAATTTCCCAGCAGTGATGAAATAAAGTTACTCCTCCCCGCCCAGATTTGAAGATCTGTTCTCATGCCCTCATTTTTGTCTAGGTTTGTTAGGAGATACTATGTGTTCACGTTCTTCTGAACAGTGATCTTGATAGTCACTTAATATATTGTACTCGGAATCTGAAGGAGCAGACGATGCTGTCTGAAAAAAACAACAACAAACAATTATCAGACTTTGTCAAGGAAACTCAAATTATGTTTCAAAGGAAGAGTAGGAGACTATGCTGTCAACTTTCCATTTTGGCATTAAAAAAGAATTGAGGCAAATGGACAGGTTCTCTGGTAGAAATTGAATAATTGTCAACTACCACTCAGGATGACAGTCTGAACTTACTTCTGTGTAGTCTTTTCTCTGGAGATGTGAAGTAAATTTTTGTGCTAGCAGAGAAGGAAAAACATTGTAAGAATTTGGTCTTTATTGTGTGAGCACTGTCTTACACCGGAGTCACATAGGCATTGGAAAGAGCAATAAACATCCACTTTGGGTTGTAGCAGTCCAAAACACAAAAATCACTTGTGTTAAGGTTGTTCTTTGCTTAGGAGCATTTCAAGAACTTTACTATTCTTGCTTAACAGAATGTTTTAAGCAACAACAATAACAAAAGTAGCTAAGTCTTCTTTGCAAAACCACAAAAAGATTTAACATACTGTAGGGAAAAGAATCTGTTCCTTTTTCTGCTGGCAAAGAACGCCACCACTTCTAAACATAGTGACTTCATGTTTTCTTACCCTCACAATTTCTTTTTCACTTTCACTTCTCCCTCAAGAAAGATGAAATAACAGATTTTTTTCCTCATTTCCCTACTCTGCCAATATATCCATTTTGTTAGAAATCCTAAGCAGCCGTCATCTGGCAACCCTCTCTTCTTTAGGGTAATTCAAATAGGTCACTTGCAACAGTGGCATTTTTGAAGCCTGCTGTGCAAAACTAAACAAATATTTGTGTGACCCTAACTTTCACATGTAGGATTCATATCTACAAAGATCAAGGAGGTACCTAATTAGACAAGGGTGTGTGAAAAGAGCCAATTTGTGCATATATACTGCATATGCTTGTGTATAAACTGTCATTGCATTAGTATGTGACTAAGTCTTTCTAAATGTTTCACTTGTTTTCTTCCACTTTGTTCCTACATGTCCCAGGTCAGTCAAAGGCTGCACCATCATCTAAAACATCTTCATCTCCATAGGTCAGGCAGTAACAATCTAGTCTTGCAATTCACTTTATCCCTTAATAACTTGTATTCACACCTTACATTGAGTAAGGTTACCTCATCTCCTTTATTAACCAATAGCTATAATAACAAGGTTTTGGCTTCAATATTTTCTTCTCAGGTACTATAACTGTTTTGATTTCTGCCTGTTAGACAAAGAGTCTTTTTTGCTCTGTTGGAAATTGATCAATATTGTCTTTTGCAAGAAGCTGTATGTATAGCCCTGTCTTTGTGGTAAGCTGTTAGCCCTCATATGCACAGCCTGTCCAATGCATTCATATGCTTAGTGTGATTTAAAAGATAGTATTCTGCTTTTTTACTTGCATCCATATAAGTCTTTTGATTCTGAGCAACCTGGAAATTAACATCATTGCTTTAAGCTATTCACAGATATCCAGCTCTTTGCTCCCATTGCCCCGCTAAAGATTACTGATCTGGAAGAACTGGTAGAAGGGACGATGTTTCCACCCTGAGTTTTTCCTGAGTAAATCTTTGTGTTTTCTGAACACAAAATCACATTTTTCAGGAGTCCTGATACCAGTCTGCAGAGTCATGGTTGCTGGATGGAAGTCAGGACTAGAAGTCATAGACAAGGCATAAGGCAGCAAGATTCTTTAAGACATTTGGCTCCCTTGGAAATACCTTTCTCTGTGTGTCTTGTGAATCCAGGACAGCTACCCCCTTACTCTTTCCATCATGCAGAGGGTTCTTTTCATGTTCAGCACTCCCATAGAAGCACTTTTGTGTGTGAAGGAGTTTCAGATGTATATCTTTGAAGTGTTATCCAAAGATCAACATCATTATAGTATTAAGTTTATGATCTTATGGTTTACTGATCTCACCTTTCCCCATAATGAATTTCTCTCAGTATAATTTAAATGCAGGGCAGCAGCTCCCATGGGCACTGTAAAACAGCACTTTTTGATGGCAAGTTCGTTCCTGTTGCTTAAGCATCTTCTCACTCCAGTGAGGGTTCTTTTTGGCAAGTGGTAATTATGAGCTGAAAATAAACTGAAGTGGTATTTTGCTCCCTTTGTACAACTGAGTTGTATGCTGCAGTAAGCTTTGAAGAAAACCCACAGGTTGGTTTTTCATGACATCATGAAAGAAACTTATATATTCCCTGATCGTTACTTAGCTGTCTGATGGGTACTTGTATGATATGAGCACTTCTAGGGGTAATTATGTAAGCAATGCACATGAAGAATACTGCTGCTCCTCTCATTTCACCTAAGTTGTGCAGCTTTATAATGTGTTATGTCATTCAAATCTCTGTTATACACTACACATCTGTCTAAAGTTTTTGACCTTTATATTTTTTCCCCTCAGTGTAGCATTTAGACTTGGCTGGAAACATTCAAATTGAAGTAAAAAAAGTTAACTTGTGTTCTGACTGAATTATCTCTTAACTTTCATTTTTTTTTTTCTTTTTTTTTTTTTTTTTTTTTTTTTTTTTAAGGTAAAAAAGTTGCATCAGAGCCCACAACTGTTAAGATGACTACAGTGAAAACCGACAGTGTGAGATTGTCATCTGCTAAAGTTACTCTAAAACCTCCAGTTTTTGAGCCTTCAATTACTGAAATGGCTGTCACCAAAACAGAGGTCCCTGCTTTGGAGGAAACAACCCTAGAGACAGAAGAAGATACAGAAATTACTACTGATGTGGCTGAGGAAAAAAGGGAAATGGAGGTGCTTATGGAAAACATTAAGTTAACCACCCTTCTACCTCAGACTGTCACAGATGGTGAAATAAGCACTTATGATACACTGGGAAGGACTGAATACGATGTTTCACCTAGATTAACTGAGAGCACATCTGCAGCTTTGGAGCTGGAGCCCACTTACTCTGAAGCAGAATTGCCTGAGGAACAAGGTAGGTCTGAAAGCATTGAGGACGCTTTCTTGACCTCTGTAATTTTTCAGGATAGCACAGATGTAGCTAAGAGTTCTACTGGTTTGTGGGAACATATGGAAACAGGAGACACACAGAAACATGATGCTGATAATCAGACTGAACAAATAGAAGTGGGTCCTATGATGACAGCTACAGATATCTTGTTACCAGCTTCTCGGAGAGAGTTTCCCAGGACAGGGACCTCATTTTCACTAACAAAAGAGAATAATACGTATCTTGGTGCCCACTCAACAAAAGAACCCACCAAACAGTCAATGGAGGTGAAATCTGACAAGAAACTTACAACTGTTGTAATGCCTAAGGCTTTGTTCACTGATCAGTATGGTCTTACTACAGAGGGGGAGGGCAGAGAGAGCAGGTACACCATTATGCCTGATAGAGTTTTTAGTGTGGCTACTGGTAGAGTCCCAGAATCAGATGTGCCTGCTGCATCAGAGACACTCATAGATGAGCATGCAGGAACCACTGGACAATTTTCTACAGCAGATGAGTCAACTCCATTCATTAAATTCAGTTCTGCAACAGTGTTTGATAATGAGGCATCAGCTGAAGGAAGCAGAGAAGAGCTGAATGATGTACAACCTACTGTGTCATCTGGAATACCTGTATCCTTTTCTGTATCAGCTGTTAATCAAACAGAATCAGAGGCTGTTACTCTCTCAGGAATCACTGTTTCTCCACTACCCTTCAGAGAAAGCACCACATCTGTTACCCACTCATCTCAACAAATGGAAGAAACATTCATTTTAGAGGAACAGGAAAAAATGAAGGAGACAGACACAAGAACATTGGGTATTAAGATTCCTCATGCTACAACTGTCATTCCTACAAGTGTTACAGCAGAATCTGAGGGACGTTCTGGAAGTGAGAAGTTCACACAGGGTCTTCCGGCTTCTGGAATATGGCTGCTGACAGATAAAGATAAAGGATACATGACAGAAAAGTCATCTCATACTATAAGAATGCATGGGTTAGATACAGAAGATGGCATCTCTGGAATGGAGCCTACATCATCTCCAGGGCAAATTACAGAATACACAGACCATCCAGAAGCTCTGATTTCAGCAGTTACAGATGAAACTGAGACAAGCATGGAGCCAGAAGAAACAAAAAGTGAAGAAGCAGCTGTATCAGTGGATTTTAATCAGAGCAAGCATACTACAGGTGTCTCCCACACAAGCAGCTCTTTGGATATGGAAATGGTCACAGTACCCAAAATACCAGAGTATGAAAGTAGTACAACAATGAAGACTTTTAGCTCCTCAAGTATTACAGTTTTCCCAAGTGTTATGTCCACTGTCATGGGAGTAACTGAACATGAGGGAGATGAAGTATCAGGGTATGTTCTGGAAACACCCATTACAACCCCAAAAGCTGACCATATTGAAGCTAGTGAGACACCAATAGCAATGCCTGCTGAAGAAGTCTCTACTGAAATGGAGGTCTCAAAATATGTGGTAGAGGAAAGCGAGGCAAGTATTGCAGCATCAACTAAGGAGTCGGTGACAACACATCAAGACAGAGAAGGAGCACCATCAATGGGCTTTGGAGGGACACAGGAATCTATTATATTTACAGATGTAACAAAGATAGACACTGAACTTGATGCTTCTCTATTTCCAGTTACTGTAGAGGGTGAGGTCACAAGAGATATGCCAGTTACTGATCAGACTCCTTTTGATGGTATCTTTCATTCAGAAGCAACAGAAACAACTGCAAAATATAGTGAGGTGTTTCCAGAAGAACTCTCCACAAAAGATCAAGATACTGCCACCGAGTCTACCTTACCTGTGACATCTGCCCAAATACCTGAAAGAAGGACAGCATCAGGATCTAAATTGTCTCAAATAACTATTCAGGAAAAACTGGATGAGACAGGTTCAGCTTATGCTGAGATATATCCAGCAACAGAAGTATCAGTGCCCTCAGTGAACTTCACAGATTATGGAAGAGTTCAAGTACCTGATGAAACTAGCACCATGACCTTGCATCTCACAGTGACTTCTAAAGTTGAAACTGCTACTGATCAAGAAACGAAGGTCACAAAAGTGATGCCTATGACAATGGGTACCCAAGCAAAAACACATGAAAGCAGAGGAGCCCCGATCAGGAAAGAAGATAGTGATGTGGTGGGCTTTGAATCTGTGTTGCCCCCTCATACGATGCTGATAGGTCATTCTACTGTGGAAAGCATTACTCATCTGACTTTGAGAGCTTCTCCAAGCCAAACTGTGGAAGGTTCAGGTATATCAGAAGAACCTGAAGAAATCAAAACACCTGTATTTTCATCTGTTGCAACAGAGAAGACAACGACTTTCAGTGATGCGACAACACCTTCTATTAGTGCTGTAGACAGTATTCAGCCTACATCAGCATCCAAACCTTTTACTACTCAAAAATCACCTCGTATCATTCATGAGGAAGAAGAGGAGGTAACAAGCAATGACATCATCATAATTGATGAATCTATTTCTCCTAGTAAAACCAGTGCTGATGACGATCTGACAGGAAAGGTGTCAGAATCAGAAATTGATAAGGAATATTTCACAGCTTCAACTGCTACTGCGGTTACACGACCTACTGCACCACCCAAAGTA
This sequence comes from Melanerpes aurifrons, assembly GCA_011125475.1. Lineage (NCBI taxonomy): Eukaryota > Metazoa > Chordata > Aves > Piciformes > Picidae > Melanerpes > Melanerpes aurifrons. The sequence continues at coordinate 4,354,090 of WWNC01000059.1, forward strand.
AAGGAGGCCACAGAGGCTTTGCAACCTTCAGAGGTGTCTCCTTCTACTTCACAACCTGATAGTGGAAAAGACATAAGATTGTATGTTATTCAAATCGCAGGCAATGATACAGGTAAGATTTTGCCTTTTAGACTCGTAGTCCATCAGAATGGACAGATTATCATAACAAACTGGTGTACTTTAGAATATACTGGAGATGTTTCTTGGATCAATGAAGGATGCAAAACACAAGATTTATCTAGACAGCAGCTTCCTAAATATTGGTAGGTCTATTTTTCTATCCACTAAAAACCCTCTAGAAATGTGTTATGTGTATGGTTTGGGGTAAGATAAATTTCTATGTGAGCGTGAATATGAAAATGTATTTGCTTTATAAAGTCATGATGGCTATAGTCCAGTTTTCTTAATATTATCCAGCAACTGATTTAACTTCAGCTATCTGTGAAACAAGCATTTTAATTTCACAGCTTTCATCCCATGCATTACTAGTCCTAAACAAAGCGCTAGATTATTTTAACATCCCATTAGTCTGTAGCAATTAACAATGCCATGTACAGTGTAGTCAGCTAAAAAGGATTTAAAAACATCCCCTGTGTCCACAACTGGACCTTCTATGATTTGATAGAAGGGATTTGGGACATTTACATAGCATAATGCAATATTTTTAAAGATTGATTTTAGGGAAACTCTGATGCAAATTGATGTTATTTTTAGTTTTATTGCAATTTTTAGCTGATGGCATAGTACATGTGTATGTAGCTTCAATTCCATGGGTATTCAGAACAGAAACTCCTGAAGTAGCAATGGAATGTTGGTTTTTATGGTGAATATGACTCCATAATGCAACAGCTGAAAGCAGCCTGTCAGCTGAATAGTATTTAGGATGTCTTAGTAAAACTTTATTATTTTTAAATGAAATGCAGAAGAACTGACAAAAAGGATAAAGATTAAAACATGTGTTAGGTTCAATGTTGCATTCTGTTTAATTATTATAATTAACAATATATGGGTTTGTAGTTATAAACTTATAATATTTTATAATTATTTTACATCTTTTGACTTTAATTTGTGTCATTTATAGCTTAGCTATATGCCAGGTTTCTGAATGGTAACATAAGAAACTTCTTTCTCATTGGTTCTTGAACATTATGTCTTTTAAGAGTTTATCCTACAGAATTTGCAATTTATAGAAGCCTATTTAGTTGGTTCAGTCAGGTTTGTGCTTGGTAGACTTACCTTTAAAAATGAAGTTTCCTTGAGATGTGCCATATTGTTACTGGACTTTTCACAGAGTGGATTTTGTATCTTTATTAACTTTATGCTTCTAATTTTACTTTACATTTACAAGATATAAAACTGCACAAATGTCAGTGGTAGGTTAACCTTCTATTTCAGAAATAATGGTTCTGTTATTTTAATATTTAAAAGCTACTTTTGTTTCTGTGGTATATTGTCATTACTAGGTTTTAATCTTTAGATATTACCAGTTTCTTGGAATTCTCAATTAAATGAGACAAACCTGGTATGTTAGAACAGAAGTGTTATTTCTGAAGACTAGGGTTACACCACATTTTATATACTTTTGTACCTGTGAAAGCTTGGTCAATTCATCTTAATAGCTGGACTGTGTAATAGTGAGCTAGTTTTCCCTGTTACATAGTTAAATTATATTTATTGCATATGGAAAAGTGGGGTTTGCTGGGCAGCTGTGTGTTCGAGGAGGATGGAAAGAAGTAGGGTGGTTTGGAAGGGTGTGGAAACTTGGTGTTTTATTCAGATGGTGCACAGATTGTACCATTCAGGATTTCACTGCATATTCATCAAGAAGGCTCTTACTGTGTACTTTTGTGGGGACCATGTAGGTACTGTGATTCAGCAAATCAGGAGGTAGTTCAAGCTGGATTAGCTAAAGAAAAGCACATCAATGCAGAGTCATTCTTTCCAGATAGTTTCACTTTCACTTGGATAATCACATCCTTAGGGTAGGCTTTCTTCAGGATTCTGCATCTTCATACACTTTCTAAAGCTGTGCATATATTTTTTCAGATTCGTGTGTGTGTAAGTGGTTTGCAAGCAGAGTTCAAGCTATACATGCTTAAATATTACCTTTGGAACTGATTTAGTCAGTATAGAAATGTTAGGTTTCCTCCTGAAATATTATTAAATTCTCTGCATGGCAGTGTCTGTATATTGAATAAGAGAAATAATGAAAACTCCTTTTTTACCATGCAAAAGATACATGATAAATATATCAAAAGCAGTTTTCATTATTTCTCTGTTTTCAGAATCTGGCAATAAAAATTCCTCCATTTAGCTATCCACAGAGAAAAGTCACTGTATACCTACTTACCACAGGTTAAATTAGAAGTTCCAAAGATGTATTCCATCTGAGCATTCAGATTAGTGATTTCTTTCTTCAGAAATGAAAAACTGCATCTGAAAAATCCTGTCAGTTTCACTTTCTTGTTCCTCAGTCCATAAATTTTCTTTGTGTGGAAAGAAATGTACATAGGAGATGCTGAGGAGGAATGAACCTGAGAAATATTTCTAGCATATGCCTTTCACCAAGATATAGTTCAACTTACTCTATCATTCTTTGTTTGAAAATTGACCTGCAGTTATGAAGGAACTGCATAAACTGTACTTTTGTTTTTAGCTAAATGGGAACAAGAAATATAAGTTTTCATCACATCTCTCTGATAAAAGAAAGGGTTTTCCTCCATTGCCTTGGCATTTTAAAAAAGTAGTAATGCATCTTAACATTATTAAATAATCAGTAACTATTAAAAACAAAGGCTTATGACATGATTTTCAAGTCAAGAGACCAAAAATGCCTCCTAAGAAAAGACAGCTTTCTTATCACAGGCCTTCAAATAATAACTATTTCAAATAAGAATAGTAATGAGATATTTGCTATAGAAATGGTATTATGCACACATGAATATATTATTTTTCTTTTTGTGTATAGGCAAGTGTTCACAATATTTATGATTTTTAAATAATCTCTTTTTTTACATCCTTGTTATTCTGCTTTTGCCAGAAGCAACAGTTTAATAGTGAAGCAGGGCTCAATGGGAATATGGTACAATGTTTTGTTTCCTATCACTTGTGTCACTTAATTACAGGAAAGGCTTGCTATTATACTAACACAGATGAATGTTACTCTCTGCAGCTCCATTTACCATCTGTAGTGGAGGCCTAATAATATTTAAGTGCTCCATGGAGGTGCTATTAGGCTTTTGTTAGTTATGAGCAACATTTTGTACTCCTTGTGGAAGAGAAGAGTCATGCCAAATGAATGGAGTTTTGAGAGATGCAGACATTTTTAGCAGTTCCCAGCAGGCAGGACAGAGTGTACCTCTGATAACACAGGAGTCCTTTTGTGATGGTTGGATGTCCTACCTCTTGGTGTGAAGTGTGGCAACAGCAGCCCCTTGCTGCTCTGGGTTTGATGAGTTCACCTGTGGCCATGCACTGGTGGAGTGAGAAATGGGAAAGATTTCTTGTGCCTTTCTTCTCCATCTCAAACCTTTGCTACACTGGCACCAACTTCATTGAAGTGCTTTGAAGTCTTTGGCTGGAATGTGCTATTGATGTAGGGAATGTGTTATGGATGTATGGAATGTGGAGGGGATATTTTTTCTTCATTATTGTAGACTCAAGCTCAAATTGAAAGATGTTGAATGTTGACTGGGTTAAATTCAAGTAAATATAGTGGCAAGGATCTCAGGTTGTCTTAAACAATCCCGCTCCTTTAATATGAAGTAGTACAATATGTAACTGAAAGCTGATATTAAATATTTTCAGGTTTTTTAATACAATAAGCCTTTAAGTTTATTAGACCACAAAAAGTTCCTCCTAGGGAATTTTTCTTACACCATCCAACCACCATAGTTATAGCCTTTCAAATGCATACTTTCAATCAATTAAAACTTTCATAAACGAAGTTTCAGTTACTTTAGATTTTAAAAATTACCCATGGCAACAGAAGTAATCTGGGAGTCTGGTGGAAGGTCAAGCTCATTAGCTTAAATTCTGGAAAATGTGCTCTAGTGATGATAAGAAAGAACACACCACTAAATAGAGTAAGCTGCTTATTTGTGTAAGAATGCAGTAGTTTTCATAGAGAAAATGTGTGGCACAAACAATTCACATACTTCCATGTGAGCAAGTGTGAGGCAGGTGCACAAATTAATGAGGGGTAAAAGGCACAGGGTGTTTGGCAGCCTGTGGGACATGGGCAGATCTAGAGCAGGTGTTCCAATTAATGAAGAAAATATATTTGTGCAAGGGGAAACATCCCTTTTTATGGTACCAAAAGTACCATGCACATGTTTAATAATGGAAGAAGGTTAAGTAGAACAGGCTATTCCTTTGGGATTGTGACTGTGTTGTGAGAGTGAGAAAGCGAAACAGCCGCACACTCTGATGTGTTATCACGTTAGTAGGTTTCCATTGCATCAGATAGGACAGAAGAGCTTGTCCTTCACTGCAAAGGTGCAAAATTTGCCACTTTGTGCCCTCTCATATTCTCATAGCTCCTGTGACTGTGGTGGGGGTTCATGCTGTTGCTTGAAGGTAATGGATTAGCAGCTGAAAAAAACCCCAAACCTGAAGGAGCTTTTCAGCTCATAAAGCTTTTATGAGCCGAAAAATGCTTGTGGGGGTGTTGTTGAACAGTGGTTGAGGGGATCCTGGAAACATAACTCCTGTATGTATCAGAAGTAATTTGCACACCTGCATTTTTTGGAGACATTTAAAAGTCTTTACTTACTGAATATGTTTCAAAGTGCTTATTGGACCCTGGGACTCACACCAGCTCTGTCTGGTTTCTTGTCCCCTCCAGCTTTGAACAGAACAAAATTGCAGGAGCTTGTGCTTTGTAGATGTGGAATTTCATGGAAAGAGGTTACAAACCTTTGTGTTTCAACATGTAATTCTCTGACATGCATATTTCAGCCTTAGGAGCGTAAGAGGGCATGTGAAATTGGAATGAAATGCAGAATTGTAATGAGTCATAGCCGTAAACCTTAACAAAGAAGGCAGAATAGAGTCTTTCCAGCTGCATCTTAGGCCTTGTCTTAAAATTAATTTAATCCTGTTGTCTTCACTTCTCCTTCTAGAGCACAGATCATCATGGTTCCCTTTAAGTCTGATTCTAATATCTTGCCTGAATTGCTGCTTGGCCAGTTTTTACCCATGTTTATTGTTGCCAGCATTGTCTTTAGCTTGAATAGGTCTTTTTTCTTCCTGACACTTACCCCTTAGATACTTTCATTTCTCTGTTCAGTTACAGAGACTAACCATATTCCCTTTCAGTGTTCATTTTGCTAACTTCCGAGGGGAATGTGGGCATGGAATAGTAGAAATGTGCCTGGAACATGCTGGCAGGAAAGATGCTGGTTCTGTTGTAGAGGCTGTGGGTGTCAGGATGTGGCTGTGACCAGAGCATCTGATGGTGTGAAGGGATAAGAGTGGCATGCCTCACAACACCATTCCCTCACTTCTAATAAAGAGAATTTAAAAGCATGCAGCATGTAGGCTTACATCTGTCTGCACCTGTACCCACATTGTTCTCTTTAAGTTATTTTATTTATGCCTACTGGCAAATACCTATCTGGACGCTGCTCTTTGTAGTATACACACATACTCTACGTGCAATTTTTGGTGCACCTTTCAAACATCTCATTTATTATTGTGTTAGACTTCTACTGAAGGTGAGGAAACTTCTTCTTTTGTGTGATGAAATAATTTGGTTTTCCTCAAATGAGAAGCGTATATTGCTCAAATCTATTTTTTATTCATAGGACCTACTGTAAAGGGAAGATACTGTCTTGCATTCACTGCATTCTGGTGGTTTATGCAGTGATGGATAACACACTCAGGTGCATGTGTTTCAATAAGACTTCCTTGCCTGTACAAGCTGCTCAGCTTTCTTAAAAAGTACTTAATACTTGATATCACCATCAAACCTTTAAGAGAGGAAGAGTTCCAAATTTACCTTAAAGCTCTGTTGAACAAAGTGCCGTGTAATTTATATTTCAAATTACATGTAGAATAGTTTCACGTGGCCCCAGTTTATTAGTGTTGTGCAACTGACTTGAAATAACTTCTATTGGGCTATTGAAGCAACAGTAAAAGACGTCACATAGACAACCAACTTCCCATCTTACTAAAGGCAAAATGTCTTATTTATTCAATAAGGAGACCAAATTATTTATTTATTTGGGTTTATTTATTTATTTTGAATTTATTGGGTTTGTATCTTTATTAACTGTATTGATACAGGTAACTTTAAGATGATGGCAGCTGCTGCTTGTGGTCAGCTTTGGAGAAAGATTACTTTCCCTGCTGCCCTGTGTATGCTGCAGTTAACAAGTATGGTCTTATTTCAGAGTTTAAATTAGTAACATGGTCCTTCCTGACAATGTTTTGTTTTGAGCCTTGGGCTTGTCCGTTCAACTAAGAAAGAAAACCACCTAGTATTTCTGAAACACATTTCCAAATTACACTTTTGTGTTAACTACTCAAGTAGGACATAATCGTGCCCTGAATGACATAACTCTCTGCGTTACTCACAAAACCTGGTACAGATACAGCCACGTTCTCATTTCATCTGGAGGAACTGAAGTGTTGAACACCAAGTAGTATGGCCAGATTCTGATATAATTTTCCACAGTGTAATTACGCCATGGAATAGAATAGAATAGAATAGAATAGAATAGAATAGAATAGAATAGACCAGACCAGACCAGACTAGACCAGGTTGGAAGAGACCTTCAAGATCATCACGTCCAACCTATCATCCAGCACCACCCAATCAACTAACCCATGTAACCAAGCACCCTGTCAAGTCTCCTCCTTAACACCTCCAGTGATGGCAACTCCACCACCTCCCCGAGCAGCCCATTCCAGTGGGCATAGTAATCAATGAGGTGATTGAGAGAATTGTTACAGGGATGTGTGGCTGCTAGGTATCTGAATGTCTTCTTGGTTCATTCTGTAATGGGGTGATTTTCCTCTTCAGACAAATTTGTGTCATATAGTTAACCCAAACTGATAGCACTCCAACTTAGTTAAGTCAGCTGGAGTTTTTCTATAGTAGAAGACTCATGTTAGAATAGTGTTGTGAAGGGCTTCAAAAACTAGACTGATCATCACATAGAAATCATATCTAAAAAGCAACATCAATGATGCCCTGTGTAAAAGCAAGCCCTAATAATGATTTAAAAATTTTAATATATTCAAGATTTCTGTTCACTGCTTCTTTTTCTAACATAAAGGAAAGCAATAATAAAACTCCAGCATATCCAACAGAGCTGAAACTTGATACTTAGAAAGTTTCACAAGAAGCTAAGACTATGAATTAACAAGTAGTCTTCAGGCCACTTTTGCTGGCTCTTCTTGAAGGCTTATTATAGAACAATAATTTCTTTTTATTTTTTTTTCACATTCCTTTTTACTTCCATAGATACAAGGAACAGTGCCCTAACTTTAAATACTGTTCAGGGGATGCCTACACATTCCCTGCTGCTTTTGCATTATTTCCAAGGAAACATCTCAGATCTAGACATAGGGATTACACATTGCTAACTTTCTTATAGCTCTTTGTTTATTCATGAGAGAAATGAAGGAATTTTATTCATAGGTACAATGTAATTTTTCATACTTCTGTTGTGAAAGAGAGGAATCCTTTTAGAAGTTTGTTTATACTTGGATAAAGTCTGAAGAAATCCTATTGTAGAAAATAGGAGCTGTTTTTAACATGGAAACACCGAAGGATTTTTTTTTTTTTTGAGGGAAGTGGTTTTCTGTAGTAAACTCCCCTGAGTCTATCCAGATTGTAAAAAGTCTAAGGACTTACGATACTTCTTTTTTACCACTTTCAGAAAATTCTTCATCTACTTCATATGAAATGATGCATTGAATATAGTGAAACTCAATTAATACAGCATATGATCCTAGAAATGTAAATAAACATAGTTTTACAAGTGGTTTAAAGGCTAGAGATCATAATAGAGAGTCATTGCCTTTAGATGGATCACTTGAAACTTAGCCTAGTAACAGCACTTTTAATATGTTTGTTGGCTATTCATTTTGAGTATGTAGTTTTCAGGGCTCTTTCTTTTTTCTTTTCAGTTTTTCTTTGCATATTTTAGATTTAGTGATTGGATTAATTCTCGCCAATCCAGGTAGTCTTTTCCTGTCTCTTTCTTTTTGACAATGTTCAGCTGATAAAAACCCACTCAGGCCCTTCAAGATTACTTGTGAACTCTTTCCTGGCACAAGTCAGGATGAGTTCAGAGTGTCTGCTGCGTATTTTGTGTTGCCTTTGGAACATGGAGATGGAGTGATCTGACTTTTATTTCTATGGAGTAATTCACATTTATTTTTTAAACTTCTCAGTGGATTGCAATAGGACTTGTTTGACCAGGCCTGTGTCACATTTGATTGAACGAGGAGAACTCATTCAGTAAAAAACCCAAAACAACCAAACTTCTAGAAATTTCTCTTCAGAAACAATTAGGTCTTAAATCCCTGAGGAGAAAAGCACTTGAAATTTTGCTCTTGATCAGGAGCAGTCTTAGCTTCCAGTGGTCTGCGCACGCTTTGTTTTTTGCATTTCATCACTTTTTCTTTGTTGCCCAGCATTATCTTGGAGAATCCAGAAGAAACACTATAATTTTAACTACAATCTTGGACTTTCACATTGATGAAGAATTCCATGGTTTCAGTGGGATTTTTTTCATTAGGAAAATTATTTCCATATATTTGATATGGTTGTTTATTCCTCAAATTAACAGTAAGAACATGCCTATATGTATACATATAATTGGGATATTTTGGGGGGCAGAGGGAGGGCAGTGTGTTTAAGATTTTATTGTGGGATTTTCTCTCAACTATTTTTTTTTTCTTCCTTTGATAGAGGTGGTGAGTGAAATAATTCCTTGGTTGCTTGTGTATTCAGTACTTAGGTTTATAGTGTGTTTCCAGTGAGGCATTAGTTAAATACTAAATATTATGAGCAAAATTCTTGATTGATTTGAAAACCTGTGTGTACTTGGTTTAGTTTATACTTGGTGTAAGAAGGACACTGAGACACTTGAATGGGTCCAGAGAAGGGCAATGAGGCTGGTGAGAGGCCTTGAGCACAAGCCCTATGAGGAGAGGCTGAGGGAGCTGGGATTGTTTAGCCTGAAAGGTGGTTGTATCCAGGAAGAGGTTGGTCTCTTCTGTCTAGCAACCAGCACCAGAACAAGGGGACACAAACTCAAGCTACACCAGGGGAAGTTTAGGCTCGAGGTGAAGAGAAAGTTCTTCATCAAGAGAGTCATTCGTCATTGGAATGTGCTGCCCAGGGAGGTGGTGGAGTCACCATCCCTGGAGGTGGTCAAGAGGGGATTGGATGTGGCACTTGGTGCCATGGTCCAGTCATGAGGTCTGTGGTGACAGGTTGGATTTTATGACCTTTGAGGTCTCTTCCAACCTTGGTGATACTGTAATACTGTGTGATGCTGTGGCGGAGTTGTCGTCCCTGGAGGTCTTCAGGAGGGCATTGGACATGGCACTTGGTGCCATAGTTTAGTAGTTAGGAGGTCTTGCATGCATGGTTGGACTTGATGACCTTTGAGGTCTTTTGCAACCTTGTTGATTCTATGATTCTATGATGCTATGAACTGATAGGCAATGATTAAGACCACAAGAGGTATCCTCTAGTGAAACCAGGCAGTGTTATTATGGTTGTAATGGTGAGTGAACCTGGAAAAACCTTTGCAGTGCTTATGGTGTCTTTTACCATAGTTCAGGTACTCCTTTTTATTTTTGAAGCAACCAAAGTTACTCTAAGATTCCACAGAATTATTTGGACTAATCATCTGAACAATATCAAATTTTGATCTATTTCATGCCATCAGAGGGAAGGCTGCTAACATCAAACTCATCACAGTTTGGAAGTTACTGAAGTGCAACAGGTACAAAGATACTGGCAGGTTTTGTTGCAGTTTGTGAGTATTGGGTGTAGGAGTCCAGCACTGCCAATTAAGAAACATTGCTGACTGCTGCAGGGTATGTAAGGGATAATGATTTAGCACATTGCCAAGTGACCACATTACCTAAGAAAGCATAAACCATTGGTACACTGTACCCTACATGAAGTAAGAACACACTGAAAATCAGTGAACCAGAAGTATTGCTACATCTCCAAGATATTACTCAAGTATTTATTTGTTCTTAATTTAATTATTTGGCCTCTTTGTCTATGTCATTTTTTTCCAGTCTGTGCCTCTCTGTCACTTTTTTAGTGCTGCACCAAGCTTACCACAGCTAGACGCCTATTTTTAGATATAGCTGGTTGAAAGCTTTTGTTCTCAAGTATTGTCCTACAATATCTTTTTCAAAAAACCAAGTGTTTCCAAAACCAAATAAATATTTTTTCCAAAACAAATGTTCCATTTTAGCCAAGAAAAACAAAACAAAGGTCAGATGGAAAACGTTATGCTTTTAGAGCAAAAATGAAGCTATATCTCCTTTTTATACATGTGTATGATTATGTGGTTAAAAAGTTCATAATCAGTATGCAGTATATGTAGTTTTTCACAGCTCTGAGTAGAGAAATAGTTTACAGAGTTAGGTATTAGCAGCTTGCTTTCAGGTAAGTCTTCTCCAGTTATAAACTTATCCTACAGTACTTACTGCATCAGGCTTCCTTTTCTGTTCTGCTCTTCTTTCTATTTCATCTGCTGCTAAAAGTTTCTGAGGAGTTCAAGAAGGCATGAGGATCAAAGGCACTCCCCAAGTTGATTCATGTAGAAATTATGTATCCAAATAGTGTTTAATACTTAATTTTTTAAAGGCATTCAAGCAAATGATGAGGTACTCCTTTTCCTAAAATTCTGCCTCAAAGAGATTCACACTTGTGTTACTCCATCTGCCTCAGTAGGGTTTTTACAGCCTTATGTTGATTTAACTGAGTACCTTGTTTATCCCTAGGCTGCTTTGTTTATTAATCTTTATAGATAAATTACAAATATTTTTCAACTTTTCTTCCTCCAAGTCAAGGGATGATGCTAAGAATTTTCCATTAAAATTATAATTACAGAATCCAGTCTGAGTCTTCTGAATAATGCTTAGAGAAAGCAAGACTCAGATCTATGTTCAAAAATCCATGTGTCACATATGTCATTATCACAGAATCACCAAGGTTGGAGGAGACCTCTCCCTCTCCCTCTCCTCTCCCTCTCCCCTCTCCCTCTCCCTCTCCCTCTCCCTCTCCCTCTCCCTCTCCCTCTCCCTCTCCCTCTCCCTCTCCCTCTCCCTCTCCCTCTCCCTCTCCCTCTCCCTCTCCCTCTCCCTCTCCCTCTCCCCCTCCCTCTCCCCCTCCCTCTCCCCCTTCCCCTCCCTCCCCCTCCCCTCCCTCTCCCTTTCCCCCTCCCCCTCCCTCTCCCTTTCCCCCTTCCCCTCCCTCATCCTTCAGAACCACCACACCCAGGAGTATAATGTAACTTTACTCCTAAAGCCAAATGCTGTGATAACTTGATCTTGGTTCTTCTGGGAAAGGTCACTTCCCACATTAGCACAGCCAGAACTGGTTCCATTGTCTTCTGTCTGTGTGATGGCAGAAGCATTTCAGATTGCCCTGATATAACTCAGTGTAAGTGTGGCCAAGAGGTGGCAGTGAAGTGGGCTAGAAAAGGGCAAGATCAATTCACACATCACTCTTTCCACTTCAGTCATGAGATAAAGGCTGAAGTCTTGGTGAATAGAATAGAATAGAATAGAATAGAATAGAATAGAATAGAATAGAATAGAATAGAATAGAATAGAATAGAATAGAATAGAATAGAATAGAATAGACCAGGTTGGAAGAGACCTTCAAGATCATCACATCCAACCTATTATCCATCCCACCTAAACAACTAACCCATGAAACCAAGCACCCTATCAAGTCTCCTCCTAAACACCTGCAATGAATGGTTGCTTTCCTTCCCAGCCAGCTCTCCTGTTTTCCATCTGACCTGTTGAGTTGGCCTGTGGAGTTAGACTTTTATATCTACATATATATATCCAGACAGATCAGCTCATCCAGACTGTGTGATTGCATAGTGTGACTTTTTGCTTTCTTTAGGATTTCAGCTGGAGAAAATGATTTATTACTTGCCAGTTATTTGGGTTTGGGTTGTTTAGCCCTGCAGAGTTTCAGAATTGTCTCAGTAGGCAGTAAGTAAAACGTTGTCACTGGAAGGATGCTCATGTCAGGGACTACTCAGGAGGAGACACTGCTGGCTGGAATATCATTTTGTTAATGCCATACTAGAGTAGAGAGGAGGTGGGAATAGCTTTGTCTCTAGAATATTGTATGACAAATAGTCAGTCAGTATCCAAGGAACTGTATCCTGTACTTGCTGAGGCTTATACTTGTCACTGCAAGGCTACCCATTTTTAACAACTTGACATTTTACTCAATATGTTTTTCCTTAAGAAGTTTGCTGCTGCACCATGGGGCAAACATAGGAAAGAACAAGATTCCCAGAAGGCTTAATGATATGCTTTTGTAATAAAATTATTCCTTTATTTCTGACATGTTTTTTTTGCATCATCATGTCTCTCAAAAATTTGGCAGGAGTGCTGAGGCACAGCTATGCAGTCATGATCCCTGTGCAACACAGATGCCACATAAGCAACATCCATGTCCATGGGTGTTTCTTATCATAGCCAATGACTCTGTCAAGATGGTGCTTGGGGATATAGTGTAGATGTAAATAGGTAGCAGTTTAGGAACACTTCAGGATTTGGTGCTCAGGTTTTCAACAGGGTTGTGTCTTGCATGGAAATGAAGATATCCAAATATGGTAAAGCAGACTGGATAAGTGAATTTGAGTTGGCAAGACTGACCACCCACCTTGAATTACTTTCAGCTCCTGCTCAGGCAGCTGTGTAAAAATCATTCTTTTCAAATACTTTCTTCCAGAAATTCGATTGAGTGGTTGAGATTTTTATGGAAGGTCAACTTATATATGAGGTTTATTGTTTTAATTTTGCTGTTGCTGAGAATTAAAGAAAAGGAAAACTTCTCTTCTGACTGTTAGAGAGAGAACAAAACATATTTTTTGTTGTTTAATATGTAGAAAGTAAAAAAAAAAACAAAACACCAAAAACACAAAAACACAAACCAAAGCAAACTATTGAAATGTGCACTATGTCCTTAAGTATTTCTAGAAAGAGCCAAAGTTAACAAAACTTTTCAAAAACTATATCCATCTGGGGAATGTTTTTAAGTGAACTAAATAAGCCCTTTTGTTTATTCAGAATGAACAGTAATCAGGGACTGGATTTTACTAAACCTCACCGTACTAGTCATGTTAGTGTGAGGTAGAAGGATTACAATAATCAAAAGTTTAATTATTTCTGGATTTATCTTTGTTGTCTTTTATTTAGGTGTGTATAATAGTAGCCATGTTTCTTTAACACCTTAGACCAGCTCCTTGGCACTATTCCCACCTTTTCCTGATGGAGGAGATGGGGTATGCCTGAAGCACTACTGTACTTTGACCGTGCTTAGGTAGGTTAATGATATTACAAGATGGCACAGGTTAGAGGAATTGCATGTGCTGAAGGCTGGCACTTGGAATTTTCCTGCATCAGGAAATGCCTTTATTTCAAAATCTTATTTCTTTTGAAATTAGATGAAAAGAGCAATTTTTAAAAGTCCCTTTTCTAGGAAACAAAATGGCTCAAAAGATGTTATCAGAATGCTTTATTTCTGTAAAACTGAAGCTTTCCAAGTTAAAAGTAATATTTTGAGGGAGAAAAAACCTCTAAACCAAACCAACCCTAAATACAAAAGTTTTGAAACAAATAAGTATTTATTTAACTGTTAAATAGCTACCTTTTCAGACTGCTACTTGTCTTCTTCATTATGCTTTTAAACAAAAGATATTCAACAAGACTGACACATTCCTGTGGAATTGGTTGAGCTTTGTTTTACTGGAAGATTTTCAGGAAGCCATAGTCATAAAACTACTCAGTCTGCAAATCTGGTCCTTGGCAGAGCTGTGGTTGAGGGCAGTCAGTATATGACATGAAGCTGTTCAAGTCTTTCTTTGTGCTAGATCCTCTCCCAAGCTCAGATACCAGGCTTCACTGGCCTTTAAGAAGGTTTTTAATAAATGATTTTGAACCTTTTCTGCTTTGACTGAATTTAAGTTGGCTGAGTGTTGGCCTACTCTTTATAAGTCATCTCAGCAAACCCATTAGGAGTTCTGTTAGGTTATTTTGAGAGTCTTAATCAAACACAGTGTACATGTTTACTGAGTGATTCTGTGGATTATCTGTTTGGATCTGCTTTTTGTAGCAGATTCAATCTGCAACATGTTCTATAAATGTGCAAAAATGAGGTAGACAACAGTCCTTGCATCTGTCTTCTGCCCTCATTGCTTTTCACAGATATTTGTATAATCTCTTAGTGCAGTGGCTTTGTCAGAATAATGGGTTTTGAGTAAGAAAGGGTCTGATCAACAGCTGGTATGAAGCTTGAGACATCTGACTTGAGCTGTCATTTAAACAGCCTGCCTAAGCTGTTCTTCCATGATGAGCTGAACCATTGTGCTAACTGCCAGGGGAAGTTTAGGCTCGAGGTGAGGAGAAAGTTCTTCACAGAGAGAGTTGTTAGCTGTTGGAATGTGCTGCCCAGGGAGGTGGTGGAGTCACCATCCCTGGAGGTGTTCAAAAAGGGATTGGATGTGGCACTTGAAGCCATGGTTTAGTAGTCATGAGGTGTTGGGTGACAGGTTGGACTTGGTGATCTTTGAGGTCTTTTCCAATCTTATTGATTCTATGATTCTATTAGGTATGTTACTTGTCCCCTGACCCTAGTCCTGAACACCTGACCTTGATACCAGAGCATCTGATCATTTGGAAATACCAGTTAAAGCTGTTGCCAGGGAGTACAAGATTATCATCATGTGTGTGATAGATGTCTTCTACAGGAGGTAATGACTAGCTAGATAATGGTTGGGCTCAATGGTCTTAGAGGCCTTTCCTATGATTCTATGACTATAGTGCTGGACAGACCAACTGTAAAGGAGGGCACATACGGAAACAGATGTAGAGAATATATCTGTGAAGAAGAAAAAATGCTTTTTAACATGGAAAACAGAGGAAGTAACAAGTATGCACAGAAGGAAAACCCAAACAAATAGATTTTCTCAGTTTTTATCTTAATTTTTTTTGTTGCTTTTCTCTTTGAACCAATTTTTTGGTTGTTGTTGCAAGTCACTGAATTACCATTTGCACAGTCACCAAATGGTACATTTGTAGAAATTTGATACAAATCCATGTATATACAATATTTTAATTAAATTTTAGTCATACTATGACTGTGGTAATTCACTCTGATATAGTTCTTTTAGAGACAACCCCAAAATTCTCAAACAAGTGAAGGAATTTGACTAATGAGGACAATTTTGTTGTTTTACTTTGTATGGTTTTTCCATTTGCTTTTTTTCGTGCAAACCTGCCTTGTGGATACAGGTCCTTGATAGTGAGCATTGTGAAACACTAAGCTATAGGGAAAATTCTGTTATCTACAAGGTGCTAGATTAAATGCCAGCAGTCCTGTTTTGAATGATACTTCACAAAACTCTACTGAATCTGTAAGTCCTCTAAATGAATGCTTGGGGTTTGAAGCTTTAGACAATATCAGAATCTGTTTTCTATTTAATTAATTATTAATTCTTCTTCAGCTGCTTATCTCAAGGTTTTTGAGAGAGAAATTTTTTTTTCATTGCCTGTCCCCTCAGAAATTATCTTAGAAAACTCCTTTGGGGCTCTTTGTAGAATATTAAATGTCTTCTGACAAAAGAATGTTACTGCACTTAACATGTATTTTTAGTGTGCAGAGGTCAGGTTGTCCATCAGTAACATGGGACAAATTTTATCTTTGATCCAGTGAAAAATTAATGTAGGTGTAGAACCAATTATCATTAGAAATGTTAATGTCACTTCGGACAGCTCTTCTCTGGTTATATCTGGTATCAGCCAAGTCTTGTGGCTACAAAGCACCCCATACCCAGAGCGAGCTCCATTTCTCACACAGTTGACTGCTACTGAGAGAGATGCTTATTGCATGCAGGTAATTTTAACACCTAGACATATTAAATGGGTGAAGAAACACTCTAGGCAGTGTATACACTCACTCACCTATCTATTCCATCTCTATTTCTCTGCATACCTCATCAGTTTCCTCAGTAAGAGGCTTTGCTCATAAATCTTCTTTAGAACTTGTTTGGATTGGCAGTCTGGACTGGCAGACTTTGGTTTTAGCTACTTGTTTTTACCTTCTTTTTCTTGGGGTCACAGTAGCAAAGCAACTGTATGAATAAGTACTAGTTTTGCCTTGTTTGCCCTGATAACGTGTGAACTATTGATAAACATATTTAGAAGCCAAACTGCCTTTTTTTCTTTTTTTTTTTTAGTCATCATTTAAGTCTCATTAATAGTCTCAGGTCTGTATGTCTTTACGTGAAGTTGGAATGGACTTGAAAGTAAATAGGGGAAATATATGTCAACTGCATCTAGCTAGTTTAAAACTATTGTAAGTAGAATAGAATAGAATAGAATAGAATAGAATAGAATAGAATAGAATAGAATAGAATAGAATAGAATAGAATAGAATAGGTTGGAAGAGAACTTAGGGATCATTGTGTCCAACCTATCATCCAACACCACCTAATCAACTAAAACATGCAACCAAGCACTCTATCAAGTCTCCTCGTAAACACCTCCAATGATGGTGACTCCACCACCTCCCTGGGCAGCACATTCCAATGGGCAATCACTTTTTCTGTGTAGAATTTCTTCCTAACATCCAGTCTGAACCTTCCCTGGTGCAACTTGAGACTATGTCCTCTTGTTCTGGTGCTGGTTGCCTGGGAGAAGAGACCAGCCCCTGCCTGTCTACAACCTCCCTTCAGGTAATTGTAGAGAGCAATAAGGTCTCCCCTGAGCCTCCTCTTCTCCAGGCTAAGCAACCCCAGTTCCCTCAGCCTCTCTTCACAGGGCTTGTGTTCCACGAAGTGTTCATGTGTCTGCTCTAAGTCTAACAAATAATCTCTACAGATAATGATTTCCCCTCCTGTATTTGTATTTTATGGTAACACTTAATCATAGTGTCTTGTTTATGCATAGTGGACAAGGTTGTATGCTACACATGAGCTTAGATTACTGGCCATCTCTGAAGTTTGAGAGAATTTTCCTTAACAGTTAACCCTGAGCATTAGTTACTTGATTACTTACACTGAATAATCAAAACTGGAAAGGAGAAGAAATTCTAAATATATGTTTATTTAATCAATTAAATTCTTTACTATTTTCTCAAAAGATATTTTTTTCCTTCTTTTTTTTTTTTTTCCTTGGAAAAAAATATCCCAAACAAAAACATTTCATATTTAATGAGAGAGCCTTCAGAAAGCTTATTATGTGAGTTTCATGCCTTTAGCTAAGGTTCTTTTATGTGGATCTCTGTGGCATGTAAGATCTTGAAAAAGCTAACAAAGTAAAAGTACATTTTGATAGAGATCTTTGCCTATGTAAGAATTTGTATATGTATATGTAATGAACAGATGTTGTTCATTAAATTTATTACCTACCATAAATGATTTAGCATGAGCTAGTAATTTGAGGGACTCCCAGGTGTGCACTGCTACAAAAATAATACACTGGTCAGAACTTGTTAGTCACAGTACCCTCCTACAAATTGCAGCCTATTCAGACCCATCCAGGTTTTAGAATTTATTTGAATGCATAGTTCTGTGCAAAAGCATGATGCATGCTTCATGCACACAAGCCTAACAGCTGTGTATGAAACAATAATTAATCCTAATGTCACATTAGCCTTCTTAAACTATGCACACAGAAGTTATTTTGTTTGCCCATGCACATATCTGTATGTAGCTGTCTGATTCTCTATGCGGGTGCAGTTATTTTGTAGTAGATTTGTTACGAGTCAAAAACTCTCAAAACCACCCAGCAGCTTGGACTTGCCATTGCCCTTTCAACTATTGAATTCCCATGTATTTTTGCTTTCACAGTGTTGAAAAGCAAGCGTACAATTCTGTGCTGATTAGAACCTCTACTTCTATGAAAATATGGCAACTCAATATGACTAGAATTGCTGCTTACAAAACTTCTGGATTCTGAAAGTGATGTTGCTAGACTAGACACGTTTCTCCACATCACATTGCAAGTCCTGGATAAATAACTAAATAATTGCCTTTGTATTTGAACAAAATTTGAAAGGCAGATTTGGGGAAGCTCAAATAAACAGCCTCAGAAGCTCAGTTTTCCTGTGGTATCAGGCAACTTCTGCAAATATTTCTAATCTGCTGGAAGAAAGAATAGGTAGAAATTCTCTCTTTCCAAGAATTGCATAAAACAGCTCCCTTCAAGCTTGTGTGAGAGAGAGAAGCTGCAATTCTGTAGTCATCTAACATAGCTGACATAGCACAAAGTAAACACTGGGCTTTATTGGGGCAATATAGACTAACCAGGCAGGAAAGAGGTTAAAAACATTCTTGTTTTTTTTAATTACACTGGGAATACTGAGCCTAGTGCTGTACAAACTGAATATTTCGGTGCAAATGCAAAATACTAAAAGCGATTTATTCTCTGTGAGGCTGTCAGGGACCTCAGTTTTTCCCCAAGTTGTATGATGATCAAAGTCTCTTATTAAGGGCATCTTATTCTGTGCTTGTATAACAGACCTGAAGTTGCCATTTACTCTTCAGCTGGAGGTTTAGAAAAGTGAAGATTCAGTAACACTTTGCAAGCTTAGCTGTAAACAAAAAGTGCGATGCTAGAATATTCATTCTCAACAGAGTTGCAATGACCTTCTCAAGACCCAAATTGCAGTCAATTTGCAAAAGCAAAACACCCCCAGACAGAGAACCACAGGCCTTTCACAGGGCTTTGCATCAATTTAATGTGATTTAATGCATCCTTTTCCAAAATGATTACCAGATTAATTTATGCGGGCTCATAAGTCATACAGCTTAAATGGGGTTCTTATGTAGGAGAACTACTTCAATAATTTAATAATTTTCATGTCAGATTTTTTGTTGTTGTTTTTGTTGTTACATCTCATAAATGGCTTTAATGAGGAAGAATTACTTTGAAATTGTGTTTTGCCATATGGGCGTGCCAAAATGCTTGCAAATATTCTTTGGGAGCAACCGCAGCTCACAGTGCTATAAGCAATCCCATGCAGTGCTACAGGCTGGGGTCAGAGTGGCAGGAGAGAGGCCAGGCAGAGAGAGACCTTGGGGTACTGGTTGATGGTAGGCTGAACATGAGCCTGCAGTGTGCCCAGGCAGCCAGGAGGGCCAATGGCATCCTGGCCTGCATCAAGAACAGTGTCACCAGCAGGAACAGGGAGGTCATTCTGCCCCTGTATTCAGTGCTGGTTAGGCCACACCTTGAGTCCTGTGTCCAGTTCTGGGCTCCTCAGTTTAGGAAAGATGTTGACTTGCTGGAACGTGTCCAGAGAAGGGCAGCAAAATTGGTGAGGGGTTTGGTACACAAGCCCTGTGAGGAGAGACTGAGGAAGGTGTGGTTGCTTAGCCTGGAGAGGAGGAGGCTCAGGGCAGACCTTATTGCTGTCTACAACTTCCTGAATGGAGGTTGTAGCCAGATGGGGGTTGGTCTCTTCTCCCAGGCAACCAGCAGCAGAACAAGAGGACACAGTCTCAAGCTGCTTCAGGGGAGGTTTAGGCTGGAGGTTAGGAAGAAATTCTACAGAGAGAGAGAGTTTGATCATTGGAATGGGCTGCCTGGGGAGGTGGTGGAGTCACCATCATTGGAAGTGTTTAGGAAGAGACTTGATAGGGTGTTTGGTTGCATGGATTAATTGATTAGGTGAGTTGGATGATAGGTTGGACATGATGATCTCAAAAGTGTCTTCCAACCTTTTCTATTCTATTCTATTCTATTCTATTCTATTCTATTCTATTCTATTCTATTCTATTCTATTCTATTCTACTCTATTCTATTCTATTCTATTCTAAGACAGGAGCCTTGTATATTTGTGTTTATATATATATATATATATATATATATACAGACAAAGCCCCACTGGCTACATCAGTTTATACCAGCAAATAGTAAGTTTGCTCAGAAGGATCAGAAGATACATTGAGGAAATAAGATTTAGCACCAAATTTCCAGCTTCAAATCAGCCATCCAAGCCTGAAATCTAGCTTGCTTGTCCTTTTGTTTTTTCTTCTCTCTCCTGAATATGAGATTGTTTTAACCTCTTTTCTTTTTTTTCTTCTCATAATGAGGGTAGGATCACTTGTTTGGCACAGAAAATTGGAAGTAATATTTATGCTGAGAGGGGTCATTTGAAGTTCATAAATCTTAGGAGTAATTCACAAGGACCTCTTGTCACCATCTCTGGAGGTGTTCAAGTGGGGATTGGATGTGACACTTGGTGCCATGGTTTAGTCATGAGGTCTGTGGCGACAGGTTGGCCTTGATGATCTTTGAGGTCTCTTCCAACCTTGGTGATTCTGTGATTCTGTCGCCTCTGAAGCTAAAACCTTTTGTGCTTACTTCCACTTCTTTATCTACTTGGCTACATAGAAAAAAAAATTAAGTTTTGATGCCTGTGTGAGTGTGTAAATAATTCAAAGTGAGCAATGAGCAGAAGAAAGGAGAAGTAACTCATTGCACTCTTTTGACTGATTTTTCAATCTGTCATAATTTTTCTTATTTGGTCCATAATGCTTTGCAATGTCGAACAGCAACAACTTGGTAAAGTGAGACTGACCTAGAGCCCATGTCTAAAGGGTAGATCCATTGATGTAGGTTTTAATGGTGTTCCTAGTCATTCTATTTACTCTACAGTGATGACAAATGCAGTTGCAGAAGCATATTCTCTATGTCCTATTTTATTCTAGGCTTTGCATTTCTTAGCTTTATCTAACTTCATTTTTTTTTTTTTTGGCAATGGTTAGCCAGTGTCTGAAATCTATAGAAGCACTTGCCGCACACCAAGAGCAGAGTCTTTTAGCCTGAAAATGGTTCTCATTTTGTCCATCTCTGCTGCACAGGGTAGGATATGTTACTGTGGGTTGGGGTCTAACAGGCATGGCAGTGGATAGTATTACAGAGTCAGCATGTTTTGTATATACAAAGGTTTAAACTGGAAAGTCAAACGGTGTCACAGCAGTGTGTCAATAGAAGACCACACAGAATTTACTATGTTTCATTTTGAATTTATTTTATTTGGTTGGTTTTTGTTTTGGTTTTTGCACTTCATATGTCTACTGTTATGCACAACCATTGCTGTCACTTAGGGATTATGAAAAGCTCTCTTTTTTTTGCAGATCATCCGGTGAATGAATTTTTGGATCTGTTCAGTCGCCATATGCTTCCTCATTCAATAGATGAACCCCACATTGATGCAGAATCAACTCAGACTGAACCCTGTACTTCAGAGTCTGTGCAGGATTCATCTGAATATATAATATTGGATCCTTTCTTTCCAAACTTTCTAGAGTTTGAAGAAGAGGAAGACTGTGAAAATACTACTGATGTTACAACTCCTCCAGCTTTGCAGTTCATCAATGGAAAACAACAGGTTACTAGTGCACCTAAGAGCACAAAAGCTGAAGAAGCAAGAAGTGACCAAATTGAAAGTGTTGCACATTCCAAAAATGTAACCTTCTCTCAAATCAATGAAACCAACACATTTATAATAGCTGAAACTGAAGCTTCCGGTACTATGCAACCAAGCAAAGCTGGAGAAGTAATAGGGGCGTTTGATGTTACACAGCCAACAGCAGATGTTGCAATGTTAGAACCTGTCTATAGTGGTGAGTCAGAGGTTGCCACAACAGACAAATCATTAGCTATTACTTCTTCATATGACCAGTCTCTGCAAAACAATAGAGAAACTGTAACATGGCATGGAACTGAGGAGAGCTCTACTAAAGGCACAACAAACTTGCTTTTGATTACTAGTGAATCTTCTGGAGATGGCTCTACTGAATCTGATTATTCCAGTTCTGTCTTCTCAGAAATTATGACAATGTCAAAAAAGGAAGACGACGAAAGAAATTCTGGCTTAACTTCTGCTCCTGATGCATTTACTGCTTCTACTGCTTCTCTGGATGCAGTTTCTAAGGCTGCTACAGTAGGCATGGGTGTGAAAGACCTTATTCCAGAAAAGACAACACCAGCTCCAAGAGATAGTTATAAATCCACAATTAAACTTCATGAAAATTCCTCTGTTGAAAATATTCTGGAAATAAGTAGTCACACACCAAAGCCTGTGATGAGTGCTGCTTCTTTTACAGTTCTAGAAGGCTCTGGAGATGTAGAGGACATCAATATAATTTCAGACATGACGAGGGAAACAGCAGTAACAGAAACAAATTCAGTACAAGATATTTCTCTGGGCTCTGCCACAGTACAGCCAACAGAAGTGTCTGTAACTGTTTCAGGAATTGCCCCTGCTTTGCCCAGAGGAATAGGCACTCTTCATTCGGTTTTTGATCAAAGTTCTGCTGTAACTGCTGCCACCAATTCTGTGTCTGAGTTCATTATGGAAAAAGTAGTCGACAGCACTCTTGTAGCTGAAAGGAATGTTGATGATGAAAAAGAAAAACAGACTGCTATCTATTCAAGTCAGGAAAATTTAGCTACTGCTACAGAGGGAAATTCAGAGTGGAGTGAAATTGGAAGTACTACTACTGAAGTCAGAACTGCAAGCCAAGAACCCACCCTACTCAGAAAGCCAGCACTAGTAAAAGGTACTGTAAGTTCTGAAATAAAAAAGGTCACCACCGTTCCTTTCTTGAGAGAGAAGAAGTTTTTTATAAATGAGGGATCAGCAGAAGAACCAGCAGACATATTTTCAGGGGGTCCCACAAGAAAAGTGGTAAGTACCTCATTTACTGAACCAGGTTCTGGAGACATAGATGTTATCATTGAATCTCCTACTTTAACTTCAGTTCAATTAAGGCTTGTCACTGAAACAGAGCATGAAGGAGAATTTTACAACACAGATGATGCTTCACTGGGGAATGCAACAGCAGAATATGAAGACCATACAAGAACAGATGTATCAGCAATATTAGTTTCAAGTACTGGGTCAGATGGGTTGACAGAGGAATCTGAAATGTCAAGTCAGAAGCCCCAAGATGTGTTTAGGACAGCAAAACCAGGACAACAAAACCAGGAAACAGAACCAACTTACACAGCTCCATCTGAAGTAAATTCTAGAACTCATATTGCACCAGGAATTAAAACTGAAGTAATAGCTGAGGTGACATCATCTCCAGAATCAGCAGTTAGTAATACCCCTCATGACGTCACGTGGACACCTGGGACTGGCAGTACAAAACCAGTTGCTGACTCCACAGAAAGCAAAAATGCAAAAGTTAGTTCTTCAACTGCCTCATTAGGCAAGATTCTGCTGATTGAGCATGGCTCTGGAGAAGAATTCAAAGATGACAGCACCACCACAAAACTAATGTCTAATGGACCTACTGAAGAAGTACTTGAAAACCATTTCCCATTTACTGATCAGGGATCTGGAGAAGCAGACAGACATACTGAATCATTTGTGAAAACAGCAGTTGCGCCCACTGGGGAACAGGAAACAGAGGAGAAGTATGACAAAAAAGTTAGCATACCATCTACGGATAGTGCCTTCACTACTGAAACTGATGAGCTAATAACAAGTACTGAACACAGATTAACCACAAAGGGGACTATAACTGACATAAGAATAGAAGAGAAAACAACTGATGAGCTGACAGTGAGAGATTTGTCCACAAAGATTCCTTTCCTTGAAGATATACATTCTGGGGAAGACAGGCCAATGGACATTTCAACAAAACTTACAGAATCTTCTGAGGAAACAACAGCAGACCCATTCTTTGAAAGCACACAAGGTTACCATGAACATTTAGGGTTTTTGAGTGTTCCGACTGTCAGTCTATACTCAGAAGAAGAGGAATTAGAAACAGAATCTATTAAGAAAATAGTTCTACCTTTTACTGGTGACAGAGTGACTGAGCCTGTTAAGATTGAAAGGAAATATGTAAGCTCCCCAGGTGCAAATACAGAGCAACAGGAGGAGCTGGTACAAAATATTTTTCCTACAAAACATATTCCAAGATCACTCCTGAAACCTAAAGAAGAAAAGCTGACGAATCATGAGCTCATCTATGATCCATCATTTTCAGGACAAGGATCAGGAGATGACCTTGCTGTTACTTTTTCTGTAGTGCCTTTGGCTGTGAAAGAAATCATGAGTACTTCAAGTCCTCAAGATTCTCTTCCTGCTAATATGGGACCCAACCTTTCAAGTGACAAGACACAGGACTTTATAACAGGAAGCACAGAATCACATGCTGAGGCTAATGAAGATGTTACAAGTGCTGTAACTAGGCTCCTGCCAGAAACAGAAGGCCAGTTCTCTAGCTCACTGATCACCAGTTTCCCAGCTTTAGCAGAAGAGAATTCCAAGAACTCCAGCTCTAAAGAGGTTAAAGAGATGACACATTATTTTGCTGCCACTGAGGAACCTCACAATAATGAAACTAACTATTGGATGGGAGAAAATCAAACAGACATGGCTGTGGCTACTTCTACAAATGTTTCTCAAGAGGAAACTTCACATTTACTGATTAAAGAAGATATAACTCCGGTTTCTGTCATACTGAGTGGAGCTCCTAATCTTGAAACAGAGGAATCACTTGTTACAGCAGCAACAAAAATGCCAGGCAGAGTATTATCTGAAAGCTCTGGAGAAGGATCTGGCTGGATTGGTGTTTTGGATTCATCTTCTCCTGGTATGTTTACTCATTTGTCAATACCACCTGTGTCAAAAGTAGACTTAAAAACTTCATCTAGTCTTCCTGGGGAAGTTTATTCTGAAGTATTGACAACAGAGGCACCAACAGAAGTAATGACCACAGATAGATGGACAACAGAGGCACCAATAGATGGATCACAGACTGTGATCACAGGACTGGCATCGCTTTTAACAGAAGAAAAAGAGATTGAGGCCAATCCACCTGCAGTTCAACCCAAGACAGCTACCTCAGAAGAACTAACAAGCGATACTGGAATATACGAGAAAATTATTCCCATGATTGATGATAAAAGAAGCGTTATACTTAATGTTTCTGTTTATGGTGATATTACACTAATTGAAGAGAGACTTCAAATGCCATCAGAGGAAACAACTATTATAGACATGGATCACTCAAAATTGATTCCTGAAGATATAATAAGTGTGCAGACAATGCCAAACCCTGTCATGCAATCAACATATAGCAGTGATGATAGCATGAAAACTGAAGCAGAGAAACGCGATCCAACACCTAAATTTTCCATAACCAAGGAGACAACACTTGGATCTGATGTTAATCTTTCTTCAACTACTTCTAGTCAGCCAAGCAGTGAATCAGTAACAGCTGGACATGGACCAAAATCTGATGACAAGTATTTGGGTTCAGGGAGTTCCATGACATTTGCAACAGAAACTCACATCACTACCAAACTCACCAAAAAGGGCATTTTCCTTCCAACAGCACCATCACTGGCAAGCCCTCATATGCCTCATGAGCCTAAACATCTTGTAACAAGCACAACAGAAGTCACCTATGAGCCGAATACTTCAGCAAACAACCAAGTAATAGCAGATCAAAGTGAAGGAGTTTCTGTCTCTGGCTTTTCTGGAATGGGCCAAGAAGAACTGTATGATAAGCAGCCTGTAGTTCCTTCTCTTACATCAGTTTTATCTACTGAGACAGAAAAGGCTTTGACAGCCGACATGCTTGAAACAAGTATTATCACCACCCAGCGTACATCTCACCTGACAACTGCATCATCTAACAAGAGTGAAGAAAAGCATCATCCTACAGTATACACAAACACAAAATCAGCTTCAGTAGAGTATGAAGAAACAGATTCAGTAAGTTTTCATTCTGTACCTCAAACTCCTAAATCCTCATTAATTGTTCAGTTAGTTAATGGAGTATCTGAGTATCCTGAGGTAATCATTCCAAATACATCATCATCAAAGAATCCAGATGTGTCCAATCACTCATCAGAAGGAGCATTCAAAGAGGTTAGTTCTGATATTGCAGCAACATATAAACCACCCACTACAGACCTTCTTGACAGAACAGAGTCTTCTCTCCTGAAGTTTTCTTCCCAACCTGTTTCAGAAAGCAAAACTACTGAAAGTACTCCTCACTTTAATAGATTTGTTACAGACAAGGCAGAGGAGACAGAAATCTTTGTAACTGATTTGGCTGTTGAGGAAGAAGCTACTGTTTCTGGAGATTCTCCATCAATACAAGTCTTGCCTACTGCTTCTCTGAATTTTGGAGACAGAAAGAGCACGGATGTTCCTAAAGTTAGCACATTAAAAGTTGAAGCTTCATCAGAGAGAATAAACAACCCCCATCATGAAGATGACAGGAATACTGAGGGTGAGTTGCCATGGCTTTTTTCCACACCTGTTTCAGATTCACCCAATAGTATTGCAAGTGAAATATTGAAACCAGACCAGGAAGCAGTTACAATGCTAGTTTCATCTTCACAACCTTTGGATAGAAGCATGGAAACGCAATCAGCTTTTTTCAGTCGAGAAGAGATCACAACCATTTCTTCTAACATTGCAACAAACAATCCTGCCCCTGGAAACAGTCCAATTCAAAATGAACATTCAACCATAAGCTCAGAGGAGCCAAATACTCTTGGACTTGTAACTTCATCATTTTCCCTTCCGGAAGTCACTAATGGATCAGATTTCCTGATTGGCACCAGTGTGGGTTCAGTTGAAGGGACAGCAGTGCAAATTCCAGGTAACTTCTAAATATGATCACTGTCATAAATGTCTGTTGTGATACTTGATCTGTGTGTCTTAGCTGTGATAGGAGGCATGACAATCAGCACTGCAAGAAAAAAAACAGGAGAACTCATGTGCCTCAGGCTTTGAAATCAGCATGATTGGTTTTGCTACAAATTGAAGGAAGATGGGGGTACAAAAACTCAAGCTGAGTGACCTTTCCTGAGTGTTTGCATTGTGTGGAGTACGGTATCAAACTTGAGATGACCAACTAGTACTAATAGACAGGAAAGAACCTTTGATGGTGGTAGAGAATTTGGCTATAATTTCCAATTTCCAATGCATCATTTTCTCTGATAACTTTTCTGTGCTGGCATGATGGTAGCACTTACACAATTGGTTTATCGGGAGGATTGACTTAGAAACAAAGTGCACAGTTGAGGATCAGAGTTTTCTGTAAATATTAATGTCTCTTAACCTAACAGATATGTTGCCAGACAAGAGAAAATTGAGACTTCACGTTTTCAGGCTGTCCATACCTTCAACTGGTTGATACATTGTCTGTCTCTTATAAAGATATGCAGATATATGTATATATATTTTTTTAGATGTATTTTGCCACAGTATTTTATTTTGCATAATGGTTATTAGACAAGATTTCACCGAAGACAAAGTGGTACAGGTAGAGCCAGTATGAGTTACATCACTTAATTTCATATTTTATCTAGATATAGCTGAGAAAAGATCCAATCTGGCTTAATTTTATAGGGTATTCTTTTATTTTTTTTGTTAAATAACCCAAGAAGCTGTCAGTTTGAAATGTTTATTGGAAAACATCCAATCCAGAGGAGGTCAAACAAGATAGTAAGCACAAAATCATCGAATAGCTTAGGTTGGAAGGGGTCTTACAGATCATCTACTCCAACCTCTCTGCCATGGGCAGGGTCACGTCACAAGTAGACTAAGCTACTCAAGGCCTCATCCAACCTAGCCTTGAACGTCCCCAGGGCAACCTACTCCAGAATCTGTATTTGGGATTTTCAGCAAAGCAGTCTAAAATGAGCAATGTATTTTATTGATATAATCAGATTCTTTCCTAAACCTTCAAAATGAGATGATCCTGCCCACTTAATTAGAATCTCAAACTTATGTAGATGAGATTTGCTTCTGGAGGCATTCAACTGAACTTCCTGATTTCCAGTGATTAGATAGGGAACTTGGTACTTCTCTGAATGTCTAAACTTGCAAGGGTAAAGTAAATGCTACTTATCTTTTATTTCATAAACCTAAGTCAAGTTGTTTTGAGGAAGTATAACAAAAAATCTGAACTTTTTTCATGTTACAGAACTCTCTTATCCATTCTGTAAGTTTTCAAAGCCAGGGCTTTCATCATGTGTCCCAGAGGACTGTCCTCCTGATTTTCCTCTAAGTCTGAGAAGCTAATACTTAGTAGTCACTATTTAGTGCATACTTGCTTGTGTGAGTGACTGCTTCTAGGCATTAAATCAAGTGCAAATACCTAGGTATCTAAACTTAGGTGAAATAAACATCACTTGAAGGCATAAAGCTCTGCAAGGAAAAGCTATTTAAATAACTCCAATAACAACTGAGGATTTCACGGCAGGTAAGCTTTTATCTTAATGCTGAATTCAGTTATGGATATATACAGTACCTTGATCTGCATTCTTAAAATGTGTTTCTAAGAAAGACGTGTGAAATATGCATGTGTGAAAACATAATTTCAAAGAAATAAGACTTAGTGGGCACTGATTGAATATTACAAAGTGGAAACAGCCAGCCAGGACGTTCTGTGTACCCAATCATTCTACATAAACTAACCCTATTCAAAAAGAAAAGCATTTTCCATTCATTTTGCACATGCTTAACTGTTTTCAGCTATAATTAATTGTCATGTCATGCAAACTAAATCCTCAGCGGAATTTCATGACTGCTATATATAATACCAATTGCTATGAAAAACAGTGTAATTGTGAAATTTTTTTTATAGTGGTTCATAGTAAATCCAATGCTGCTGTTAGTTGAAAATAGTGATGTCTGAAAATAAGTCATAGTTTTAGTACTCTGTTATGTTCGTAGAGTTTCTGTAGCTATGGTAAAGTCTGCAACAACAGTGCAGAATTGAAGAAAGGTGTCTTCTTTAAAAAAACAAAGAAGACACAAATTCCTTGAAAGTAAAGAATCAGTTTTCTTTTTTTTTTTTTGCTTACTTGCTTAACAGGCCAAGATCCTTGCAAAAGCAATCCCTGTGTTAATGGTGGTACCTGCTACCCACGTGGCTCATTTTACATCTGTACGTGTTTACCAGGTTTCAGTGGTGAGCAGTGTGAATTAGGTAAGCTGATGATGTCCTGATGCTTATCAAGTCAAGCAGAAAGTTTTCATACATGAGATCTGCAGAGCTGATGTGTTTTTGAAGACATGGACATTTGAGAAATTCTAAAGTGAGGCCTTAATTAAGAAGAATAATGAAATGAAGCAGATTCGCTTCCTGCTTTTCTCTCTCACCACAAAGTGCACAGTCATGCATGCAACAAAAGAAAGGGAATTGTAAATTAACCTCATGACCTGGAATTCATAAGATTAAATTCATACATGCATCAAATAAAATCAAACAAATATTAATACTTGGGATAATTCTTAAGACAGTATGTGATTAAAAAAAATAATTAGCCAACATTTTTTTCTACTATTCTACCTCATATTGATGAGTTTACTAGTTGCCTAGTGGGTTATTGCTGACAGAGATCAAGTTTTGGGTGTTGCATCTTAAATGTTCTTCTTATATATTCTTTTTTTGCCAAAGAATATGTCGTCCCCGTGGTTGTAAAAAAAAGGTCAATAATAATTTTTTTTTTCTTGGATTATAAAAGAATTATTTGGCCATTTCTAGAACTCTTGGTGGCTTATTAATGACTTGGAGTGGGACACTCCACAGCCAGTCACCATATAGAAATATATTTGGTTGTGGTTTGCAAACACTAAGATGTTTGCAAAATCTGCTTTGAACTTTGAGTTGTGATTATTTCAGGGAAATAATACTCTTGAGGAAACACCATATGATCTTTATAAAGAGACATAATAGCTTATAACCCATGCGTATGCATGCAAAAATTAATTGCAGAAAATGAACTAGTGCTCCAATTCAAAGGACAAAGAAAGTGCATTTCAGCAGGCAGAGGATCAGGGAAGAGACATGTCATTTATGTACTCTAGAGCCTTAGGACTACCAGTAAACCTGTGCCTTACTGTGAATTTTACTATCTGACTGGTTATTTTATGAGATTTTCTTTATGATGTTTTGTCCTTATCTCAATAAGATTAGACAGGGATGAAATTGGGAATGCAAACCAATTATGATGCTAGGGTATGCTGCTTTGGAGGCTGAAACTAGCAGTGTGTTTGATACTATTTGATAAGATTTCCAATATTTAAAATTCGTCAAGATATTTGAGATGTCCAGTATTTTTTAGTCCATGACCACACACTCAAGTCAAATTTTCCACCAGTACAGGAAAATACCATACACTGCATAGTATCTCTTCTTTCTCAGCTACACAAAGAAGAACTGAAGAACCCAGTTTCACACATTATCTGAGAACTCAGGCAGCAGGATATAAAATTGTGGCTCAGTATTGTCAAATTTCCTGAGGAAACTGCTTCTTGCCTTGTGGATAAATAAAAAGAAGGATTGTGCATAGTGAAATCAGTTATCATGCAAACAAACCAGTCACTGGGATCTTTTGCAATACTTCATTCTTCTGGGTTGAACTGGTTCTAGTAATAAGTATGACTAAGGCTGAAGAACATTCCCCTTCTAGGAGGTGGGTGGATTATTAAAACACTTTTATCTTTATGTTGCAGATATTGATGAATGCCAGTCAAACCCATGTCGGAATGGAGCCACATGTATAGATGGCCCAAATACTTTCGTTTGCTTGTGTCTGCCAAGCTATGTAGGTGCTCTCTGTGAACAAGGTAAAGTATATTCTTTAATCTAAGGCAATTGAAGCAATTGGGTTCCATTTCAACATCCTTCTGGAGTACCTAAGTAAAGCCTCATAGAAACAAAAAGATGGAATAAACTGTCAAAGTTTGTGGGAAATCACTAGTGACAAGAAGGCATCATACTTTGTGAGTGTGTTAGACTGCCATGATTTGTGGCCCAGGACTTTTTGCTTAAGGTCACATCTGCACTACCTTGTGCAGATGCATGAGGACAAACTCTGTCTACATGCTGGCTTGACTGGAAGTCGCATTACTGCTGTACTGAATAGAAAATGATATGTTGGGCAATCTCTGTGTCAAAATAATGACAGCTATATAGTTTTATGGTGGCTTCCAGTCCAGCACAGCCTCCTTATATTGGCTTGTAAACTAGTGGGAAGTCACACAACAAGGTTCTCTCATTACTCTAGTGACGTTTATGGGATGATGACTGGGATCAGAATTCCTCTCTGAATGAGCTTCTGCCTTAAAAAATACTTATATAGTGTGAAAGACATATTAGAAGATATTATTTCCAGCAATGATCACTGGAATAGTTTACTGATTATGCCAGATCATATATCCATTTACTGGGGACCATAACCTCGACAGCTTCATCCTAAAATTTTCAAATTGATTTTTTCTGTGATAATATATGGAAGAGTAAGAGCAAGATCACAGTTACAAGTTTTTAAAAGGCTTTCTAAACTGGATGTCTGGAACCAGATAAAACATCCAGGTTTCCATAATAGTTAGAACATTGTCTATAGAAGTCCCACTGTGTTTACAAGAAGTATTTACAGTGCAAGGTGCTTACTCATGAAGGAGAAGGAATAGGGGAGGAAAACCTGTTCTGTCAGTAAAATTAATGAAGGTAATTCCATGGGAAAAAGAAGTGATGTCTTAAAGTGTACTTCCTAAAGCCTAAGAAATAGATTTTTTTTTCTTCCAGTTGAATGTTTTTTGGTCACTTGTGAATGAACTGGACCTTTGGATTTGATAATTACTATTATATATTTTCGTGAAGAATTTGCAACCTCTTCCAGCTCAGCCTAGAGAGAAAATTCTCAAGCCTGACAGACTCCAGGACTTTTCACTGTGGAACTTTTTCAGTAGTCTGTTTAATCTTGTAATTAGAAAGGATTTTCTGAATCTGTTCTCCAAAACAGCAAGTTGACAGTGTTTTCACAACAAGAGAAATAAATGCTTTGTTCCAGCAAATCCATAGGAGTGAATGGCTCTGAGAACCATGGAAGCTTTGAGCTGCTTTTTATGACCAACCTGAGAGAGCATTTTAGGTGGTTAATGGGAACATTTCCTAGTTTGTCAATCAGAACCAGAGCCCTGCTCACTCAGCTTTGGAATTTAAATTTCCGCTACTTAAAGTCCTGCAGTGATTTGGGACATGGGAAAAACATTTAGTGCCAAATTTCCACTCCACCAGACAAAATAAAACCGTGTTGGCAATTCACACATGGTCGTCTGGCAAGCCGTCTTTATTTTAAGGCACCAGTCCTGACCTCACTAGATTTAAAGACCAGCCAGAATGACAGAAAGCACACCTTGGTGCGACAGGAAAGGTGGAGTTGAGCACACCAAGGTTATGTTTCATTGCTACTTTTTTTTCCCCTTCCGTCCAATATATGCTATTCATTTTATAAAACTTCCAAAAAAAGTCAAGCAGAGGCACAGGCACAGTGCTGAGTATTCCAAATGCCATGGAAGAGAATGGCAGCAGCAAGGGGACACTACCTCTGGAAATGAAATTCAAAGTCGGAGAGAACTCCACCATGTCCTAGTCCCACAACACTGGTGTAGCAAAAACATAGAGCTCAGAATTTCACTCAAGTGTTGTGAGAGTTTTCTAGACTGAGTCACCTTCAGCTGAAGTAGTATGCTCATGTCAGTGCTAGGAGGGGATGTGAACACAGGGCAGTGTAGCTGCACCTCAGGGATGTGTAGCAGGTGGTAGATGTCAGGGGACCCTTCAGATTCATCTAACTTAGGGTAGGGGAATCTATTGTGAGATTCAGTGGGATGTAACTGACTCCCTGACAAACATTTTCTTGCCAGGTGGGAACAGTTCAGCAGACTATCTGAGCCCAGGAATGTCTTTCTGAAGAGAGCTAAAATTATCTGATGTTAGAAATAGAGCAGCTGTTTCCTTTTTAAACTAGATTGGTAGCTCAGTAAGAGAGCATCACTTCTGTCTCAGACTAGATTATGAGTAGAGTACCTCTGTTAGTTAATACCTACTTCTGCTTACCACATGTCTCTTTTTAAAGTACAGATGAATATTCTGAATACTACTTGGTAACATTTGAACACTACTTTTAAAAACATACCAACATCTCAGAAATATCCCAAACCCAGGCCTATGGTACATCTTGATGCAAGTCATATTCTTGGAAGCTATAAGTCTTTTTATTATCATTCCCCTGTGAAAAATCCTTATGAGAGCTCTTGGTGTCCAGATAAATTATCAAAGCGTTCAAGTCCTCCCAATTTTGCTGTCTGATGACTTGCTTTGCAAGCAACATTTTCAGGAAGAGAGGAGGGTTGTTTAACACTTTGTCTCACAGCAGGCTGTTGGAACCAATTGTACAGTAGTCCCCTATGACCAGTAAGATGTATGAAAATCCATGACCATTGCAGTATTATCTGGCCATCTGTATTTGTGGAAAGGACTGCTTTACCTCATGAGTAATTACATGGGAAACAGCAAAATGATAGAGACTTCCAGTTTGAATGTTAATTCAAGAATAAGTGTTCCTTATGAGAAGAGGATGAGCACCTGTTTAGATTTTCCTCTTCCTTCCTCCTCTGGGTAGAGCATTCTTTTCTTTTTCTCCTTTTGCTATCCTAACTGTTGTTCACCTGATTTCAAGGAATGGTGTTTGTATTTTAAAGTTTGTATTTTTCTACTGTAGGATCTCTGCACCTCACCTAGGATAGTCTGTTAGAATAGAATAGAATAGAATAGAATAGAATAGAATAGAATAGAATAGAATAGAATAGAATAGAATAGAATAGAATAGACCAGGTTGGAAGAGACCTTCAAGATCATTGTGTCATGCAGCTGTTTGCATGGACCTGCCTCATAGGGATAATACAACCAGCTGCTCTCTTGGGTTTTTTAATCATCATGTCAGGAACAATAGTTTTTTTTATAACCCAAGTTCATTGTTCAAATCATTTGTGATTATTCCAGTCTCATTTTATTCACTTCATTCCCAGAGCTTGGTTGTTTGGGATGGAAGTATTTAAGAAGGGCTCAGTGCAAAGATACTCTCTGAAAACAGATGGTCTCTAATTGATGTCTTTCAGCTGAGAATATTTACCAGAGAAATGGTTTCTCCTCAAGATGTGTGGGCTAATGGGCCTCAGGCATAGTTCATCAGATAAAGGCAGACAGTCACAGATAAAATTCACCAATGAGTAAGACTCTGATTATGCTCTAGTACCTATGTTTCCATCTTTATTTTCTTTAAGCCTCTTAAAGATATTTTTAAGACAAGGGACCTATTGTCAACAGTCTATTGCAGCTGTTGAAAAAGCAATACCTGTCTATATATTAAACCTACAGAGAACCCTTTTTTTTTTAAATGCAATGTTTAGAGGTGTTGTTGTGCACATACAATTGCAATTACAAACAGAAACTATGTAAGTAACTGCTTGCACACTTTGCTAAAAAAACTTATAAATTGTCACAAATGTTAAAACTAGTTGGAGAACTTTTAAAACACCATAAATATGGCAATCAGTGTTTCAGTCTTTCCATCACATGCTGGAATAAGGTTGTGATTACTTCCCTGGATAAGTACACAATGAACATGGAGTATTGTACTCAGTAAGAGCTTGCACCTACTTTGGTCACAGGTTATCAGGTCAGAAAATTTACAGCGACCTGCAATTAGACTTTACTGTTTCAGTAAAGGCATTAAAAACATATACCTATGTGGAGTCTTACCTTTGTGTCACCCTTTCAGCTTTGTTGATGTGGTAAGATACACACAATCAGGACAAAGCAGTATAGACATGGAATATTTTCCCACATTTTTACTCTCCTGGTTTACATTTTTCAGCCTTTAGCCTCTTAACTCTGCATTTTCCCATTAATTTTCTCCATTTCTCAGCCTCCTCACCTCTCAGAACCAAAAACCCCTACCCCCAAAATCCACTCTTCCTAAAAATCTTATGTATTCTATAACCATCAACCATATCTCTTTCTGCCTTTGTAGATTTGAGCTACAAACAGGTGCAGAAGCAATTATTCAGCTTTTGCCTTTTGCAAAAGATGTCATTTTGGATAGGAGAGAGGTGTTGCACGTGGACTACAGTGAATGCATTTCAGCTAAAAGTACCTATGTTGGGTAGCCACTTCTTAATTTCACTTCTTAAGAAGTGAAATCTTCTTAATTTGTGATTCATGCTCAGATTATTATATTTTGGCCTTTGAACTTAGCCTACAAGGCTGTGTTTTTTTTCAAGCCTCTGCCTCCTCCGTATGCCTGCCCTTCAGCAGATTTTCTCTTGAGTCATACATACACTTGATCCCTATGAGAGGCTTGCTTACAATAGCCTGGAAAAGCTCTCTGGCCATGATTTTCTCAGCATGCAATGCTGCTTGCTATTCTCTCACTTCTTTCCTGTGGGACAAAGGACTCCCTGAACAAGATGAATAATAAAATCTTAAGTGTGTTCACAAAGGACATTGCACTTCTAATCAGCATTGTGTGGTTAAACAAATATTCTAGAAAGCCGAAGGTGGGCTAAAATTTAAAGTAGCCTAGGTGACAGAAATTCAAGCTGTACCTGCAGCCTTCACCTCTCACAGAATGCAAAGAGGGAAAAGATAAAAAAAACTAACAAGTTGTTAGTATAGATTGCATTTATTTTTTCATAGCTGAGATTACTCAAGGCACAAGCAGTTTTATACAGCTAGTTGAAAACAGAAGAAGGAAAATCAGTGTATGCTCTATTATGCCTTTGTAATTGGCACAATTGTATCTGTACTGATGAGTTTTGGAAGTGATTTCGATGCCAAACTCCTAAGACAATGACTGCTGTGCTACTTAGTGTTGCCAAGAATTGTCAGACAAATACTGGTAAGCCTCCAAGGTGATATGTTTGCACTCTGAAATCCGTTTATATATATGTAAAATCTATTTCTTTTTTCTTGGAAGATTTAAAAGCTAAAAAAAAAAAAAGTAAGTAAATTGATGTTTTATTGCTTCATGGTCTGAATGCTCTCTTCCTGCTATGAGTTAAGAATCAGTCTTGTATTGTGAAAACAAATTTTCCCACAGTTGACTTTCAGGTGGTACTTGTTCAAATCTAAGAAATATCAGAGTTAAACAATTTGCAATTGTATGTTTCATAGTTTCATAGTTTCATTCAGGGTTGGAAGGGACCACAAGGATCATCTAGTTCCAACCCCCCTGCCATGGGCAGGGACACCCCACACTAGATCAGGCTGGACAGAGCCTCATCCAGCCTGCTCTTAAACACCTCCAGGGACGGGGCCCCGACCACCTCCCTGGACAACCCATTCCAGGGTCTCACCACTCTCATGGTGAAGAACCTCCTCCTCACATCCAGCCTGAATCTCCCCACCTCCAGCTTCATTCCATTCCCCCTAGTCCTATCACTACCTGAGATCCTGACAAGTCCTTCCCCAGCCTTCCTGTAGGCCCCCTTCAGATACTGGAAGGCCACAATTAGGTCACTTTGGAGCCTTCTCCTCTGCAGACTGAACAGCCCCAACTCCCTCAGTCTGTCCTCATAGCAGAGGTGCTCCAGCCCTCTGATCATCCTTGTGGCCCTTCTCTGGACATGTTCCAGCACGTCCACATCCCTCTTGTAATAGGGGCTCCAGAACTGGACACAGTACTCTAGATGGGGTCTCACCAGGGCTGAGTAGAGGGGGAGGATCACCTCCCTTGACCTGCTAGCCACACTTCTCCTGATGCAGCCCAGGATCTGATTGGCTTTGCGGGCTGCAAGAGCACATTGAGAGCTCATGTTGAGCTTTTTGTCCACCAGCACCCCCAAGTCTCTCTCCTCAGGGCTACTTTCCAGCCAGTTACTGCCCAGCCTGGATTTGTGCCTGGGATTGCCTCGACCCAGATGCAAGACCCTGCACTTGCTCTTATTGAACTTCATGAGTTTGGCTTGTGCCCACCTCTCCAGCCTGTCAAGGTCCCTCTGGATGGCCTCCCTTCCCTCCAGCGTGTCTGCTGCACCACACAGCTTGGTGTCATCAGCAAACTTGCTGAGGGAGCACTCAATGCCACTGTCCATGTCACCCACAAAGATGTTGAACAAACCTGGTGCCAGGACTGATCCCTGAGGGACTCCGCTTGTCCCTGGCCTCCACTGGGACATGGAGCCATGGACAGCCACTCTTTGGGTGCGGCCACCAAGCCAGTTCCTTATCCATCTAGTGGTCCACCCATCAAACCCATGTGTCACCAGTTTGGAGACCAGGATGTGGTGCGGGACAGTGTCGAAGGCTTTGCTCAGGTCCAGGTAAATGACATCAGTTGCTCGCCCCTCATCTATTAATGTTGTCACCTGCTCATAGAAGGCCACCAGGTTGGTCAGGCAGGATTTGCCCTTGGCAAAGCCATGCTGACTGTTCCCAATCACCTCTTCACTATTCTTTTGAGCGAGTAGTGACTCCAGGAGGATCTGATCCATGATCTTTCCAGGCACAGAGGTGAGACTGACTGGCCTGTAGTTCCCTGGTTCCTCCTTCTTACCCTTTTTGAAGATGGGGGCAATGTTTCCCCTTTTCCAGTCTGTGGGGACTTCTCCAGATTGCCATGACTTTTGAAATATAATAGAGAGGAGTTTAGCAACCTCCTCTGTCAGTTCTCTCAGTACCCGTGGGTGTATCCCGTTGGGTCCCATGGACTTGAACACTTTCAGGTTCTTCAGATGATCACGAACCTGATCTGCACTTACAATGGGCAGTTCTTCCTCCCCGTCCCTGGTTTTGACTTCCATAACATCAGGAGTGCGGCTAGAGGCCCTTGCAGTGAAGACTGAGGTAAAGAAGTTATTAAGTACCTCAGCCTTTTCCTCATCACTTGTTGTTGGTATCTCCTGTAATAATTGGACTTCTGTACTAATGCCCCTTTGGCACCTTCTGTACTGGAGTCCTCCTCCTCTCCTCTCCTCTCCTCTCCTCTCCTCTCCCTCTCCTCTCCTCTCCTCTCCTCTCCTCTCCTCTCCTCTCCTCTCCTCTCCTCTCTCTCTCCTCTCCTCTCCTCTCCTCTCCTCTCCTCTCCTCTCCTCTCCGAACCTCTCCTCTCCGAACCTCTCCTCTCCGAACCTCTCCTCTCCGAACCTCTCCTCTCCTCTCCGAACCTCTCCTCTCCTCTCCTCTCCGAACCTCTCCTCTCCGAACCTCTCCTCTCCGAACCTCTCCGAACCTCTCCTCTCCGAACCTCTCCTCTCCTCTCCTCTCTCCTCCTCTCCTCTCCTCTCCTCTCCTCTCCTCTCTCCTCTCCTCTCCTCTCCTCTCCTCTCCTCTCCTCTCTCTCCTCCTCTCCCTCTCCTCTCCTCTCCTCTCCTCTCCTCCCCTCCCTCCCTCCTCCCCTCCCCTCCCCCTCCCCTCTTTTCCTTTCCCATTGACTATTGACAACATTGACTTCCTGAAAGCACAAAATCTGGTTTCATAGCCAGAATGTGTGTGTATATATATATATATATATATATATATGTATATATATATCTGGGAAGGCCAGATAGTTGCTTTCAAGTACAGTTTTTTTGGGGGATTGGTAAAATTTGATGGGAAGTAGCAA
Source organism: Melanerpes aurifrons (assembly GCA_011125475.1). Taxonomy (NCBI): domain Eukaryota; kingdom Metazoa; phylum Chordata; class Aves; order Piciformes; family Picidae; genus Melanerpes; species Melanerpes aurifrons. The sequence goes on from WWNC01000059.1 coordinate 4,392,775, forward strand.
ATTCCCATTGGTGGCTGGGGAAGGTCAATCTTTGTGTTTCTTTTCTTCAACATCCTGTATCTGAGCCCTTGAGGGTAAGCCATCATGTAATAGATAGCTGGAACCATCTGTAGTTTGAAAGAGCTGTAATCTTCTGTCTTTTTGGTGTCATTTCATCTGCCATAACTCAAACCAGCCTGAGCTTTTCCTATTGTTTCTTCCATTCCTCCCTAGAACTTTCTCATCTCAGTGGCAAGTTCTTGTCATCATCACACAAATCTCAGACACATTCAGGCATTATATTTGTTAGGCCTATCTTATTGTCTCTGATCCATTCCAGCAGTATTGGCGCAGAAGCAAACTTGGAACAGGACCTTTGTTGTTTTTTGCCATCTATTCTGTTTACAGCTGCCTAACCTTGACAAAACAATTACTGTAAAATCTACAAACTGTTACTGTTCCAAGGCTCTTGTTTATTTCTCTTTAGATGAAAGGGCTGGCTGATGTGAACTTCTGTCTCTCATCACTCTTATCAGTACCATCCCTCATGCAAGAATAGAAAATGTGCATTTCATTACTTTGTATTTCAGCTCTACATCTTTCCTCAGAAAGTGATGTCTAAAGTTTATTTAGGTTAGACTTTGTCAAGAAGGATGGGTTCTGAATAAGAATTTGGAGGGGTACATTCAGAAAACTAATACTACAAATTTGCATCCATGGACTGAACAATGACAGTTGCTTTCCTTCAGATTATTTTCAGTTATCTTCCAGTTACAGTCACTCAAACAACTATCTGCCCTTCCAAGTAAAAATTCCTATCCACATACACAGATTCAGAAAATGTAGATGAAGTGTAGACTAACTGCAGTCCTACATCCTGGGATTTCATTCATCCACAGTTATGAACGGAAGATGTCCTCCAGATACTGCACAATTTGATCCATGGAAGTTCACAAAGTTGCCAGTTGTAATTATACTCCATATATAAGTAATAACCTTGCAGCTTTCAGAACTAACTGAAAACACAATGAAGTCTCAAGGGTGAATGCTGGTTTATTTGCATTTGTACTGTGCAAGGGGTGGGTGTCTCCTCAGACATTTGCTGCTCAGAAGATGCATTGGTTTGGATGAAATGTGTCTGTTTCACGCCCTTTGATGGAGATCTGATTTATTTGTTTGCCACAGACACGGAGACGTGTGACTATGGCTGGCACAAGTTCCAAGGACAGTGCTACAAGTACTTTGCCCATCGGCGAACATGGGACACAGCTGAAAGGGAATGCCGTCTGCAAGGAGCACACTTGACAAGCATCCTGTCCCATGAGGAGCAGATCTTTGTGAACCGTATGTACTGCTAGGTTTCCTCTAGACAAAAGTGGGCAATGAGTGTTCAGAGCTAGCAAAATGTCCTCCTGGTCATTCAGCTTTTACATCTCTGTCTTAAAATGCACTTGTAACATGCTTAAAAGGCATACTTGGTGTTCTTCGGGTTTGCTTTTGCTGTTGTTGCAAATTATCAATATTATTATTTGTACAGAAAATAGTTTTAAGGGAGAGGAGCCATTATTTTTGGTGTTATAAATTGATGAACCTTTTTATTAAATTTTTTTTTTTAAGGTTCTTGACTTTCTGTGCCCTTGACATCAATGACCACACCATCATGTATTGCTTTACCTAAGCATAAAAGTATAGTTCTTGTGTTAATGTTGCACAGTCTAGACATCACTGGTCTTAGCCTAACCAAAATGAGAAATGTAGATTAAAATACTTGCCTTTATTATTTTAAGTGATTTTCTTCTTATTTTATTTTTTTTCTTTTTTTTAAATTATTTTTCCCCCTTCCTGTTTCCTTCCATATGCCTTCACGAAGGAAGCTAATCTGCTCTCTTCGGGAGACACCATCAGAAGGGAAGAGGCGTGATTGTTTAAAACTGTTAGATGAGAACCTGCATTTTTATAGATAACCCAAATTAAAATTGAGAAGCTGAAAAACAACCTCTTAAATAGTTTCCATAATGAATAGAAGAATTTTAAGAACAGGATGTCTGATTCATCCTGTGCAAATTCTTTTTACTTTCTTTGATAAAAATATCTTCTTGGTTCCTTAGGTATTGGGCATGACTATCAGTGGATTGGCCTTAATGACAAGATGTTTGAGCGTGACTTCCGCTGGACTGATGGTAGCCCACTGGTAAGATGCCTTTGAAATGAAATCACTCATTCATTTCTTCCTGTGGTGGCTTATCATATTCCCAGCAGCAATGAAGGAAGCTGTATGAAAAAAAAAAATGTAGTCACAAAGTATGTGCCCAAGCAAACAGACAGCAGACTCTTGTCTTTTTTACCATAGTTCTAAAATTTTGTTCTGAGTTCTTTTTATTGCACATGTCAGAGCCCTCAAAGCTTGAACAGAATAGACTAGACTAGACTAGAATAGAATAGAATTAACAAGGTTGGAAAATGTCTTCGACATCATCATGATCTGGATGAAAGCATTGAGTCCATCATCAGTAAATTTGCTGACGACACCAAGCTGGGGGCAGGAGTTGATCTGCTGGAGGGTAGAGAGGCTCTGCAGAGGGACCTCAACAGGCTGGACAGATGGGCAGAGTCCAACGGCATGAGATTTAATACATCCAAATGCTAGGTTCTGCACATTGGCTGCAACAACCCCATGCAGTGCTACAGGCTGGGGTCAGAGTGGCTGGAGAGCAGCCAGGCAGAAAGGGACCTGGGGGCACTGGTCGATGGTAGGCTGAACATGAGCCTGCAGTGTGCCCAGGCAGCCAAGAGGGCCAATGGCATCCTGGCCTGCATCAAAAACAGTGTGGCCAGCAGGAACAGGGAGGTCATTGTGCTCCTGTACACTGCACTGGTTAGGCCACACCTCGAGTCCTGTGTCCAGTTCTGGGCCCCTCAGTTTAGGAAGGATGTTGAGTTGCTGGAACGAGTCCAGAGAAGGGCAACGAAGTTGGTGAGGGGACTGGAACACAAGGCCTATGAAGAAAGACCGAGGGAACTGGGATTGCTTAGCCTGGAGAAGAGGAGACTTAGGGGTGACCTTATCACTCTCTACAACTACCTGAAGGGAGATTGCAGACAGATGGATGATGGTCTCTTCTGCCAGGCAGCCAGTACCAGAACAAGGGAGGTTCAGGTTGGATGTTAGGAAGAAATTCTACACAGAAACAGTGATTGCCCATTGGAATGGGCTGCCCAAGGAGGTGGTGGAGTCACCGTCATTGGAGGTGTTCAGGAGGAGACTTGATGGGGTGCTTGGTGCCATGGTTTAGTTGTTTAGGTAGGTTGGATTGGTTGATGGGTTGGACGTGATGATCTTGAAGGTCTCTTCCAACCTGGTTTGGTTTATTCTAAATAATGTTCTATTCTAAATCAAGTCCTTCCTATCACCCAACACTATCTAATCAACTAAACCATGGCACTAATCACCCCATCCAGTGTCCTCCTCCCTGCTCCCTGCTCCCTGCTCCCTGCTCCCTGCTCCTGCTGGCCACACTGTTCCTGATCCAGGCCAGGATGCCATTGGCTTTCTTGGCCACCTGGGCACACTGCTGTCTCATGTTCAGCCAGCTGTCAACTAGTACCCCCAGGTCCCTTTCTTCCTGGCTGCTCTCCAGCCACTCTGACCCCAGCCTATAGCACTGCATGGGCTTGTTGTGCCCAATGTGCAGAACCTGGCACTTTGATGGGTTAGAACCCAGCACGTAGATGGACTCTGCCCATCTGTCCAGCCTCTCAAGGTCCCTCTGCAGAGCTCTCCTACCCTCTAACACATCAACACCTGTCCCCTGCTTGGTGGTCAGAAAAGTCTGAGACTGCAATTTAAGGGTCTCTGATGGGGCTTGTTTGTGCTCTTCTGGTCTTATACAAGGCTGTTTGTAGTGCTTCTCCTCTTCCTTCTGTGTATGGAGCAGAATGTATTTTTCAGATGAGGATACAACAATTGAAGCTCTTGTATTCTATAAGTCTGTGAGATTGTACTAAGGAGCTTCTCAAATATTGTTGGAAGTTGTTCTAGGCTGTATGGTAGCTCTACAGCTAGGATGGAGAAGCAGTCATCTGTAGACAATTCTGAAGGCTTTAATTTGTCCATAAAATTTTAGGATACTCTTGATATCTGTTATTGCCTTAAAACAGTCAGATGAAGAAGAGGGAAAACACTCTGCTCACCTTTAACTAACCTAAATCAAAGAGCTAACAAATACAGGAAATGACTGATCTCTTTCTAATTAAAAACAGTCTCTCTTGTAGAAGGGTAGGTGATTTATTACTGTTTCACACCCGTTTAAGAACATTGTATAAAGAAACCCCCAGACTGGTTATCTGAATTCTTCCCACAGCAGAAATCGTCTGGACACACATAGGTACATCCTCACATGTGCATGCAGTGCTGCATACCACATGTCCATAACTTAAGTAGAATGACACCTGGAACAAAGGCAGGCTTTGTTTATTAACATTTCATTTAAATAACCAGATGTTTAGAGTCTTCTAAAATGATTTTTAAATAATCTATTTCTTGGGGAAACTACCATGTGGCAGGTGACTGCACATGGGGGTAATGAAAAGATGAAGAAACTTTTTGTTTCCTGACTGATTTCTTGTTGCCTCTGTGGTGATACTAATGCACCCATTTGAGCTTGGAGCCACAGACTTGCAGGGTGTAAGCAGAAGAGTTTAATTTTATTATTTTCTCTTGCCTATACCCCTGTGTATTCATGAGCATAAGTTGGGCCGTGGCATTTAACTCCACGTCATCCTCTGACTACTGATGTAGTTTCTCATATCTCACTGTTAGTAACAGTCACCCTCTGATGGTGGTTTAGGTTTGATTGGAGCTCAGGGGTGGTCTGGGTTGTCTGTAGAGGTGATGCAAAGAGCTTACACTTCACTAAGGGATCTAAAGTTAAGTGAGACAAATTTGAGTGTAAATGTGGTGCCTGAAGTGGCACTACATCTTACACTGGGAAGTGTAAAGACATGCTCGCATATTCCAAAGAAAAATACTCACATTCCAAAACTAGTGACAAAGATGTCACTGAATGATGAATTTAAGGAAATTAGATTAGGGCTGAGATTCTAGTTCTTAATTCAGACTGCTGGGCAAATGTGGAATTATGTTTTTACTTTATTTTTCAGTTTTAAGAAATTAAGATATTCTAGGAGTAGAAGAAAACTATCTGCTCAACACATTTAAATTTTGATTGATCTTTTTTATTTTCACCTTCTTTTTCTTTTATTTTTTAATAACTTCTGTCTGTGTCTTCCTTCAGAAACAATTTAGGTCTCTTGAAATCACTTGTGTTCACTGCTTAAATAGCTTTCCCTCATAACGTATTCCATATGGTTTCTGGATACCATGGTTTTGAGCAGCTTCCTCATTTGCTCCTTACCCCATTTTTAACTTATTTTCATGCTTTCTAACCACTCTCTTGGATATAGTGATTTATTGCTTGTCTAGCAGTTAATAGGAGCAGTAACAAAATTATGTGCATGGATGAAATGTCTTTCCCATATGATATCTTAAAATTCCAGTGATTTTGAATACTGTGTGTCAAAAAATTACATCATTTACATATTTGCAGGTGAGCAATAGTCATGATAGTGTTAAATGCATTACTATAATTTCTGGTCATAAAAATGAGCACCATTACATCAATGTTCAGGTTCTAACTTGAATTTCTGAGATTAGAGGTAGCTCTTGCATGTAGCCAAAAATCTTGTAGTTCACATATCAGAGTGCTTCTGCAATTCAGCTTTGTGGCAAGGCCCACATTTTCTGTAAAATAATGTTATCTATCTGCAATTCTGATCAACACTGCTGGCATAGAGGAAAATTTATCAAGTCTGTTGAGGATTCCTCTGATTTAGGAGCTTGCTTGGAGAAGTCAGAAAAGTCACTCTAGCTGCTAGACAAGTTCTACATCTACAAGTGATGCATTTTTATCTTAATACCTGTTTAAATTTCACACAGAATCACCAAATCACCAAGGTTGGAAGAGACCTCAAAAATCACCGAGTCCAACCTGTCACCACAGACTTCATGACTAGACCATGGCACCAAGTGCCACGTCCAATCCCCTCTTGAACATCTCCAGGGATGGTGACTCCACCACCTCCCTGTGCAGCCCATTCCAATGACTAACAACACTCTGTGAAGAACTTACTCCTCACCTCGAGCCTAAACTTCCCCTGGTGCAGCTTGAGATTGTGTCCTCTCATTCTGGTGCTGTTTGCCTGGGAGAAGAGACCAGCCCCCTCCTGGCTACAACCACCCTACCAGTAGTCGTAGACAGCAATAAGGTCTCCCCTGAGCCTCTTCTTCTCCAGGCTAAACAATCCCAGCTCCCTCAGCTTCTCCTTGTAGGGCTTATGCTCGAGGCCTCTCACCAGTCTGCTTGCAGTTACAGTTTGATCTAATCTGAATATCTTCCTAACAAGATTTTATTAAACTTTAGATGAAAAAGCAAATGAACAAAAACAGCAACAGCAAGGTATGTTGCAGGTGGAACTGTTTGGCCTGGTGCTGCAGATGGCCCAGTACTGACAAGATGAATTAGATGTGATACATTTTAGTGATTTTTCATTCACATGAGTTTTCTTTCTGTTAAAAAACCCACCTTAAACAATCCCTCCCCAAAAAAAGAAACTAATCCAAACCAAAATACTCTAAAACTGGGAATCACTGAACCACAGTTTCTACCACTGGAGACTGTGGAACAAGGTTTAGATTACTTTGGTAGTCATTGTCCATGGACATAAGGAAACTCATAACTTAAATATTCAATATACTGAAAGGGTTCTTTTGCTCAGTGTTGGCATGTATGTAACTAGCAATTTCTGGAAAAGGGATTAAATATATTTTCCTTTTTTCTTTTTTTTTTTTTCCTTAACACCTAAAAGGTATTTCAACCAATGAGTTCAGTGGAAGGAAATTAATAAGTTTTGAATGTTTTAATTAATGTTTTTCCATTTTTTTTTTTTTTTGGACTAAAGCTAAGTGCAAATCCCCATTAAGTATGGCATTTAGACAAAGCACATATATGATTTTTATAGTGAAAACCAGGAAACATTTTCCAAGTGCATGTTGATTCTAACCACAATAGACTCATGAACACATACGTTCACCTTATCTAATTTTTGTGGACTTGATAGTCATATGCAAAAGGGGCATATAAATCTTGTGCTGGCTCATTTCCACTGTCTTCTTAGGTACTGTGTCCAGTTTTGGGCCCCTCAGTTTAAGAAGGACATTGAGACTCTTGAACATGTCCTCAGAAGGGCAACAAGGCTGGGGAGGGGCCTTGAGCACAAGCCCTATGAAGAGAGGCTGAGGGAGCTGGGATTGTTTAGCCTGGAGAAGAGGAGGCTCAGGAGAGACCTTATTGCTTTCTACAACTACCTGAAGGGTGATTGTAGCCAAATGGGGGTTGGTCTCTTCTCCCAGGCAGCCAGCACCAGAACAAGAGGACACAGTCTCAAGCTATGCCAGGGGAAGTTTAGGCTGAAGGTGAGGACAAAGTTCTTCACAGAGAGAGTTGTTAGCTGTTGGAATGGGCTGCCAGGGAGGTGGTGGAGTCACCATCCCTGGAGGTGTTCAAGAGGGGATTGGATGTGGCAATGGGTGCCATGGTTTAGTAGTCATGAGGTGTTGGGTGACAGGTTGGACTTGATGATTTTTGAGGTCTCTTCCAACCTTATTGATTCTATGATTCTATACTTCTTGCTAATTCATGTGAGATGAAGGTGATAAAATCACCTTTGTCATTGGCCTGAAGACAGGGGTGATTATTTAGGTGCCTAGTAGTGGAATAACTGCAGTCAGCCACTTTTGGTATCTTAGTATTCTTCTTTTTTGTTCTTTCTTTTTTTTTTTTTCCCAGTTCCTATATAAAATAATGATGGTTAGCAATTCATCAAAACCAAGAAGAGTTAAAAAGGCCCCTCATTCCTCTGCATGTTTTTCATGTATCAACTGGAATTTGTGTTTAACTTGCGAAAATAATGCCAGTAAGCAAGTCCTGGAATAAATGAATGGTGATCTTGTAAATACATGCTCTGATTCTCAGAGCTCCTCAAGGGAAATGTTGGTGTCCTGGATAACAAAGCAAGTACAATCAGATTCAATAAGAAAATTAGGAATAGTATTTAAACCATGACTTTTGTCCATATCAGTATTGAATCTGCTTGCTGTCCATAACATGAACTTTTAAAACGTGGAAAAGTATCTAAAGAAACTAGAAATTAACAGAATCCTGCATCTTTATATTGTAGGCTCTGTTCCTGCAAAGATTACTTGAGGAGGCTTTTGATTTACTTCACTGAGGTGTTTGACACATACTTATCTTTGTACTTTTAGTGGATTTTGGCAGGCTTGTTTCTTAATTGTAAAGTGGGTTTAAATTTAAATCTGCTCAGCAGCTCCCTGCCTTTCAGGCAAAATGAAAGGCAGGTACAGTTTTATGCAATGGATTGGACTGTGCGGATTGAGTCCTCCGATCTCCTGGTAAAAGACATCTTTTCAGTATGCTTTTCCCACTATATCCCAAACACTGACTGGGCTTCAAAAGTGCAAAAGGCCATGAATAAAGAAGTTGAGTCCTGTCCTAGAGCTTAATTGTCAGTCCAGGCACTATTTGTCCATAAATATTTTATTATACTGGATTTTACTAACCAGGTCAACTTGCTCATGTTTGTGTTTCCTTTTTTTCTCCTGTTTTAAGTTTCTTTTAAAAAACCTAATTGGGAGCTTCTTGGTTAAGGTCAGAGCACATCTTCAAAGTTGCTTCTTGAGTAAGCTTAGACTACCTTGTCAAACATGCAGAACAAAATAAGATATAATTATACTAAACTGTGGAGTCTATTGCTGGGCATCCATATGAATCTAATTTGTTCTGACTTGCTGTACTGAATCCATATGGCAGGAATCAATCTTTTCTCCTCTACAGTGTGTTCCTGCTCTCCCACTTTTTCTTTTTCAATTGATGTTTCCTTGCTCTTCAATACTGTTACCTTGTCGCAGAAGGCCACCAAATCTGTCAGGCACAATTTACTCTTGGTGAAGCCATATTGCCTGCCATCAATCACCTCCTCATTTTTCATGTACCTTAGTAGGAAGATGTGCTCTGTGATCTTGCCAGGCAAACAGGTGAGATTTACTGGTCTATAGGTCCCCAGGTCTTCCTTTTTCCCTTTTGAAAAAGCAGGTTATGTTTCCCCTTTTCCAGTTAGTGGGAACCTGATCAGTTTACCATAGCTCTTCAAATATGATGAAAGTGACTTGGTAACTTCATTCACCAGTTCCCTCAGGACCCATAGGTGGAGCCCTTCAGGTCCCATGCACTTGTGCACCTTCACATTCTTTAACTCAACCTTCAGTTAGAGCAGCCAGCTTTTAATTTTCCCAGTTCCTGCTTTTACCTTCTGCAACTTGGGTGGTGTGATTAGAGCCTTTGCTGAAGAAGACTGAGGTAAAAAAGTCGAGTACCTCAGCCTTCTCCTTATCCTGGATGATGTGGTCTCATGAGTCCTTGTAGAGAAGCCCCACCTCTGCCCTAATCTTTCTTTTATCATCGACATACTAACTGAAGCTTTTCTTCTTGCCTTTGATGTCCCTGGCAAGCTATCATTCTCTCTGGGCTTTAGATTTGCCTTTTTCTCAAGGGGAAAGAGCTGATTGCAGCTGGTTTAGTACAACACGAAAAGTGGATGCTCTTTGAGGAAACTTAGATCTCACTTATGGTGCAAGTTCACCGAGAGCTAGAGATTAGGGGCCACTGCCACAAGCATAGGCTTGGAATACCGGCAAGAGCTGAGATCATATGGGCCATTGAGAAAGGAATTTGTAGGCTGCAAACTTTGGCTTATCTGCCTAGTCTCTAACTTCACATAATTTGTCTCAAAGGTGAAAGTAGTGAGAGCAGGTACTGAGGTGTGTTCTGAGAACTCACAATACCCTAGCATTTTTAAGGATTTGTTATTCGTTACTTCCTGAATATCAAGCCAATTTCTACTGAAGTCACTTTAGGTATGATTGCATTGACAGATGCAAGTAGTAGAAGAAAATAATATATAGCATTTTAAAGAGCATGTTTCATTACTTTTGCTTTTCATCTATTGCAGTGTAGTTATAGGGTTGTTCTGTTGGCATTTGACGTGGGAAAGCATTAGTTTTCCTCTGATTTACATTCTACACAGGAATGAAAATGGTTATATTAAAGACATTGTTTACATTTTGAAAATCACAAAATCAAAATTATTCCTGCACTTTTCTGTAGATCTGTCTCCCTGGATTTCTGTGACAGGGAACAACTCTTTAAGGGAAACTAATGGATGTCTTCACCCCAGAATCACTATGAAACGCTCTAAGCAATAAAAACAAACACATTTAGGAAAATCACACTGACAGAGGAGAGGAAAGCAAGGCCCTAAATATTCACACAATTCTGTGAAAACTTGTCCATGACTACTTGGACCTCTGTATACTTTAAATATGATGTAATACAAACTACAAAATAATGGAAGTTACATTATCGGTGGAGACATTTAGTAATTGGATTGATCAAAGCAAGAGTGAACACAATGGGACATTTGAAAATATCTTAGGGAAATTGAATTTAAATAATTCACTTAGTTCTGTGAATAGTAACTTTTTCAGCTGCAAAGCACACCCATCCAAATAGAAAAATTGTGGTGTTGCTTTTGGCAGCTCCTCCATTGTATTTGGATTGCTGGCATTTCACTGTTAAGGATCCTTGTGAGCAGGCACAGCAGTAAAGGAGTCCTTTGGAGCTATTCACATTATGGATTAAGCCCATATAGCTACTTGGGGTTGTGCCTTGGGCCTCTGTCTCACAAGGGGAGTTATTCATATCCTTTGGAAAATGCTGTTGATAATTAGTGCTTTGTAGGGCGGTGAGCTCACTCCCATTACATAAGATTAGTGCTGTAATAAGGAGCTGGCTAGTGTCTGTGACCAGATTGTCTGTCACTTGGAGAATGCTGCCAGCTAGGAAAGTAATGGGGTATATTGCCCCTTTAAAAACTATCCAGAGAGTCTACATTAGTTTTTCTTCCCTTTGGCGTTGAGTGTTTGTGCTTTGTGTTTTGCAATGCTAGACCTCTGTTTTTTAGCTTTAGGTAGGTATATCTGAAAAAAAAAAAAAAAAAAAGAAGGGGGGGGGGGGAGGGTAAATAAAAAAAAAAACAAAAAACGGCAAAACTAAAGTTTAATCCTGGCAAAAACAAAGCCTTCTCTTTTCCTTCCTTTATTGGTCATTGAAACAGAATGCTTTTACTTGAGCAAATCTGTAACTGCACCCCACTCAGAAAGAGTGACTTTATTGAACACAAAAAACCTTCAAAAGGCACGGAGTATTGTAGGGAAGGAGCCTGGCTCTGAGGGTTAAATAAAGCAAACAAACTAAAACGTACTGTAGTCAGCTGCAAACAAAAAGCTCATTGTGCCAATGTCCCACAGGATCCTTGGAGAAGGAGATTTTAAATCTACCAAATGTTTTGGTTTTGTGCTGCAGTCAGTCATTACAGCCTCTGTTTAAGATGCTCATTTGACCTGCATTTAAATGGAGGAGAACTATATAATGTTATTAACGACAGATATATTTTTAGTTCAGTATGTTGGAGGCAGTAAGGAGGCCCTCTTGGACAAAGTGGGGTTTTGTGTCATTTTTACCAGGGGGGTCAGTGGTTGCTTCAGAGCCTCATTATGGCTGGCTCTGGGCTAAAACTTACATACAGCTTCAAACCTGTAGTAATTGTTGACATAAATGACAAAGTTCAGGATTTTCCTTGCTCTGCTCCACATCCACTCCTCCCACCCCCTCCACCCCCCACTCAGTTGGTCTTCTGGTAATTGTGCACAGAAGAGTAAGTCACACACTATGAAATTCGGATCATGTTGATAGTATACAATTATATTAGCTTGAATTGTGAAGGACATGTATTATACCAACCAACATTTAACACCACACCACACCTTTCAAAACACCTGTCCATTGGCAAGAGAATATCTCCAGGTCTTCGCCACTCCTTTTGCAGTTTCTGCACTGAGGTGACTTCTGAAAGCCCAGCACATGCAGTACCCACAAAATTGAGGTATATAGAGTGCATGAACCATGATGAAAGTCCAGGAAACATTAAAGTCAATGGAGTTGTGCCCACTGGCCTCAATTAGTTTTTAAAGGGTTAATAAAAGTGGTATATTTGCTGTATAAATGGTATTTTGGGAGTCTTGGTATCAGGACTCAGTCGTGAGTAGACATTGCCATCTAGTGGGAGTTTCTTGCCATACCTGGTGGCATCTCGCAGAAAAGTTGTCACATCAGTTTTCCTCCCTAAAACTATCATCTGCTCCACCACGAGATCAGCTCTCCCCAAAAGATGGCATTGATAGTGCTTTTGTCTTTCAGCTTGATCAGGTACAGTGTTTCACTCATTTAATTTGTACTCCTTAGATTTCTTTCCTAAACTATTTCTTTTTGCACACACAATTTACAACATGCTCAATCCACAGTTAGTGACAATGAATATTCAGTGTATGTTATTGAGTACTTTTGTTTGGTTGATGTTTTTTTGTTTGTTTGGTTGGTTGGTTGGTTAGTTGGTTTGGTTTGGGTTGGGGTGGTTGTTGTTGGGTTTTTTTTGTTGTTGTTGTTTTCCCCCAGGCCGTTACACAGGCAATCAGAGTTTTTCAATACATTCTGCTTCTCTGTTACCAGGAAAAATCCTTTCAAGTTAAACCTTTTCCGAAAGTCCTTAGCAAGATGGTGCTGGGAGTTTGTCTTGCTCACACTATGGCTCTGTAATGGGGAGTGTTGGCCTGATACAAATCCTGCCGGTTTCCCAAATCCCATGCAAATAATAGAATAGAATTAACCTGGTTGGAAAAGACCTTTGAGATCATTGAGTCCAGCCTATCATCCAACTCTATCTAATCAACTAAACCATGGCACCAAGTGCCCCATCCCGTCTCTTCTTAAACAACTCCAATGATGGTGACTCCACCACCTCCCTGGGCAGCACATTCCAATGGCCAATCACTCTTTCTGTGAAGAACTTCTTCCTAACATCCAGCCTAAACCTCCCCTGGCACAGCTTGAGACTGTGTCCTCTACAAAACATGAGGATCAAAATTAGTGATTTTTGTGTACACTGGAACATAAGCTTAAATATAGCAGTTGCCTTCAAATGGGCTCGAATTTTCCCCAGCAAAGATTTACCAACGCACTTAGTTTGGTCTCTCCTTCAGTAAGTTTTGGCTTGTGTGTGATCTGCTCAGCATAATTTAGAGCACCACCTCCATCTTTACAGCACTGTATATGCTTAAGTACTCACTGAAAAGAGTTTCTAATCTCATGCATGTTTTTGGTGAGTTCTGTTAGACTGCCTCCATTCATAAAATTAAACAGAAAAAATCCTTTACAGGACTGGGGTGAAACAGGAGTGAAACAGACCCTGTGCTGTAAGGTGGTTTCTTGTCTTTCCCAGTGTGTAAATGCATGTAAATACCAGGTGAATTTAATGGAATTAATTTGGACATTGACAAATCTTCACAGCAATCTAATTTTTATTTTTCCTATCAGAAGGAAAATCAATCCCTTTCAAACTTCCAGTGAATGTCCCATTGTCAGTAACAGCGGAAGTCATAAATAAGGATTTTTCTGAACTGACCTATACAGTGATTGTAACCTTGTGCTGATCTTGCTGTAGTGCAACCAACCCATAAAGCTAGGCAACTGCCAGGACTTACTGAAACTAAGATGTAATTTTTAGTTAAGCTGTACAGTTACAACAGAACCTCCACAGCAAGGGCCTTGTTTAGGACCTTTCCTGATAAAGATTCCTAGGAGTTTGTCATGCATTGTGAAACAAGTATATTCCAGTTCTTGGAATAGTTGTGAAATGGGGAAAAAAAAAGGACAACAGCCAAGAGGGTTTGCAGTGGTGGTCTTAGCTTGTTTACTAATAAATAGCAGGCAGAAAATACCACTTCACTTGAAGATTAAATGTCACAGAGGGGATGCAGTCAGCCAGTCCATGCAGTCAGCCAGTCCATGCACCTTTCCTTTTTTTTTTTTTTCCCATTCACTTGCCTTACTAGTCTTGCACTGAGAAGCAATCAGATAGGGAAGCAGCCAGAATGAAACAAAATAAAAATCACATTGGAAATGACAAGTGCCAAAAAGTGCCAAGACAGATTTGTGCTTTAAGCTTATTTAGACATACTGAAAACATGCTTCCTTTTTCCAGAAGGAAATGCACTCACCCTGCACAGGTTTATTCTATTCTATTCTATTATTCATTAAGAAGGAAATGGGACCCTCAAATTAGGCTGTTTATCTGAAAATGTAAATAAATAATCTCCCACAAGGTAGGAGCTTGCTCATGAAGGGAAGGCTCTGCTCACTCAGTTTAATTAGCAGCCATTACAAAAGAGAAAAAGTAGTGATTAATAAAGTTAACTGCCTTACAGCTTTTACTACAACCCTGTCTTTCTTAAATTTAATTTATGTAAAAAACTCAGCTTGTCACCCAAATGGCAGATTATGGCTGAGAGTTAATTCAATATTACACACAGAAATCTTCCCCAAAAATGTGGAACTTCATAAAACATCTTCATAATTCTCTGTAATCATCATAACCAAATAAATCCAATGTGTTAGTGAAGGCTTTGACTTTAACAGCAAAAAAAACAAAATCAAAGAAACAGAAAAAGCAAAATAAAACCAAACAAAGAAACCCCAAACAACTGTACAGGAAAGATGAATTAATTATCACAGCATAATCAAAAGCATTAAAAACATAACAGGAGCTCCAGTTTTCAGCCTGGAATAATGGCAAGGCAGACTAGTCATGTCACTACCAAAGCACCAAATGCTTCTTCAGGGACCAAAATCTTGCCTCAAGGCTAGGTCCTGCACTTATCTGATCACACAGAAACCTCAGTATTTTGGCAAAAACTCCCAAGTCTCCTGTCATCAAGGATGTTGAGAGCTTTGAAGAATAGCTAGTACAGTGGTCTGCCTGAGGCTGAGGTGTGTGCTTCCAAGCTTCACCTCCATGAATTGCTTTGGACTTCTCTCTCCACAGCCACCTCAGCAAAGCACTCTTCATAGCTGGAAGGGAAAAGTGTAGTGAGCCAAACCTCTCTTGGAGCACATTTTAAGTCATGTAGGTAACTAAGATTATATGTCCTAAAATGTACAGTCTGGAAGTGTTTGAATTTTAACCCAGGGGCAAGCTTCAGTTATGGTACTGTTACTTTAAAATCAGGCTAGTAATAGTTTTTAGCTCCCTCTGTGAGATCACCCAGTGTGGGTATTTTTGCAGAGGACTAAAAAAGTCATAGAATCTTTTCTTCCGTGTGTTAACATTTGAATCTATTTAGGTTTTCGGAAATATAGTCATCTCTCATGCATGATGCAGCTAAGAGTATTGCTAAAGATATCAGCGACAGGGTGTCTTGAGCTTCATCACTTCAACGTAGTGCTTGTCAGAGCAGTTTTGTTGGTCTGCTGAGACAGTAACAGTTTATAAGAGGATATAACCTAGCAGCAGGTTGGCTGAAACAATGCCAGGACTTTTTGGCTCATTTGTGAGGAAGGATGATATTTTCTGGATGTGATCTTAAAAAACAAACAAATTAGAATAGAATAGAATAGAATAGAATAGAATAGAATAGAATAGAATAGAATAGACCAGACCAGGTTGGAAAAGACCTTTGAGATCATCCAGTCAAACCTATCACCAACACTATCTAATTGACCACATTGTCAAGAATGAAAGTTTTTTTTTGTTGTTTTTGTTTTGGATTGTATTAGGGTTTTGTTTTTTTTTCTTTTTAGTATAATACGCTTTTCTAAAACTCAGTAATACATTGAAATACAAGGATCTCAAATGACATAGCCACTTCAAAAAGTACATCTTGTTCAAGATATTTTGAGCAGTTTCCCAACAGAATAGTGATGACCTTAGATGCTTACTGCACTTATTGTAAATGTAAGGGAGTCTGTACACTTAGCACACATGAGATGGAAGATTCTAAAGGAAGCCTTTGAAAATAAACAGAACAAATCAGCATGTGACCTATGGAACTTGGTTCTTTCCCATTAACTCTTTTGCTGATGAGTGTTTACTTGATGTAGCAGAGCAGTCACCCCTAAATTACACTAGTGTAAGTGAAAACCAACATCATGCTCATGGACATGCAAAAATGTAATGACCTGTAAGAGGAAAACAAAATATTAGTTTAATTGTCTACCAACTTAGTACACTTGAACTGTGAGAATCTTTTTGTATCATTATCCCATTATCAGTGTCTAAATAAGGAACTGAAAAACTACAGAAGAGCTGGGTGGAGACCTAAGAAAGCAATTCAGCAGTCTGGAACTTCCTCTGCTAAGCAATTCTGGCACTAAACTTGAGTGAACTCAGAGTTATTCAGCCAAAATAAATCCAGGCAATGATGATATCAGATGTGAAGTAAAAGCAAGTCATGCTGGAAGATATCAGACATTCTTGAACAAACCTCAGGGCATTGATAGAAACCTTTGCCTTTACACTGCAGCCATGCCAGCAAAGCAAACACAAATTTTGTAGTCATTATGGCAAGGCAAGTAAGAGCATATGCAGTCTATGCGCTTATCATGGGAGCTGGCAAGCTTATGAGCACCTTTAGCTCACATGCCTCCCATAGCCATTAAATATCCTTCATTCCCATGCTCTGATCCCTGTGGAATCAAACAGTTGTCTGTTATCAATTCCACAAGAAACAGCTTCAATTCTTGTTAAGTCTTTCTTTTTTTCTGTGAGGACATTGTTGATTAAACTTTTCTACCACTAACCTAGCTGTTTTCTTTAGTTTCTCTGTGTGCCTATCCGTCTGAGCATATTCCTGAAGAGATTGGATTGCCTCAGTTTCAGAAATTGCTGCCCACCACCTGAGCAGTGTAACTATCCATACATACACTCCTGACTTAGATTAGCAAACCTGACTCTCCCATGGGGTTGAGTAGTAAGTCATTCAGAGGTGAAAGTGAACGGTAATCATTTCTTTCTGCAACACCCAGACAGAATTCTCTGCTAGGCTAGTGAAGGCTACATGTTTTCCTACGCTGTCTTATACTCCGTGGTGCTCCTGAAGGTGTGTCACAGCTGCCAGTGTAGAACAGATGGAGCAATACCACTGGCAAGCCTACGCCTTCAGTGTGTGCAAGCAATCAGCTATCCCTGGTATAGCTGGCAGTAGAAGTCTGTCTTGTGGTAGCATTACCTTTTCTTCTCAGATTCCCTCATCCTTAACCAGCTCTGCTGTAAAAAGGTACTAGACCTTCATCTCAGTGGCCATTCCACAAATATTTTTTTGGAAAATGTTTCTTGGAGCCCCCTAAGTTACATAATACACCTCACACACAGGCATACTCCTTCCTCCCTGGTTTCCTTCTCCCTGCCTCAGTAGACAAGCACAAAGCCTGCTTTTCTTTATTTGCACTAGGTATTACTAGAACACACACCCACTGCAGATCCCATTTGACTCGTGTGTGTTATTTGGCTACCATGCTTGTAAAACTTGCACTCTGATTTATATGCTAATGTGAAATGCTGAGTAAATTAGTTACTATATATTGTAGTTTAGGACTATTAAACACTGAAATGTAGAGAAGGAATTAAGTTATTTCCACATGAAAAGGAGGATGTTGTATTAAAGGTAAGAAATTTAGTGCAGAACAAATTTATTTAGACCATGATTTTAGAATTGCTTAGGTAGTTAAGGCCTGTGATGGGTAAGAAGGGATGTGGCAGGAAAAGGTTAAGTGTTTAACTCTGTTTTTCACATGCCTTGATTAATTGTTAAGTAAATACTACTTGTGTGGGGTAGGTTAACTTTATTTCTAGAATGTGGTCACCCAGGCAGTGGAGGGTCCTTATTTCATAAATTTAAGAATATGGAAAGCTAAACTTTTATTACAGTTTTATGGGCCAGCTCTAGACAGAAAGATGCAAGCACTGAGAAAAATGTAAGCACTGCAGAAACAGTGTCATTTTGACCATACAAGGTGCTAGCTGCCTGGTTAATGTCTGGCATTTATATGAATTCCAGTAATTTCAAATATCTATTTTTATCCTTCATTAAATTCTTCTTGGAGTGGCACTGCAAAAATCCCAAGAAAAACTGCTAAGAATAGTTTTCTATACCTTCACTTTGCCTTTCTTTACACAATATTATACAAATATAATATGCTTCATTTGGGAGCAAGATGAAACAGGAAGTGAGATAAGGATTATCCCACCTCTTGTGACCAGAGGGACAGCAGGCTGTATGTCCCTTACAAAAGATTTTCAGTTTGTGTGACACTCCCTTTGTTTCTGTTTTTTCCTGCTTATTGAATGAGAAAGCAGACTTAATCCTCCCCAGTTTTCATCCAAAATTGACATTGGCCAATGATGAACTTAGCCATGCTTCCAAGAGTGCAGAGTGGAATTTATTGTGCAGTGGAAGAAATGCAGGTTCAGGCCATACACAGAGTTGGGCACAGCCTGGCAGCAGCCTGCATCCACAGTTATTGGTAGGGACATACATTTAGGTAGATGCAGAGCTGAAAGCTGCAGATCTATGCAGCTAAAAAAGTGCAGACTTGCATATAGCCAGCTTAGATCCCAAAGAACAGAGTCTGCCCAAATTGCTATGCCCTATGTGTGCCCCAGGTACAGGTCAAAGAAATAAAGCTACTTTCTGGTTGTATTCCTGTATACTCAGAGGTGTCTGGAGTTAGTTTTTCTAAAGAGGACAGAATCCAAATGATAATTTCTGAAGCTAGCAGGCAGCTGTATGTGCTCAGTCTGCCACCTAGGCCTCTATAATGAAAATATCAATCTGTAATGATTGGGGGGCATATTCTGACACCTTCAGTTGTTTTATACCCAAATTTGCACACCATCTCACTGAATGACTTTATTAAATGAGGTCAGAGAATAAATAATTTGAGTCGGAGAAACTAGCCTGTAATTTGCCACTTAGTAGATGTGGAGTAACAGGGGTCATGTGCTATTTCCTGTATTTCATGGTATTCCATTGCGTGTGTATGTATGAAAGAGGGTGTTTCAACACACTTAGGTTTTGCTTGTCATTTTGTTTCATTCACCTGACATCAGCTCACAGTAAGAGAGAAGTTAGATTAATTCTTTATTCCCATGGAGATAACCTGTTGGCAGAGTGGGATGATTTTGTGAATCTAGCTCTGTTTAGTTTGTGCTTAACGGTCTGAATAAAACAATTGAGATTGTTCTTCACCAAGGGTAATAATATGTGTTCTTCTGTAAAATGGAATGTAAACATACTTCAGCATAGGCAAGAATAATTTTGTTCCTCTTTTCTGCAGCAATATGAGAACTGGCGACCAAACCAGCCAGACAGCTTCTTTTCTGCTGGAGAAGATTGTGTTGTTATAATATGGCACGAGAACGGGCAGTGGAATGATGTACCATGCAATTACCACCTTACCTATACCTGCAAGAAAGGAACAGGTACAAACTTTTCAGTAACAACAGCATATTTCTCCAAATATGATACTTCAAAATGACAAATACTAGGTGTTTGCTGGTGACCAGTATAGCAAGCCCTCAACCAAGCTAGTGGCACAAACTTATCCTTCATGTGCATCCACATATTAGATCTCTACCTAATCTGCTCCTTAGTCAGGGACAAAAGTGTGCTCACTTGAAACTCTTGGTTATAACCAGAAAAAATTGCTTCTTAGATACAGGTTTAAGTAAAAGAGACGTTCATGTATGTGGCAGGCCTGCTCGCATGCTGTGAAAATATTGGCAACTGTTCTTTCCTGGGATGGCATCACTGGGGAGTATGTGGTCAGCAGGGTGTTGGTAGGCAGTTAGAACAGGCAGCTGACCATTAGGATGTGTATTAGCTTTTCAGCTTCCACTGAGCATAATTTTCAGTCATCAAGGTAAGGATACCTGACTGTTACCAGCAGATGTGCAACAATGCTTTAGTATTTGCCTCTGCCTCTTCAGAGTGGGAAAGTACAGTAGCAGCCAAAATCTTCTGTGTGTTCCATTGATCCCAAATGCTATTTACAACTTTCTGTTAATATGTTCTCTGAGCCTTGACAGATCCATCATTTAAAATGGTTTAAAAATAGTCTATTAATAGAATAGAATAGAATAGAATAGAATAGAATAGAATAGAATAGAATAGAATAGAATAGACCAGGTTGGAAGAGACCTTCAAGATCATCACACCCAACCTATCAACCAATCCAACCCACCTAATCAATTAAACCATGGCACCAAGCACCCCATCAAGTCTCCTTTTTTTTTTTTTTGTTGTTGAGGAAAATATGAGAAGTATTGAAAATGTGATATTTTTCTTAAATGTCTGTAAAGACTTCACTGGTTTTCAGGTTTTTCAGATTTCCGGTGAAAATCTCTTCTTTGCATGAGTATGCCAACTTTTTTTTTTGGCTCAAACATACATTAGGAATGTAAACCAACAAGGCAATACAGACCTTACTGTATGCAGTTTTCTAATTATCATTGTTACTGTATTTGGTCTAAAAGCCTGGAAAACTACGGAAAAGACTGATCTTGTCCTTTTCTGGGTGTGTTTCTTGGATGTCTGAGATACCTTAACGTTTTCCCTTAATCAGGATTTAGAGGTCAGTAGCATACTCAGAAGTGCACTTACAAACTGATGTTTGGGGTTATGTTCTCTCTTTCTTTCAGTTGCCTGTGGTCAGCCTCCTGTTGTGGAAAATGCAAAGACCTTTGGGAAGATGAAGCCTCGTTATGAGATCAACTCCCTTATTAGATATCACTGCAAAGATGGTTTCATCCAGCGTCACATTCCAACCATCCGGTGTCAAGGGAATGGAAGATGGGATATGCCTAAAATTACTTGCATGAATCGTGAGTTCCTTGAATGCACATCAGTGCTAGATTAGAAACAACAGACTAATTTAAGATTAATAAGTAATGAACTTATTTTTTAAGAGAGAAACAAGTCTGGTATGATAGATTATCTGGACAGGTTAAATTGATGGGCTGAGGCCAGTGTCATGAGGTTTAACAAGACCAAGTGCCGGCTGCTGCACTATGTCACAACCCCAAATATTAGTACAGGTTTGGAGAAGTGTCTGAAAAGCTGCCCAGTGGAAAAGCATCTGGGGGTGCTAGTGGACAGCTGAACGTGAGCTCAGGTGGCCAAGAAGGCCAATGGCATCCTGGCCTGTATAAAGAACAGTGTGGCCAACTGGAGTAGGGAAGTGATTGTGCCCCTGTGCTCAACACTGGTGAGACCACAGCTTGAGTCTTGTGTTCAATTCTGGGTGCCACAGTATAGGAAAGATACTGAGATCCTGGAGGGTGTCCAGAGAAGAGCAATCAGTCTGGTGAGGGGTTTGAAGGGCTACTGAGGAGCTGGAGTTGTTTAGTCTGGAGAACAGAAGGCTAAGGGGAGATTAGAGAATAGAAGGTTAAGGGGAGATCTTATTGCTCTCCACAACTACCTGAAAGAAGTTTGTAGCGAGGGTGGTGTTGGTCTCTTCTCCCAAATAATCAGTGACAGGATGAGAGGAAATGTGTTTAGGTTGTGTCTGGGGAGGTTTAGGTTGCATATTAGGAAAAGCCCCTTTGCTGAGAGAGTAGTGATGCGTTGGAACAGGCTGCCCAGAGATATGTAGGAGTCACCAACCCTGGACCTGTTCAAGAAGTCTGTAGAAGTGGTGCTTCAGGACATGTTTTAGTGGTCATAGTGGTCATAGATCTTAAAGGTCTTTTCCAGCCTTAGTGATTCTATGATACCAATATTGCTCACTTTACCTATGAGGAAAAAACTATCAGGTCTCCAAAACTAAAGAAAATAGCATTCTTCTATTTTTACAAAAGCTACTATGATTCTTTTAAGGTAAACAACACTCTTGACAGGCACTAAAATTCTTTCTGCAGCTGTGATCTGTGTGCAAGAGAGAGTTCTCCTATCTGTAACGTGGTCAGAGCAATAGTTAATCATGTTAACCCTCTAATTAACCTATAATAACTGTAACTGTAATGGGGAGTGTAGCCAAGAGGAATCATAGAATCATAGAATTAATAAGGTTGGAAAAGACCTCAGAGATCATCAAGTCCAACCTAAGGAAGGAGTCAGGCTCTTCTCAGTGATGCACAGTGACAGGGCAAGGGACAGTTGATGGAAGTTGAGGCATAGGAAGTTCCATGTAAACTGGAGGAAAAATATTTTCACTGTGAGAGTGAGGGAACGCTGGAACAGGCTGCCCAGGGAGATATTCAAGACCCACCTGGAAGTTTAGGCTTGAGGTGAGGAGAAAGTTCTTCACTGAGAGAGTCATTCGTCATTGAAATGGGTTGCCCAGGGAGGTGGTGGAGTCACCATCCCTGGAGGTGTTCAATACGGGATTGGATGTGGCACTTGGTGCCATGGTCTAGTCATAAGGTCTGTGGTGACAGGTTGGACTTGATGATCTTTGAGGTCTCTTCCAACCTTTGTGATACTGTGATACTACGATACTGTGTTCCTGTGTGACATGGTATAGGTGATCTTACTCTGGCAGGGGTGTTGGACTAGGTGATCTCTCAAGCCCCCAACATTCTGTGATTCTATGAAAATTAAGCAACATTTTTTTCCCCCTCCCCTCCTTCTCATTGTAGCATCCACATACCAAAGGACTTACTCTAAGAAATACTACTATAAACACTCCTCATCAGGAAAGGGGACATCATTAAATTCATCAAAACACTATCACCGTTGGATCAGGACGTGGCAGGACTCAAGGCGCTGAGAGCTAAATGGTGAATGAGGATTTCCACCATTTCAGCCAAAGTCATAACTTTCTGTGCCTTTTTCTATCACTTATAGGAGTATTATCAAAGTGTTTTGAAAAAAAACTATGGACTGCGGTATTCACAAAGCATTTTGCAAAAGTAACGGTGTTTATCAGAAAAGTCTTTTAAAAAAAAAGGAGGAAAAAAAAAAGGTAAAAAAAAAAAAAGAAAAAAGAAAAAGGAGACATGCTTATGGGGATAAAAGGAAACCATTTCCAGCCTGTAAAGATTATTAGTTTTCTATATGCCATCAGTGTGGACCATTTTATGATATCTACCAGCCTTCTGCAATATTTAAACAACTCGATTTTTAGCACCAATGAAAATGTAAATAAGATGATTTTAATGTTGTGTAATTGTGTGGTTTGTTTATTGGTTTTGGCTTTTTTTTTTTTTTTTGGTTTGGTTTTGGTTTTGGTTTTGGTTTTGGTTTTGGTTTAAAATCCTGTATATAAAATGAAAAAGTCACACTAATTTCGGGCATATTTATGGTTAGAACGGCCTCAGAGGCCTTCAGTCATTTATGGCGTTGTTTTTGTGCTGTTTACCTAAGGCTGGAAATGGTTGAAATAGCTTCACTGACTGAAATTTGATATTATCAGGTGAAGATAAAAACACAAAAGTAACATGACACTTTTATTTTGTTATTTTATTTTAATTTTGCTTTTGTTTTTTGTTTTTCTTAATGGGAACTTTGCTGATTCCCATCCAAGGTACAGTTTTTGTCCATGCGATGCAAAGTTTAGACAGAGCACATACAAGTGGCACAAAGCATGAACTAGGGACTGTAATGTGGAACTTTTATTTTCTGCTCTCCCTTCCAGCTTCACCATTCATGAGAAAGGACTCCCTGGAGGAGCTGTGTGTGACGAGGAGGGCCTGTAAAAACCCAAGTGCTAATACATTACCAACCAGGGCCACCTTTTGTTTTTTTTTTTTTTGAGGAAAAGAAAACAAAAAATAAGGAAAGAACAGAAATAAGAACAAATTATTTTTACTTTCACAACATTAACCACAAGGTCTATATGACAGGTGTCTCCATTCTGAAATGGAGATAGACCTGGTGTTTGGGGGATTTTATTATTTTTTTTTTGGTAAAGAAAAAAAAGCAACAAAACAAGCAAAAATCAAAAAAGTAAATAATTTTGTATATATAATCATTTTTTAATCTTTTTATAAAGTAATGAATGTTTGTGTATGAATGCTGCAGCTGTGAAGCGTACATAAATAAATGAAGTAAGCCATACTGATTTAATTTATTGGATGTTATTTCACCCATGCAAAGAAGATTAAGAGAGCTCACCACGTGCAGTACCAGCCTCTGAGCTCCACTTTTGGAACCATCTTCCAGTTCAACTGCTATTTCCCTGCAGAACAAAATTCCTGCTAAACAGGATCATTTGTTTGCTGTTAGATGGGTGAGAGCTGTGTGACTTGCAGAAGAATCAGAATCTTGGCTTTCTAGGAAGAAGTGTGTGCACAGAGATTGTAGGTTGGTGCAGTGTCTACATAGGAGTTTCCTGTTATGATTTCTTACCCTGGTCAGCTCAATGACTGATCTGGATGTGTACAGTAAATATAGAAGGTAATGTTTGAAACGACCTCTCCATGGAAAGGAAAAGGACTTTTATTTCTTCAAAGTGTCTTGCACAACTTTGGTCACAGAGGGAAAAAAAAAAAAAGAGAGAAAAGGGAAAAAAAATGAAAAAAAGTGAAAAAAAGAAAAAAGGGAAAAAAAGAAAAAAAAAAAAAAGGAAATAAAAGAAAAGTGAAAGTAAAGAACAGTAAGTGTTCTCTATGTTAACACCTTCTAAAAAACCATTAAAGACATGAACACAGATGGGAGGTTTACACCTTTGTGTTAGTGTGGGGATATGTTGCATAGAAGTTGAAAAGGAAAGGCAAAGAATAGAAGCCCAGCCAACATGTAAGAGTTTGTACTAGGCAGATCTGCCTATGGAAAGGACCTTGCTATAGCTCTTTGGGAGCAGTAGTTACCTTCCCAGACAAGAGCAGTGACTTCCCAATTGAGTGTACCCAACCTGCCTGCGTTCAACGTGGCAGTCACTGTGTTGGCTGGTTCCTTCCCCACCCCTTGCCCCCAAACAATGCACATAATACTTCTCTCTATTTATATTATTATCTTGTGCAGTGTATAATGTGAATGTCTGGTTGGTTTTTTTTTCTTTTTTTTTTCTTTTCTTTTTTTCTGTGAATGAAAGTCTAAAATCTTTGTAACTTTTATATCTGCTTCTGTTTCACCAAAGAAACAAGGTTTTGCTATACTGTGACTTGTCTTGTTATTGCATGTCATCCTGTTTAAAATCTATGCAATGTGACTACAGCTAGACTGTCAGGTACTTCACAGTTACCATGGGCTTAGTCAAGTGCCCACTGGAGTCAAAAAGAGTCAGCTGGCTGAGCTGTAGTAGGTGCTGGATTTGACTTTATACAAGCAGCTCTAGGGGATATTTTAAGATATACATTGTATGTTTTGAAGTCAGTTATTGCTTGTGTAAGTCAAGGCTCTGTTCCTAACTATACAGTATTCTACACGTCTCTGCCTTGTACCAGAAACATACAGAACAGAAAAATATATCTTAACACTTTGCAAGCTTTCTCACCATATGTATAAAATTCCCTGCATAGATTTGTGGTTTTCTTATCTATTTGTTGGATTTGAACAGTGTTGTAAGACATTTGGATAACATTGTGATTGTAGTTTTAAATAGGTTAGATACAGTGCTTATATTTGATCTCTCTCTCTTTTTTTTTTGTCACCGCTTTCTATTAGACATAATAAAATAGGGACTGACAACATTCCTTATCAAAAGAAAAAAAGAAGAACAACAAAACCAAAACAAAACTAAACAAAACAACAACACAAACAAACAACCCCAAAGAACCCTGTTACCCATTCTTGCTCATTTAGACATGGAATGGAGCTTTATTTAGCTCTGGAGACATTTTCTAAGAACTGATCTTAACCGGAAATGTTCCTGTACCACCCTCCTGCAAAATGCACCCACAAAGTGAAGCCAGGGCATTACTGTGAGTGTTGTGGTTCCTTTACACAGAGCATCTCCAATGTCCAGTATGCAGAAGTGTGTTGGGGTTGGAGCAGAGGGCTAGCAGACAAAGCTAGAGATTGAAATGCAGGTTTCTGATGCGAGTCTTTCTCACCTCTGATTTCTTACCTTTCAAGTTAACCTGGAATTCTTTTAAACTTTTCTAAAGTTACCCTGTATCTGCTGCAGAGATAGAGGAGTTCACTTTTAATTGTTCTAGGAAGAATGGAAAGAAAAATAAAAATGAGTAGATTCAGATTGGGTGTTAGGAAGAAGCACTTCACCAGAAGAGTGGTGAGACACTGGAACAGGTTGTCCAGGGAGGAGGTAGAAGCCTCATCCCTGGAGGTTTTTAAGGCCAGGCTGGATGTGGCTCTGGGCAGCCTGATCTAGTGTCAGGTGTCCCTGCCCATGGCAGGGGGCTTGGAACTAGATGATGCTTGAGGTCCCTTCCAACCCTAACAATTCTATGATTCTAGAAATCTATGATTCTTTATGAGTAGAGACAAGATAAATATTGTAATGGCATTCCTGTAGTAATCTTCCTCTGTTGCATATGTTTTAAACTCTTTGCCTTTGCTAACATACTGTGTGGCATTCAAATGTATGCAAAAATGATTGTAGACCAGGAGGTGGAAAGGTTAGGAGAGGATGGGCTATTGATGAATAAAGTCATAGGCTTAAAGGAGATCAGATTTAAACTGCACATCTTAGATTGCCAGGAGCACGCAGAGCACCTGGTTTAACCAAGTCTTAGGCTGCTGGTTTTTGTGTGAAGCTCAATGTACCACATGTGAGAAACTGCATTTTTGTACATCCATAAAAATCTCTACGGAATAGCTATTATTATTCTGAACATCTTCCTCTCCCTCCAGACATTGACATAATTTTATTTCCCTACATGAGCTTCAGAACATTGGGGCTCACCTCTTGCAGAGGTTAACACCACACAGGATAGAAATAAGCCAAGAGAATAGAAATAGCAAGAGAATGTGCTGGTTAGTGGAAACATTCCTTTATTCAGCTATGCCCTAAAAAAATGCACAACATCTTGAAGCTAGGAAGGAAGGGAGAGCACTGTGATGGCAGATCTCCTTGGGGAGCATTGGTTTCTGTGTGTTTTCTAGCCTGATATGTGGCTGCGAGTGGTAATTTGCCGCAACTGGGGATGGATGCTCCATGCATGTAGAAGAAAACACAAGTCTCTGGAAGTGCCACAGGTGGGCCAGCAAGATACAAAGAGGCTGGCACGTGGCTGCCAACAGGAAGGATAACTTGCAAAGAGGTCAGTTAGGAATTGCTTTGCCAGGGCAGGGGCTGGAGTAACTTTGTGATTTGAGATATGGGTAAGATCTGTAATATGTTTTAAAACAAAACCTCTTCACTTATGTAGGCAGCTCTGACCACACATAGAAGCACACACAAGCATAGACACATTCCCTTGGCAGTGGGAAGCTGAAACTGCAACAGCTGGTGAAAGCTTGAGCTCTAAAAAGCACAGCAGACTTGGGTGACTGAAGAGGAAGTGCAGCAAGAGGAGGAGGAACAGCGACCAGTGTAAATGTTATTATGTAACTTCTGAAAACCTGGATCCTCCAGAGAGAAGGGTTCACGGCTATAATTAAATCCTCAGCGAAGCTTTGCACCTCTGCTAAATTTGGAATTGTTTCTTTCAACTTTCCTGTTTTTCCCGTTGCAAATTCTGATTTGTTGTTGTTGTTGTTGTTGCATTTGGAAGAGGTATGGTTATGTCTGCTGAGAGGTCTTCCTAGAACCCTAGAATGGTTTGGGTTGGAAGGGATCTTAAAGATTATCTAGTTTCAACTCTGCTGCTATAGGTTTGGGACATCCAAATGGTTTCTCCTGAGTGTGAACATGGTTGATGAAGGAGCAGCAGCTACAAAGCTTCCTTCTGGGGCTTCTAGGTATATCTGTGAACTTCAATGGCATATGTAGACAGCAGGCTATGAGTTGCTCCTAGTATGAACCAGGCCTGTTTCTTATTGGAGGTGGCAAGGCAAAAGGATGGTCATGTTCTTTGCTCAGTTAAAAGGCTTTCAAGATGCTGTCCTATACACCAGAGGCAGAAGATGACTCAAGCTGCCTTCAGGCTTCAGCTCTCTAGATAGGAAATCACCCCTTCAACAGGAAATGTTTAAGGTCTTGAGTACCAAAAATGACTGGAAAAATCTCTGGGTTCAGTGTACCTGTGTTGATGCACAATGGCAAAGTGCATTCTTGTTCAGGGGAAACATGCAGCTGGGATTCTTGATTGTGAGCAGTGACATGCGTAGAACTTTCTGAGCAAGCTCTTTTTTTCCTGACAAACAATAAAAGAGATACAATGATCTTTGGACACAGCATAGACTAAAGTATGGTCAGTAAGTAAGGACAGAAATATCATCCAGGAAAAGCTTGTATCATTGCAACATTCTATCAGTGAACCTGGAAGGAAATTTAAAAGCCTGTAAAACACACTTTGATGGCAAATTTTGTTTTTCACAGCAAATATTTTACGGTGAGGATCCACCAGCTGTTGCTGCTATAGAAGCTATGTTACTATGTAAATGCAGATAAAAATGAGAAATGAGACCCTGAGGTGTGTAAGTAAGGAGTTTATTGCAAGGGTGGAAATGGTTACATGATACTACCAAAATGCCCCCGGATTTCCAGCTTCCAGTAGCCAAGAGAAATTAATTCAAGCCGGTAATGGCCCAGAAGCCTGATTCTGGGATGGTCACAAGAATGAAGATGGTAAAATGAAGGCAAACAATGGTGGTCCTGCAGACACATCATTTATAGGGAGCAGTTACTGGTTTTAAGATATTTTGAGACGTCCTGTGACAGTAAAGATTTTTCTATAGACAGCAGATAATCAGTTAAGGAAAGGGAATAAATGGTGTGGTTGTGTTTGGTAGCAGGTGAATGTCAGGAATTTTAGTTCTGTGTTTAGTTTTAGTTCTGTGCTTCTTACACTAAAGCATTTGGAGTAGTAGTTACTGATAATATTCCTATGTGGTAGAGGAAAAAAAAAGTAACATAGAGGCTTGGCAGAGGCCAAATGCAAAGATCTGCAGCAGACCCAAGCAAGGAATCTATGTTTGCTGGGGTTCCTTCACAGGTTTAAGAATCCCAAACCCCAACCATTCTAAGCAGGTGATGAAAGTTTTGATTCCAAAGTCAGTAGGGTTTCCCCCATGCCTCTTCCCTTCACTCTCATCAGAGTTGAAACAGAGCTGGGGACTAAACATGGACCACCTCTTTGTCTTTTCTTTTGTTCTTTTATTCTTTTGTTCTTTTTTTTTTTCCTTTTTTTTTTTTTTTTTTTTTTTTTTTTTTTTTTTTTTTTTTAAGATTAGAGAAGGAAAAACAAAACAAAACAACCCAGTAGATAACTTGCTTGCTGAATGAAGATTCCTTTTAATTATGAAAGCTAAACCTGTTCTTCTGCTGCATCTTGTTCATCTGAAACCATGGCAGCTTCAAGATATGTTCAAACCTTGCCTGAGGACAGTATATGGCAGGGTAAGAGGGACAGTGACTGCTCCTACTCCACTCACCACTTCAACCTCTTGGTGAAAAAGGAGACAGTCTCCAGCTCCAGGTGGCTACAGAGGTGGTCCTATACTGCATTATTGACAACATGTGGTGTCTCAGAGGTGCATGTGCCAGGCAGGGACTAGTGCCTCATGTTTCCCCAGAGAGCTTTTCAATGGAACATGTGCTCTGTTAACAAAACCCCGTAGACTTGGAAGTGTTTTGAACCACGCTGTGGCTAGGTTGGTATTGACAGTTGGAAAACAGATGATGATACAGGGTTGAAATGCCAGCTATTGCCCTTTGCTTTGGCTGAAAATAAAGGTATTTTTCTCTCAGAAGGCTGACCAGGTCATGTTGATTTCCTCATGTCTTCAGGTCATAAAAAGAATCCTAAAACCTGCAGAGAGTTGGTACAAAATCAAATACATTCAGCTGTGTCTTTCAGAAACCATCTGCTTTGGGTATCTGCATAAAAGGATCTACAACATGTTGGAGCAAGGGTCTGTGCTTGCACTGTGCCATCACTAGCAGAGACTAGTGAAAGACACTCTAAGGAAAAAGGCATGACTGGGAAAAGTGATGTTTTGATCCCTTCTGCCCCATGTCCTCTCTGTGCCATCAGCCTGAATTCCTCCTGGTGTGCTTTCCAGACTGATATTTTCAAAGGCAGACTAAGAAGGACAAAAATCATCACTGTTGTGATGTCAAAGATACAAATGCAGGAAGAATGATGAGAGAGAAAGTGCATGGGCATTGATATGAAAGTTTAAAATCAATTCACATTAACTTTCTGTTAGGGAGGAATTTGAATTTATACCAATAAATTTATACCACAGAATTACAGAATTGTTAAGGTTGGAAGGGACCTCACGTCTCATCTAGTTCCAACCCCCCTGCCATGGGCAGGGACACCTGACACTATAGCAGGTTGCTCACAGCCACATCCAGCCTGGCCTTAAAAGCCTCGAGGGATGAGGCTTCCACCTCCTCCCTGGGCAACTTGTGCCAGTGTCTCACCACCCTCATGGGGAAGAATTTCTTCCTAAAATCCAATCTGAATCTACCCATTTCTGGTTTTGTTCCATTCCCCCTAGTCCTATCACCACCTGACACCCTAAAAAGTCCCTCTCCAGCTATCCTTCACATACTGGTACACCACAATTAGGTCTCTTTGGAGCCTTCTCTTCTCCAGACTGAATAGCCCCAAATCCCTGAGTCTGTCCTCATAGGAGAGGTGCTCCAGCCCTCTGACCATCCTTGTGGCCCTTCTCTAGACACATTCCAGCACCTCCCGAGCCTTCCTGTACTAGGTGCTTCAGAACTGGATGCAGTACTCCAGGTGGGGTCTCACCTGGAGTTAGGAGAGGGGGAGAATCACCCCCCTGGCCCTGCTGGCTATGCTTCTCTTGATGCATCCCAGGAAGGGATTGAGTTTTGGGGCCACAAGTGCACACTGCTGGCTCATGTTGAGCTTCTCATCCTTTCCTTCAGGGCTGCTCTCAAGCCAGTTGCTGCCCAGCCTACCTCAGTGCTTGGGATTGCCCTGACCCAGATGCAGGACCTTGCATTTCATCTTGTTGAACCTCATGAGGTTGGCTTGTGCCCACCTCTCCAGCCTGTCAAGGTCCCTCTGGATGGCCTCCCTTCCCTCCAGCATGTCTGCTGCACCACACAGCTTGGTGTCATCAGCAAACCTGATGAGGGTGCTCTCAATGCCACTATCTATGTCACTGTAATGGGTTGGGGCAAACCCCCTCCCCACCACGGGCAGAAACAACGACTCAGACAAAGGGATTGCAAAAGTGATGGAAAGTTTAAATAGGAAAACAATTTAAAAAAAAAACCAAACACCAATGAAAGCTTTACAGAGAACCACAAGCACCGTGACAAAGAGAGAGATCCCAGAAACATACTCAAGAACATCCCATCCCCACCTGGGGGTACACCCAAACCCCCCCCAGGGCTCTTTCCTCCCCCCCAACCCAGCCTTGGGCCTGGGCAGGCCCAAGGGAGGCGGCTCACACCATTTTACCTAGGCTGCAGCTGGGGACAAAAGAGAAAGTGGAGACCCCGCATGGGCATTTTATAGGGGAGCTGGGCATTATGGGATTGAATACCTGCCTGTGACCACCCCCTGGGCTGGGCCCACCCGTAGGGACCTCCCAGGTGTGTTCTGTGCAGTGGCAGCCGGGCCAGCACCCAGCCTAAACCACCACAGTCACCCACAAAGATGTTAAACAAGACTGGTCCCAGTGATGAGCCACAAGGGACTCCACTTGTCACTGGCCTCCACTGGGACATGGACCTATTGACAGCCACTCTTTGGGTGTGGCCATCAAGCCAGTTCTTTATCCACTGAATGGTCCATCCACCAAACCCATACTGCACCAGCTTGGACACCAGAATGTGGTGTGGGACAGTGTCAAAGGCTTTGCCCAGGTCTAGGTAAATGATGTCAGTTGCTCAGCCTTCATCTATTAATGTTGTGACCTTGTCATAGTAGACCACCAGGTTTGTCAGGCAGGGTTTGCCCTTGGTGAAGCCATGCTGACTGTACCCAATCACCTCTTTGTTATTCTTCTGCCTCATCAGTGCCTCCAGGAGGATCTGCTCCATGATCTTACCAGGCACAGAGGTAAGACTGACTGGCTTGTAGTTCCCTGGGTCAGGGAGTACTGGTTGATAGGCTGAACATGAGGCAGCAGTATGCCAAGATGGCCAAGAAGGCCAATGGTGTCCTGGCCAGTATGTGGAACAGTGTGGTCAGCAGGAGCAGGGAGGTCATTCTGCCCCTGTTCTCAGCACTAGTTAGGGCACACCTTGAGTCCTGTGTCCAGTTCTGGGCCTCTCAGTTTAGGAAAGATGTTGACTTGCTGGAATGTGTCCAGAGGAAGGCAACAAAGTTGGGGAGGGGTTTGGAACACAAACTGTATGAGGAGAGGCTGAGGGAGCTGGGGTTGTTTAGCCTGGAGAAGAGGAGGCTCAGAGGGGATCTTACTGCTGTCTACAACTTCATGAAGAGAGGTTGTAGCCAGGAGGGGACTGGTCTCTTCTCCCAGGCAAGCAGCACCAGAACAAGAGGACAAAGTCTCAAGCTGTGTCAGGGGAGGTTTAGGCGGGATGTTAAGAAGAAGTTCTTAACAGAAAGAGTGATTGCACATTGGAATGGTTTGCCCAGGGAGGTGGTGGAGTCACCATCACTGGAGGTATTTAGGAAGAGACTTGATGGGGTGTTTGGTGCCATGGTTTAGTTGATTAGATGGTGTTGGGTGATAGGTTGGACTCGATGATCTCAAAGTTCTCTTCCATCCTGGTTAATTTCTATTCCATTCTATTCTATTCTATTCTATTCTATTCTATTCTATTCTAGAACACAAGCCCTATGAGGAGAGACTGAGGGAGCTGGGGTTGCTTAGCCTGGAGAGGAGGAGACTCAGGGGTGACCTTATTGTTCTCTATAACTACCTGAAGGGAGGTTGTAGACAGGCAGAGGTTGGATCTCTTCTCCCAGGCAGCCAGCACCAGAACAAGATGACACAGTCTCAGGCTGCACAAGGGGAGGTTTAGGCTGGATGTTAGGAAGAAGTTCTATACAGAGAGAGTGATTGCCCATTGGAATGGGCTGCCTGGGGAGGTGGTGGAGTCACCATCATTGGAAGTTTTCAGGAGGAGACTTGATGGGGTGCTTGGTGCCATGATTTAGTTGTTTAGGTGGGTTGGATTGGTTGATGGGTTGGATACTATGATCTTGAAGGTCTCTTCCAACCTGGAAGAAGAATTCTATTCTATTCTATTCTATTCTATTCTATTCTATTCTATTCTATTCTATTCTATTCTATTCTATTCTATTCTATTCTATTCTATTCTATTCTATTCTATTCTATTCTATTCTATTCACATTTTTACTGTTCTTGATCTCCCTGGCTAGATTTAATTCTAACTGAGCTTTAGCTTTTCTAACCAAGTCTTTTGTGGCTCAGGCAGCTTCCTTATATGCCCCCCATTCAGGCAGTGATAGCCCCAACAAACACACATAAATATAACAGCTACAGAGAATATAAAACATACACTATTGTTATTTCTATGCCAAATATTTGTGCCCTTTGATAGTAGCTTTTCTCTACACTCCACAGGTGTATTCTTTAAAAAGCTACTGCAATCCCTCAGGACGTTATTTAGGACAGAACCTTTCAGCCTGTGTTTGCACAAGTAGACTACATTACAGTCACTTCCCAACCCTTGAAAAATGTTAGGAGTAGCTGTTTGTACTTGTAAAGCCAAGCATTTGAGTTTAAAATGACTAGTAATGTGGACACAGAGATTTTTCAGGTTGCCTGACATGACATTAATTTACTGATGAATTAAAATTACTTCAAAATGAGAGAACTGAGGACATCAGCATCACTAGAAGTGGTGCTAGATGCCCTAAGAGTGACAATACACTCCTGAGTGGAAGATTCTTCCTCAAGAAGAGATTCCAAAGGTTAAGGATAGTTAAGGAAAAATCTTGAGGTTTAGTCTACAAGTTATTTGAGCTTTACAGTACACCAGACACCAACTAACATGTAATTACCTAAAGAAGTAAGTTTACCTTTACATTTTAGGACATAGCTTTATAATTACATATAGTAAATCTTCTTTGTTTCAGGGGTGGAAAAAAAAAAATCAGATATGTGTATTTTGATTGACTTAATACAGTGAGTCCAAGACATTACTAAGAACATCGAGGCTAACCTCAGAGGAAAAAAAGATTGTCAAAGGTGATGAAGCCAAAGCAGAGTTTGAATTGAATCTAGCCAGGGAGATTAGAGGGAACACTAAGAACTTTTACAGTTATATTAATGGGAAGAAGAAGACTAGGGAAGGTGTGGGCCCCCTCAGAAAGGAAAATGGTGACATGGTCACAAGGGATGAGGAAAAGGCTGAGGTACTTAATAACTTCTTTACCTCAGTCTTCACTGCAAGGGCCTCTAGCCACACTCCTGATGTTATGGAAGTCAAAGCCAGGGACGGGGAGGAAGAACTGCCCATTGTAAGTGCAGATCAGGTTCGTGATCATCTGAAGAACCTGAAAGTGTTCAAGTCCATGGGACCCGACGGGATACACCCACGGGTACTAAGAGAAGTGGCAGATGAGGTTGCTAAACCCCTCTCTGTTATATTTCAAAAGTCATGGCAATCTGGTGAAGTCCCCACGGACTGGAAAAGGGGAAACATTGCCCCCATCTTCAAAAAGGGTAAGAAGGAGGAACCAGGGAACTACAGGCCAGTCAGTCTCACCTCTGTGCCTGGAAAGATCATGGAGCAGATCCTCCTGGAGTCACTACTTGCTCAAAAGAATAGTGAAGAGGTAATTGGGAACAGCCAGCATGGCTTTGCCAAGGGCAAATCCTGCCTGACCAACCTGGTGGCCTTCTATGAGCAGGTGACAACATTAATAGATAAGGGGCGAGCAACTGATGTTATTTACCTGGACCTGAGCAAAGCCTTTGACACTGTCCCGCACCACATCCTGGTCTCCAAACTGGTGACACATGGGTTTGATGGGTGGACCACTAGATGGATAAGGAACTGGCTTGATGGCCGCACCCAAAGAGTGGCTGTCAATGGCTCCATGTCCCAGTGGAGGCCAGTGACAAGCGGAGTCCCTCAGGGATCAGTCCTGGGACCTGTCTTGTTCAACATCTTTGTGGGTGACATGGACAGTGGCATTGAGTGCACCCTCAGCAAGTTTGCTGATGAC
Source organism: Melanerpes aurifrons (assembly GCA_011125475.1). Lineage (NCBI taxonomy): Eukaryota > Metazoa > Chordata > Aves > Piciformes > Picidae > Melanerpes > Melanerpes aurifrons. The sequence continues at coordinate 4,428,001 of WWNC01000059.1, forward strand.
ACCAAGCTATGTGGTGCAGCAGACACACTGGAGGGAAGGGAGGCCATCCAGAGGGACCTTGACAGGCTGGAGAGGTGGGCACAAGCCAACCTCATGAAGTTCAATAAGAGCAAGTGCAGGGTCCTGCATCTGGGTCGAGGCAATCCCAGGCACAAATACAGGCTGGGCAGTGACTGGCTGGAAAGTAGCCCTGAGGAGAGAGACTTGGGGGTGCTGGTGGACAAAAAGCTCAACATGAGCTCCCAATGTGCACTTGCAGCCCGCAAGGCCAATCAGATGCTGGGCTGCATCAGGAGAAGTGTGGCTAGCAGGTCGAGGGAGGTGATCCTCCCCCTCTACTCAGCCCTGGTGAGACCCCACCTGGAGTACTGTGTCCAGTTCTGGAGCCCCTATTACAAGAGGGATGTGGAGGTGCTGGAAGGTGTCCAGAGAAGGGCCACAAGGATGATCAGAGGGCTGGAGCACCTCTCCTATGAGAGCAAACTGAAGGAGTTGGGGCTGTTCAGTCTGCAGAAGAGAAGGCTCCGAGGTGACCTAATTGTGGCCTTCCAGTATCTGAAGGGGGCCTACAGGAAGGCTGGGGAGGGACTTCTCAGGATGTCAGGTAGTGATAGGACTAGGGGGAATGGAATGAAGCTGGGGGTGGGGAGATTCAGGCTGGATGTGAGGAGGAGGTTCTTCACCATGAGAGTGGTGAGACCCTGGAATGGGTTGTCCAGGGAGGTGGTCGAGGCCCCGTCCCTGGGGGTGTTTAAGAGCAGGCTGGATGAGGCTCTGTCCAGCCTGATCTAGTGTGGGGTTTCCCTGCCCATGGCAGGGGGGTTGGAACTAGATGATCCTTGTGGTCCCTTCCAACCCTGAATGAAACTATGAAACTATGAAACTATGAATAGAATTACAGCAATCCAACCCTTGTTCTTTCATCCTGCCATAGCTGAGTCCAGGCACAGGTTTGGTCTTAAATAGGCTGTAAGGGTTGCTCCAGGATGCTGACAATGGCACTGGAACTGCTGTGTTTGCAGCTGTTGAGCAGCTGCAAAGTCCTCCAAGCCTCTGGAGCAGCAGAAGGGCAGTGCCATCATGGGGTAACAGGGAATTGCCATAGGAAGGAAAAAGCAGGATAGCTGAGGCTGGTGTCACTGAGACAGTGTGGCAGCAAACCAGTGTGGCAGGGGCCTGGATGAGACCCATCCCATGGAGAAATGGCTGAATAGGCCATGAAAACTGTCACCTTGTTCTGGCAGGCATCAGATTTGAAGCTTCCCAGATGTGATGTGACTTGTGGTGGTGGCTGAATGAAGGAGTCGGGACATTCCTTTTAGGATAATCCAACCCTACATGCACCACTGCAACGCAGCTGTAACCACTGTTAAATTTGCAGTAAAGGTAGTACACGTGGTCCTATAAATCACCAGGCTACAAGCACAGTTTAATTTCTTAAGGAACAAATCTTTCTGTTAAGTCATTGCTGCATCTTTCTACAATCTTTCAAAAGTGGATGCAGATTTAAACTGTTGTCTCTGTAAGTAGCAAAGTCATCTGCTCTGCTGCAATCATGGCTTGGTGTAGCCACTTTCTTTGAGGTTATAACTCCTTCAGGCTATCCTCTCTGCTGCTGCTAATCTCCACTTCTGTGAAGTTCACTGATCTTGCTCTTCCTGGGGAAAGAAATAATACTGCACATTCAAAACAATTCTCTCAGCCTCTGTGATAATGATGGCCCAAAGACAACATGTTGTTTTATTTTCCTTTGTTTATCTTACCTTCTTGTGATAGTCCATTGTTGTCTGTTCATGGAAATCCAGGGCTGCCTCTTGGTGTCTTCTGTGACCTACTCATGGCAAAAACACCTCTTTGGATATTTGTCTGTATATATTCTGTGTGACATCCAGAGCATAAAAGCCTCCAGCTAATCTCACATCATGTAAACAACTCCTTTTTGGCTGTGGATTTTCAACTTATGCTCCACAGATGGAGAATAAAGAGCACAAAGGGAAAACAAGTAAATTCTGTGCTGTACAAAACTTTTTTCCTTTCTCATCTCCATCATTATTTAAGTAAACATTACTCTTAGCATTTAACTGCCCCCATTTCCTTACTTTTTATAACAGATCTGTTTGAGACCTGTGTGTTTTCAGATATGAGAGTGATAGACCAACTTGACCCTTCATGGTCAAGCACTGGGCAAAGCAACAGTTTTCAACATACTTCAGCAGCTATCCCTCCATCTCACTCAAGAAGTGTTGCATTACTTAATGCTCTTCATCTTTCATGAATTAATAAATGCTGACAGAGTTTATTTTATTCTTTTTCATTATACACTCTGTATCATAATAAGAGGTATCTCTCCTGGAGTAAGGAGAGATGTGCAAATATTTAGTAGCTTTTATCTCACTTTATCAGAGTGTGAATCTTTGTGTGAATCTTTGTGTGAAATTTTTGTTTCATGCGTTTTCAGAGCAGATTCAATCAAAAGTAAATTGGATGTTACATGCTCAGTGCTGGAGAAATCAAGTTCTCCTTTGCTCAGCTAAATTTCCTTAGTCCAACCAGAGACTCTTCAGTTGGAAGTTGCATCATGATCTCTTTTATGACAAAAGGTGCATGCAATGATTGAACGAAACACTGAGCAGCTATTTCCCAGTATTTTATGCATTTGTGTATTCCTCATCATAGGAGAGCTTAGAAAGGGTTCCCAGGGAGTAGTGTGAAGGTACCATTATAAGTACCAGATCATTAACAAAGTCATCCAATATTGATTCTCAGATACTCTACACCATCTATGAAGTGCAAATTTGAGGACAGCATAAAGACACAGAGATGAACTGAAAGATCCATGCAAAATAATTTGTGGAAGTATCATAGGACAAAGAGCGAATCCTTTCCTGTGATTTATTGTAATCTGTTTTTTTCAGCAGAAAACACACGCACTTGAAACTCTGGCCAGAATGTATGTGAATAAACATGATGTGCATGTTTCCCTTAGCATATACAACAGAATGAGAAAATGCATCTTCTCAAATCAAGGGAATGAGGCCCACTTTAATTTTGGACCCACTTTGATTTTGGACCCACTTTAATTGCTCTCAGCTCTGTTCTGGCAAGCACAGTTCAAATCCAACCTACTCACACATCCTGCTGGGCAGATACTCTCATTTAGCAAAAATTTTGGGATGACCTCTGAAAGCTATTCCTACAGTTATTAGCCTTGGAGCACAACCTAACCTCTACATCCATTATTGACACTTTGTAGTGTGGGCAGCTAGAGGTGGCAGGGGTTTATTACCCTTTTTGGCAGTGTCAGGTTGTATCTACTAGACAGAGAGGCAGCTTGCACTCTTCCAAGAACACAAATATGCTGCAAAAACACCCCTTTCATAAGTAAGAAGCTGTATTAGAATAGAATAGCATAGCGTAGAATAGAATAGAATAGAATAGACCAGGTTGGAAGAGATCTTCAAGATTCATCAAGTCCAACCTATCATCCATCACCATCTAATCAACTGAACCATGGCATCAAGTGCCCCATCTAGACTCTTCCTAAACACCTCCAGAGATGGTGACTCCACCACCTCCCCAGGCAGCCCATTACAATGGCCAATCACTTCTTTCTATGAAGAACTTCTTCCTAACATCCAGCCTAAACTTCCCCTTGTGCAGCTTGAGACTGTGTCCTCTAGCTCTGGTGCTGCTTGCCTGGGAGAAGAGACCAACCCACCTGGCTACAACCTCCCTTCAAGTAGTTGTAGACAGCAATAAGGTCTGCCTTGAGCCTCCTCTTCTCCAGGCTAAGCAACCCCAGCTCCCTCAGCCTCTCCTCACAGGACTTGTGCTCCAGACCCCTCCCCAGCTTTGTTGCCCTTCTCTGGACACGTTCCAGCAAGTCAACATCCTTCCTAAACTGAGAGGAACTGGTCCAGAACTGGACACAGGACTCAAGGTGTGCCCTAACCAGTGCTGAGTACAGGGGCACAATGACTTCCCTGCTCCTGCTGGCCACACTATTCCTGATGCAGGCCAGGATGCCATTGGCTTCTTTGGCCACCTGGGCACCCTACAGGCTCATGTTCAGCCTACTATCAACCAGTACCCCCAGGTCCCTTTCTGTCTGGCCACTCTCCAGCCACTCTGACCCCAGCCTGTAGCTCTGCATGGGGTTGTTGTGGCCAGTGTGTAGAACCCAGCACTTAGATGCATTCAGTCTCATGCCCTTGGACTCTGCCCATCTGTCCAGCCTGTCAAGGTCCCTTTGCAGAGCTCTCCTATCCTCTTGGGATCTCTCACTCTAAAATGAACAGGGATAGATGTTCTCACTACTAAAACTGTCACCTGAGATCCCTCATCTGCAGTCAGCATGTTTGGGGTAAAATGCTAACATGATACATAGAAATGGCACCATAAGGACTACGTCATTTAGTCTTCTCTTAGCAGCAGCAGAGAAAACATCACTTTTAGCACAAATATTACAAATATAAATGCATAATGATTCGATAAGGAAGAAGAGCAAGAGAGTGGAGAAATATTATGAAAAATATTGTCTGTGCATAAGTTTTGGTGGATGGTAGTTAAGTCATCCAAGATCAGCCTCTCTACATCCAAGAATGAGATAAGCTCCAGGAAGTATTGGACTTCATGGATTTTATTAAAGCTTATGACTTCTTCAGCTTCACACATGCACAAACATTAAACTTGTATAGCTGTGCCCTTGGGCAAAACATCTCTGGATGAAATAGCCAGCAGGGTGACAACAGCAGAATGGAAAACTACATTTTAAGGAATTTTGTATCCTTCCTGAAGCAGACACAGAGTTGCCTAATTTCTGAAATATAGCCAGGGAGTTAGAGGTGAAAGAACTTTATTTGCTTCCCTGTGTTATTTATTTAAATCTAAAATTGCTTGCTTGAACTTCAAAAGTGGGAGGAAAAAGGCTTTGAAAAATCAGGGGGAAAAAAAGGGGAATAATAATAGTGGGTTGTTTGTTTGTTTTCTTTCCCAAGGTGTCTGAAGGAGAAAAACGGCCGTCACAAAGGAGGTATTTGATGCTATTAGGGAGAACTCATCACCTTAAAAATTATTCTGGCTGATGATGGATTTTCTTCTGGCTCAGAAATTTTTATTTTTATTTTTTTTTTACTAGAAACTAATCAAGGAGGGGTCAAACCTTAGGCTATCCTGCAAATCTACATCATTTTCGGTCAGTAACAGTTAATATTGCTGTTCAGGATGGATTTCTTTGGGTAGTTAGAATGTCATTTTTGTATCATCAATGCATTTATATGATCTGGTCTGACATGGAGTAGAGCCAGGAAGGAAAAAATTCCATAGCTTAAAAAATAAATGTAGTAATTGTTAGCTGTATCTATAGTGCATAAGCAATGACAATAAGCCACATTTCTAACAGTGTGGAAACACCTGCTTCCAAGAGTTTTGAACTGCATAAGCATGAAGAATTTGGTCTCAACAAGATTTTAGCCCTTCCTCATAGTAAATTTGGACAAGCTAAATACTAAATGTTTCATCACACCTGCGATCTGAGGCTTTGCTCCAATAAATATTAATATAGTAAGTATCTTATTGTGAAATATGATTAACATGGATACACCCCTGTGCAGACTACCCTAGGTGATCCTGCTGGGGGTCCCTTCTAGTCTCTAATGTATTGTGATACTGTGACACTGTGATTATGCCCAGAGGTATTGTTCACCAAAACAAAGCCAAAGATAAGTAGAGGAAAAAAGTAATGAAATAATAACAACAATGGCAACAACAACAATAGAAGAATAATAATACTAAATATTATCTGCTCCAAAGTGCTGTTGGTAGCATTCTGATTAGTTGATTTGGGAACAGAACAGAACAGAACAGAACAGAACAGAATAGAATAGAATAGAATAGAATAGAATAGAATAGAATAGAATAGAATAGAATTAACCAGGTTGGAAAAGAACTTTGAGATCATCGAGTCCAGCCTATCACCCAACACCATCTAATCAACTAAACCATGGCACCAAGCACCCCACCCAGTCTCTTCCAGACACCAGATTAGATGAGATTTAGGGTCACAAATATTCCTGTTTGGGATGTAACCTTCTCCCTTCATAGAATCACAGAACCATTTTGTTTGGAAGAGACTTTCAAGATCATCGAGTCTTGTTGTTAACCCAGCACTGTCAAGTCCACCACTAACCCATTTTCCTCAGCACAATGTCTATAGGTCTTTTAAATACTTCCAGGGATGGTGACCCCATCACTTCCCTGGACAGGCCGTTTCAGCATTTGGCAACCCTTTTGGTGAAGAAAGTTTTCAAAATATCCAATCTAAGCCTCCCCTGACATGAATTCTGGCTGTTTTCTCTTATCATATCATTTGTCACCTACAAGATGAGACCTACATCCACCTTGCTACAACCGCCTATCAGGTAGCTGTAGAGAGCAAGATCTCCCCACAGCCTCCTCTTCTCCAGACTAAACAATCCGAATTCTCTCAGCTGCTCCTCTTAAGATTTGCTCTCCAGATACTTCACCAGCTTTGTTGCTCTTCTCTGGACATGCTCCAGCACCTCAAAGTCTTTCTTGCAACTGAGAGCCCCAAAATCATTATCCAAGGTACAGCTTCACCAGTGCCTAGTACAGGGGCATGCTCACTTGCCTGCTTTTCCTGGCCACACTATTCCTGATACAGGTCAGGTTGCTGTTGGCCTTTTTGACCACCTGAGCACACTGCTGGCTCATGTTCAGTTGGTCATTGACCAATACCCCCAGGTCCTTTTCCACCAAGCAGCTTTCCATCCACTGTGGGGAGAAGTGTGTTTGAAGCTGTTGTCTAGGATTTCTTCTTTCCTGCCATGTATTATGTCATCTGTAACTACTCTGGACTTAATCATCTTTGGCTGAAGGAACTTATAAGCTGTTAGCACTGAAGCATTTGTCCTTCTGCCCACAAGACTCTAAACTGATGGTCTCAACAATTCACTTCTATGGGGCATTTTGATTTAAAATATTGGTGCTTTACAAGCCAAGACTTTCAAATTAGTTTCTTGGGCATTTGATTATATGCTGCTTCATTGGCAGGTTTATTTCCTGCTATTAGCTGAGTATGAGTAGCTTAATTTTTATTAGCTTTGTGATTTGTTACTGTCCTTTACAATATGAAGTGTCTTTCTCACAGTCTGATTTGGTTTCTGGCAATGCCAGGCCAAACAATTCTCAAGCACTCCATCTGTTGATGTTTCCAGTTCATAAGAAAAAGTGACCTCGTGTGGCCTATGAATTGGTGGTCTTCTCTGCTTTCTCGCAAGGAAAATGTGCCACCCACTTTCTCCAGGGGTATTTTTGCATGGAGTAAGTGTATCCTTGAATTTTACAGCAGCTCTCTTCAGTGATCTGCAGCCATGGTAGAGGGTGTGATGGCTCTTTGAATATCAATGGACTGAAAAATTTAGCAATATGCAGATTCAAGTTGGACTTCTACATCTTGACCTAAGCACTGCCTGCACTGAGGAGAAAAAAAGAAAACACTCCATTCTCATGAGCCCTTTCTCAGATTTCTTCTTGGAACAGAGGATTGAAAGGGTTTCATTTTTCCATTGTCTAGAAAAATGTCCTTCTCTAAACTATGTCAGCCAGCAAAATGAAATATCCTGTATCTTTCTCTAACCTTTGCTTTTCATTATATCCCTAGGTGACCTAGGCTAAACCAGCACATTTAATCTTAAACCAGAAATACTGTTTCAAGTGGAAACTACAAGCCACATGTTAAGAAACATTCCTTTTTCCTATCAGCCAGTCATCAAGAAAGTCTCCTCAGGTTTTGCTTTTCCCCTGACAATAACTAATACAGGTGGGATACCAAAGAAGGTGAAAAGTTTAGGGTAGGTTTACATTAGTGTCAGGAAGTCTGAGGGACACAAGCCCTTCTTTCACTCTTTCTCTCTTTCTTTCTTTTCTTTTCTTTTCTTTCTTTCTTTCTTTCTTTCTTTCTTTCTTTCTTTCTTTCTTTCTTTCTTTCTTTCTTTCTTTCTTTCTTTCTTTCTTTCTCTCTTTCTCTCTTTCTCTCTTTCACTCTTTCTCTCTTTCTCTCTTTCTTTCTTTCTCTCTTTCTTTCTTTCTCTCTTTCTTTCTCTCTTTCTTTCTCTCTTTCTTTCTCTCTTTCTTTCTCTCTTTCTTTTCTTTCTCTCTTTCTTTCTTTCTCTCTCTCTTTCTTTCTCTCTTTCTTTCTTTCTCTCTCTCTCTCTTTCTCTCTTTCTTTCCTTCTTTCTTTCTTTCTTTCTTTCTTTCTTTCTTTCTTTCTTTCTTTCTTTCTTTCTTTCTTTCTTTCTTTCTTTCTTTCTTTCTTTCTTTCTTTCTTTCTTTCTTTCTTTCTTTCTTTCTTTCTTTCTTTCTTTCTTTCTTTCTTTCTTTCTTTCTTTCTTTCTTTCTTTCTTTCTCCCTTGTGATTCTTTCAAGAGCTTCTGAAAAAAATCTCTTCTCTCTGCTTTATTTACTTGGCCTCTCCACTGACAAGAAATTAAATGACGAATGTCAGTAACTCTTTTCAGCAGTAGACATTACACTCATATCCAATCAAGGATTTGATACTACTGAAATACAACTCTAGCATTCCTTGCAATTTACATGGAAATCAGAGTGCTAAAACCTACTCAATGAAGTTTATTTCTTCAACTGTTCTTTTGGTTATAAAGTCATCTTGTCTGTTATCCAGAGAATGAAAAACACTATTTTATTCACTCTTCAGATGAACTAAATTTGATTAATTTATATTGGATACTATGATATTCTTGCTAGAATGGATAAAGCAATTCCATACCTGTTGTCATATAATTGTATTGTAATGATGCACTCTTTTTTTGGTCTCTTTTTGGGGATACTGGTGATTGAGAATCACAGAACCACAGAATCACAGAATGGTAGGGGTTGAACACCATTGAGTACAAAGCAGGCCCACCTAAAGAAGATCCACAGGAACACATCCAGGTAGGTTTTGCATGTCTCTGGGGAAGGATACTCCGCCACCTTTCTGGGCAGCCTGTTCCAGTGCTCCATCACCCATAAACTAAAGAAGTTCCTCCTCATGTTTAGATGGAACATCTTGTGTTCAAGTTTGTGCCCATTACCTCTTGTCCTGTTACTGGACACCACTGAAAAAAAGACTGGCCACATCCTCCTGACACTCTGCCCTACGTATTTATAAACATTCATGAGACACCACTTCAGTCTTTTCTTTTCCAGACTAAAAATTCCCTCAGTCTTTTCTCATAAAGGAGATGTTGTAGGCCCCTAATCATTAGCCAACAGTGTGCACTTGCAGCAAAGAAGGCAAATCACATCCTGAGCTGCATCAAAAGAAGCATGGCCAGCAAATTCAGATCCAGAGAGGCAATTCGGCCACTCTGCTCAGCTCTGGTGAGACACCACTGGGAGTACTGAGTACAGCTCTGAAGCCCTCAATATTGGAGGGACATGGACCTCGTGAAGAAGGTCCAAAGGAGGGCCAAAAAGATAATCAGGGGGCTGGAACACCTCTGCTATGAAGAAAGGATAAGGAGTCTGAGATTGCTCAGCTTGGAGAAGTGAAGGGCCTAGGAAGACCTTATGTGAAGGAGGCTTAAAAGGAAGCTGGGAAAGGACCCTTCACAAGGGCATGTAGCACCAGAACTAAAGCAGGGTAGATTTAGATTGGATATTAGGAAGAAGTTCTTTGTTATGAGGGTGGTGAAACCCTGGGACAGGCTGCCCAGGGAGCTGGTCAAGGCTCCATCCTTGGAGACATTTAAGGTCAGACTTGATGGGGATCTGAACAACCTGATCTAGTTAGTATCAGAGTATCAGTCAGGGTTGGAAGGGACCACAAGGATCTTGAAGGTCTCTTCCAACCTGGTCTATTCTATTCTATTCTATTCTATTCTATTCTATTCTATTCTATTCTATTCTATCTAGTTCCAACCCCCCTGCCATGGGCAGAGACACCCCACACTAGATCAGGCTGGACAGAGCCTCATCCAGCCTGCTCTTAAACACCTCCAGGGACAGCACCCCAGCCACCTCCCTGCACAACCCATTCCAGTGCTTCACCCCTCTCTGGTGAAGGACTTCCTTCTCACATCCAGACTGAATCTCCCCACCTCCAGCTTCATTCCATTCCCCCTACTCCTATCACTACCTGAGATCCTGAGAAGTCCTTCCCCAGCCTTCTTGGAGGCCCCCTTCAGATACTGGAAGGCCACAATTAGGTCACCTCTGAGCCTTCTCTTCTCCAGACTGAACAGCCCCAACTCCCTCAGTCTGTCCTCATAGGAGAGGTGCTCCAGCCCTCTGATCATCCTTGTGGCCCTTCTCTGGACACCTTCCAGCACCTCCACATCTCCCTTGTAATAGGGGCTCCAGAACTGAACTCAGTACTCCAGGTGGGGCCTCACCAGAGCTGAGTAGAGGGGGAGGATCACCTCCCTTGACCTGCTAGCCACACTTCTCCTGATGCAGCCCAGGATCTGATTGGCTTTCTGGGCTGCAAGTGCACACTGAGAGCTCATGTTGAGCTTCTCATTCACCAGCACCCCCAAGTCTCTCTCCTCAGGGCTACTTTCCAGCCAGTCACTGCACAGCCTGGACTTGTGCCTGGGATTGCCTCAACCCAGATGCAGGACCCTGCACTTGCTCTTATTGAACTTCATGAGGTTGGCTTGTGCCCACCTCTCCAGCCTGTCAAGGTCCCTCTGGATGGCCTCCCTTCCCTCCAGCGTGTCTGCTGCACCACACAGCTTGGTGTCATCAGCAAACTTGCTGAGGGTGCACTCAATGCCACTGTCCATGTCACCCACAAAGATGTTGAACAAGACAGGTCCCAGGACTGATCCCTGAGGGACTCCACTTGTCCCTGGCCTCCACTGGGACATGGAGCCATGGACAGCCACTCTTTGGGTGCGGCCATCAAGCCAGTTCCTTATCCATCTAGTGGTCCACCCATCAAACCCATGTGTCACCAGTTTGGAGACCAGGATGTGGTGCGAGACAGTGTCGAAGACTTTGCTCAGGTCCAGGTAAATGACATCAGTTGCTTGCCCCTCATCTATTAATTTTGTCACCTGTTCATAGAAGGTCACCAGGTTGGTCAGGCAGGATTTGCCCTTGGCAAAGCCATGCTGACTGTTCCCAATCACCTCTTCACTATTCTTCTGAGTGAGTAGTGCCTCCAGGAGGATCTGCTCCATGATCTTTCCAGGCACAGAGGTGAGACTGACTGGCCTGTAGTTCCCTGGTTCCTCCTTCTTACCCTTTTTGAAAATGGGGGCAATGTTTCCCCTTTTCCAGTCTGTGGGGACTTCCCCAGATTGCCATGACTTTTGAAATATAATAGAGAGGTGTTAAGCAACCTCCTCTGCCAGTTCTCTCAGTACCCGTGGGTGAATCCCATCTGGTCCCATGGACTTGAACACTTTCAGGTTCTTCAGATGATCACAAACCTGATCTTCACTTACAATGGGCAGTTCTTCCTCCCCGTCCCTAGCATTGTCTTCGATAACATCCGGAGTGTGGCTAGAGGCCCTTGCAGTGAAGTTGGGTATGTCTCTGGTTATGCAGGGCAATTGGACTAGATGGCTTTAAAGGCCCCTTCCAACCCAAACTATTCTATGATTCTATGACAAGTGGATGGGACAGACTCCAGACTCTTTTTCCTTTTCTTTACAGTGTGAGGCAGATCAGTTTCTTCCTGCATCAAGAGGGTGACCCAGAAGTTACAGTGATGGGAGAGAGCAACTGTCCCTCTGCCCTTCAGAGAGGAGAGGACCTAATTTAGAATCATACAAACATTTAGGCTATGAGGGACCTTTAACATCTTTGAGCCAAACTGTGGACCTGGCACTGGACTTCTGCCACTGAAGGGTAGCCTACTGAAAAGAAAATCAACCAACTGATCAAAAACTTGTTGAAGCCAGGGTATTGACACTGTCCTGCAAGCAGGATTGAAGGCAGGGCTAGGACAGCAGACCTGCCTCCTACTGGTGCCTGTGGATTGAGGCTGAAGTGACAAGGGAGGTTGAGATTGGATATTAGGGAAAATTTCTTTACTGAAAGAGTAGTGAGGTGTTGGAACAGACTGCTCAGGGAAGTGGTGGAGTCACCATCCCTGGAGGTGTTGAAGAAGTGTGTGGAAGTGGTGCTCCAGGACATGGTTTAGTGGTCACGATAGTTGCGTTATGGTTGGGCTTAACGATCCTTTTCTAACCTTAACGATTCTGCGGTTCTCTGGGGAAGCCCGGCAGCCCTGCTGCACAGCCGTGCGGCTGCAATCGTGGTCTGGCAGCGGCTTGTCCTTCAGGCAAGCGGACGCTAGATGTCAGACGCAGGTGGGGTTATTGCATCGCGTCCGCCTGCCCCTCCGCGCCTGGGAGCGGCTCTCCTGCCAGATGTGCCGGCAGCAGCTGCGGGGGCTGGAGGAGCAGCCTGGGAGAGGAGAGCGATTTATTTTTTATTATTATTTTTTTTTTTTCTGTGTTGTTTTATTTTTACATCTTTCAGCTGTAGTTACAGGTTAACTCGTAACAGACCAGCAGATACACGGACGTCTGCTGCACTAGCGAATAAAACTGATGCATTTCACATGTTACCCAAAGGAGAATGTAATCTGTTCCTGCAACAGAATTGTAGATGCGTGTTAGTACAAAGAGACCTTTAAGATCATCAAGTCTTAACGTTTGCCTAACACTGCCAGCTCACCACCTCAGGCAGGTCAGTTCCTTCCAGCGTCAAGAAGGTGACCCAGAAATTACAGTGGTGGGAGAGAGTGATGGTCCCTTTGCCCTTCATAAGGGAGAGGTTCAGGCAGAGCATTCAATTTAGAATTGTGGGATCATTTAGGCTGGAAGGGACTTTTTAAGATTTTTGAGCCAGACTGTTAACCTTGCACTGCCATGTCACCACTAAGCCATGTCCCTCAGCACAATATCTGCAGGTCTTTTAAATACCTCCAGAGATGGTGACTTTCCTGGGCAGCCTCTTTCAGTGCTTAAAAAACCTCTTGGTGAAGAAATTTTTTTCCTGATCCCCTGGATCCCCTGTTTCTTCATATCTCATCTAGACTTAAGCATGCCTCTGACCCATTGAGGGTCATTTGAAGTGATTAGGCTGCCATTTTTCAGGTGAAGATTACTTAAAATTATATTTTCAGACATTTGGGACAGTTGGTGGAAGTTGCTATAGAAATGCAACCTCTTTCTGCAATTACTGACAAGATGGAAAATAGAAATGAACCCAGAGCTGCACTAGTTGCTGAAGATAAACCATGTACATTTTCTGTACAAAACAGCTGTCTGACTCAATTTTAACTGTTCACCTTCTCTTTTCATTGATACCTTCAGCTGCCACACCACATTAGGTGCTGAACAGAATAGTGACAAGTTTAGGTTTGTTTATCACTCTGTTTCCCCTGTCTGTAATGATCAGAAGCTTTGTTAGTTAAAGCAAAAACATTATTTCTCCTGCCCCCCCGAATATGTAGAATTTTAAAAAATCATGTTTGCAAGATTTTTATTATTTAATCTTCGGAGTGTCTGTGGGGTAGGGGGGCAGCTGTGGGTCTTTTATTCTGTTAAAATCACCCAGCTGGTCAGTGGTGTTGCATGAGTTGTCCTGTAGGGCATTTGCAGAGTTTGGCTGATTTTGTTACCGAGTAATCATGTGGAATGCCCAAACCTCAAAACTTTACAGCCACATACTTTGTTAGTCTAATCACCAACACACCAGAAGAGATTCTGTTTTTATAGCTGTCATTGTCTGTTAAATTGTTGCATTTTTGAGAAAAAAACAAAACAAAACAAAACAAAAAAACACCAAAACAACACCAAAACAACACATGTGTCTGTGATACAGAAGGATCTGATCCAAACACACAGATTTGCTGGTAAAAGTGTGATGACTTGAAAGTGTAAAGAAAAATACCTCATGGTGTAGGCTCAGCAAGCCCTCTCTATTTGCAAGCTTCTCAAGCCTTTGAAGTAGCTTCATTCAGTGAGCCAAAATGTCCTCATTTGTGCAGCATGCATACATCTTTCCCTGCCACCCTGCCCACTCCAAGGGTGTAGATCAGCACATGAAACACACAAGTTTATTGTATCTGTGGAAAGTGGATTCACCTCAGTAAAGCTAAAAATCCCAGGGGACTCTGGTCTCCTAGCAGCCTCCACCAATGTTATGTGCTAACACAAACCATCTGAGATGACATGGTATTGACATGCTTGTTGTGAATCTAATGCTTGAAGTCTGTGAAGCTCAGGGGAGAGGTATAGGAAGACTGATTTTTCCTGCTGTGTGGATTTGTGGAAGAGGGCTGCAGAGGGTAGAAGCAGGAAAGTGAGTGCTTGCTCCTGCACCTGCTCCTGGACACAAGCTTAGTGTTAACAATGCTTTGGTGAAAAGTCTGTGCATAAAGATAGTGATGATTGCCTGGGAAAATGACCATTGGTGGACACTGACAAGATTGATACCACTATGAGGAGGTATGGCCAATGACCAGCACTGGTGAAAGAAGATAATAAAGCACACATGTTTTTCCTTGCCTGTACAGTTACCAGAGAAGTGAGGAGGAACTTGTGAATTTTCTGTGGCTTGTTATCAAGATAAATCTGGATGCATCTCTGAGCATGCAGGATTGAGCAGGAGTACATAGTACCTCATGAAGCTTGAATGTCCCATGGTAGCAGAAGGTCAGTTTCTACCTGGCCTGGCTTCACACTCACCTCCCAAGCCTGTCTGTGGCAGGTGGCAATCAAGAAGGGCCTGTAGGACACCTGCCATTCCTTCTTGGAAAAGTGGTTTCAGTGCACCAAAGTCACCATGCAGGAGATGAGCTTTGGTGTTACATCTGGCATTAAGGCCTGGCAATAATTAAAAAAAAATATATATTTTCAGCTTTGTTCTTGGAATATTCCTGAACCTGCAAAATTGAACAGTAGTGTGTTTTCTGGAGAGGCAGCTGGATGGGTCAGATAATGTCTCATGGTCATAAATGATGTAGAAAATGGTGATAGAATAGTTAAAACCTTAAATTATAGTAACTTTTTACAACTGTTTGGTTACCTGGGGAAAGAAAGAGGTGTTGCCTTGTAAATAGTATGGTTTAACTACTAAGAGAGACATATGGAATGAGAGAAAGTAAACACAGGAGTTAGTATTCAAACCTCTGGTTGTGGATATAGTTTTGAGTTCTATTTTGACGTAGAAATGAGACTAGAAACTATAAGCAGGGACTGGAATCTAGCATTTCAGAAGTGCAGCTAAGCTGTTTGATTTCAATGTTTCTTCTATGTTTAGTTATAGCATAACATCCTTAATCAGATCTCAGAAGGGGATGGACTTGCATCTCAGTTTAGATAGACCTGAGAACTTGAGTTAATCATCATATTCCAGGACATTCAGAGCTGCTGGCAGAGGCTGGTCTGCAAGCAGGATTTGCTCTTCTGTCCCTTTTCCAAGGACTAAGTAGGACAGAAATGTCAATGTGTGAGAAGCTCTCAGAGCCCTTTTCTGGATCATTTGATTAATTGTCTTTATGGTGGATGAATCACTGCTTGGGCAACAGAAATCTCTGACCCCCACTGAGAAAAGTGGTCATCATCAAAAAAAACAAGCTACAACCCCCAAATATTTTCATTGAATAGAACTTGTGTTTCTAAACTTCACATAAAAGTAATGGAACTTCTTATTGGAAGGGTGATACTGTCACATCTTCAGTTACCAGGAATCATAGAACTGCTGAGCTTAGAAAGCACCCCTGAAGCCCACCCAGTAGAAACCTGCAAACTTTCCTGCTTGAAGATGGGTCAGTCAGAGCAGGCTGCCCTGTGCTTTTGTGTGTGTCCAGGCAGGGAGACTCTATAACCTCTCTGGGCATCTCAATGCCCAATGTCTCTGATCACCCTCATAAAACAGTGTTTTCTTACGTTCACATGGGCTTATTATATACATTGCTTCTTGTCCTGGCCATCACTGGGAGCAACCTGGCCCTGTCATTCCCTTTCAACAGGTACTTAAACTTCTGGATAAGGTCCCTCTACAGTTCCATCTCTCCAAGGTGATCAGTCTCAACTCTTTGAACCCCTGTTTATAAGAATCATCAAATAGTTTTGGTTGGAAGGGCCTCCTAAAACCATCTAATCCAACCTCTTTGTACTTCAGGCCCTCACACATCTGTGTGGGATAATCACAGAATCACCAATAATGGTGGACTCCTTGTGGTATTTTGTTGTCTAAAGTAATATATGGATATATTTATATGTATATATGCATGAACAATCATTTTTTTCTATGTACATCATTAAACAAAAAGTTTATTACAAGTCACATCCCACAGTTGATATCCTCAAGAGTGTTGTTGGAATGATCAGTTTCTTTCTTCTTTACAAGGCATATATTCTTCAGAGACATCAGAGAGTCAATGCTGTGCATGTGATACATAACTAGCATAGCTGGACACTTGCTGTAAGAAGGAGTAAGTTCAAATTGAAGTGCATCCAGAATTTGAACTTGCAACTGCACAACTGCAAAGGTCAGATGCAGATTAAGTAGGACTTGGGAGAATATTTGCTCCTACACAAGTACTGCTAGATCAGAGAGGGGTAATTTTACAGTGTTTAATGTGGGCATGTGATTTCAAATAGATTTACAGTGTCTCAGCAAGTGTCAAGTGCAAGAACCAAAGTAGGAAAGAGCAACCTGCTGAGCAGGAGTGCTGGTAGCAGTACCTGCAGTGCAGAATTATGTGGCCAAACATTACAAAGGTTATTTGTAAGTCAAGATGTCACATGAAAGAGCCAGGCAGTAATGTCTTTTGCCTGAGTGCCCTGCAAATGTGTTTATCTGACAAGTAATGTCAGACTTTTAATCAAATAAATAATTCACAGCCAGTGTTTGATGATACTAGCGCCTGGGAATTGGACACTGTGCAAAGTGAAATAAGGCTGTCAGTGTGAAAGGGCAGCAGCAGAGTCCAGGACAGATCAATGGAAGCAGAAACACAGTTCCATTTGGTTTATAACTAAGTGATCTTTTCTAGAAGGTCTGATTTTGTAAAGCTTCAGTGATTGCCTTCTTCCATTAGCAGTCAAGATCTGGAGTGTCTTGTGTAACCTGCAAATTATCCTTTTATTTTTTGTTGTTGTTGTTAATTCAGTGACATTTCAAATGGGGTTGACTCATGCAGTCATGAAGCCATGAAACAACCCCTATATAACTAGTGTTCAACATGACCTTAGAGTTAACAACCTGATATCTAGTTTCGAATGACTGTCTGAAGGATTTAGCATTCATTCCCTACCTAGATACCATTTTTAATTCTCAGTCCAGAAGAGATAGTTCCCACAAGTGGCGTTGAGTGCCAGCGCTGCTCCTCCCAGGGAAGCCAGGAATGAGCATCTTCTCTTGTTGTACAAAACTTTCCACAAAGCCACTGACAACCAAACCTCAATGCTGTGGCCCTGGGCTCATGTACCAAAGGCGAATGCCAACCAGATGGGGGTTGTTTTCCCTTGTGCTTGCAACAAGAATCCGTCCTCAAACTCAGAGCAGTCACAGTGCAGCAGACCATTGCTGAGTTAGGAGAGAAACAGCCTTTTCATAAGTTGTTGACAACTGGCCAGTGCTCTGACTTGTTTTGCATGTTTATGTTTGTGTCCAGTCAGCTGCATTCATATGGGATCACTTGAGGATCAGGTTGTAACTCTATCATGCAGCAAAAGTAGCAATGTGAATAATGGCTTGGTTGTGTGTTGTTTTTTCCATCTTACACTGCAGGAATAAAGGGCATCTGGTCTTTTCTATTTTTTTTTTTCTATAGATCCAGACATGTCTTTTAAAATCCTAAAACTTCTCATTGATTTTGTTAACTGTTTTATTATCTCTTTGAAACCCCACCTGATCTCAGATACAACCTGCTGTTGACCAGCAATAAAAAAAAAATTCCTAATATTAGACATAAAATTATTAATTTTCCCCACTCCTTTATAGAGTTATCCTTCTTCTTTTTTTTTTTTTTTTTTTTTTTTTCCTTGATTTGGTTATATTTAGGGTCCTGCATCTGGGTTGAGGCAATCCCAGGCACTGATGCAGTCTGGGCAGTGACTAGCTTCAGTGCAGCCCTGACCAAAAGGACTTGGGGGTGCTGGTGGATGAGAAGCTCAACATGAGCCAGAAGTGTGCACTCGCAGCCCAGAAAGCCAATCACATCCTGGGCTGCATCAAGAGAAGCATAGCCAGCAGGGCCAGGGAGGTGATTCTCCCCCTCCACTCTGCTCTGGTGAGACCCCACCTGGAGTACTGCATCCAGTTCTGAAGCGCCTAGTACAGGAAGGATCTGGAGGTGCTGGAACATGCCCAGAGAAGAGCCATGATGATGATCAGAGGGATGGAGCTCCTCTCCTAGGAGAACAGACTGAGGGAGTTTGGGCTGTCCAGTCTGGAGAAGAGAAGGCTCCAAGGAGACCTAATTGTGGTCTTCCAGTATCCAAAGGGGGCCTACAAGAAAGCTGGGGAGGGACTTTTTAGGGTGTCATAGGACTAGGGGGAATGGAACAAAATTAGAAATGGGTAGATTCAGATTGGATGTTGGGAAGAAATTCTTCCCCATGAGGGTGTTGAGACACTGGAACAGGTTGCCCAGGGAGCTGGTAGAAACCTCATCCCTGAAGGCTTTTAAGGCCAGCCTGGATGTGGCTCTGGGCAGCCTGATGTAAGGTGTCCCTGCCCATGGCAGGGGGGTTGGAACTAGATAATCCTTGAGGTCCCTTCCAACCCTGAGAATTCTGTGATTCCCTGGTAATAGTCATAATTTTTCTATTTTTTTCTATTGTTATTATTCTGTTCATGTCTTCTTTCAGCCTTTGCCTGTCCTAGCCCCAGACTTTTCTTAGTGAAGTCTTGATACTGACATTTTTGTTAGCATGGCAGTATACTGGACAAGTTGGAAACAAACTCTGGTTTTAGAAATAGCACAATAATGTATTCAAATCCCTGTGGCAAGCAGGGAGCTTAGGGCAAAAAATTATCCACCGTGGCATATGACAAGTCTCTTTGGTCAGTGATACACACTTTTGCAACTTTTGCATGTGCTCTTATTTATTTTTAAAATGTATGTCTGCTGAGTCACCCTGCAAAACAAAAACAGTGTTAATTTGTAATTCGAAGTGTTTCCATGCAAGGTGATGTTTCAGCTTACTTCCCTATGCCCCCCCAGGGGAAAAAAAAGCAACAAAACAATATGCAAACAAAACCAAAACACAAAAAATACCAAAACAAAACCACAACCACTACAGCAAGAAAACAAACAAATCAACCCCAAACAAACAAACCCAATGGAGATGCCCTAGAGATCTACCTGAAGACCCAGGCATGCTTTAAACTAAGTTATGGTATCTCACACAGAGCTAGATACACATCTGGTTATACCACATTCAAGACAGTTTAGAAGGATACAGCAGTTGTAGTGAGTATCATTGGACATACAAAAAGAACATTAAGCAATTGTGTTTAGTGCTTATTTTAGGCCCTGACAGCATCTTTTCCTCTAAATATCCCTTTAGGTTCACTTTAGGTGTGAAAGGAACCCTTTAGGAAGCAGGTAGAGAACGACACTGAGTGACACAAGGCAGTTAGACATTGTATGCTTAAAGCCAGACTGAAAAATGGGAGCAGAGGAAGGTTTGCTGATTAAGTATCCCTCCACTAATGTTGGGGCTGATGTGAAAACTGGCTTTTTGTACCTTTAATCAGCAAGAACAATTAACTGACAAATCCACGTTGAATTTGCAGAGTGCAGCATCCTCAGCATCTGCACTCAAAACTTAGTGTCAAAGATAGGGAAATGTGTATTTATTTGTACATCTTCTGCAATGGGAATGTCTTTAATGCAACCCAAGTTAGTTTGCTACCTACTATTCATTGATTGAATAATGCAAAGGGCTGGAATAGTAATAAAGATCAAATACAACAAATGGACTTGCAACACACCCCAGTCTTGCAGAGATAAAAGTTACTTTTCCTAGATAAAATCTCCTCCAGGGTGAAATTTTTTTATCTAAACTTTGTTCACTGTGCAATATCTGGAAGCTATTTTGATTGCATTATTTATTTTTGGTAATTTGGTTAATACAAGCTCAGTTTCTTTTTCAGTCATGGAGCTAGGAGGTGAAACAAGCAAACTTCAGTAGAGTTCAAATATTAGTGAAGTGCATTTACATTTAGGCAAAACTAATTATTGTATGAACACATATAGAAGAAAATCCAACACAAATAATATCACATTTTTCTTATGAAAATATGGTGGTGAGGGATGGTGGTGGGAATATCATAGCTGTGCTCTAGTGTGCTTCTTTCCCTGGCCAGAGCCCCAAGCCTCCACAGAGCTGGCATTTGGTCTCTGTTGAAAATAGCATCTTTCACCATTGGTTAGGAGACAACTTCATGTTTTTTCAGAACTTTAATTTCAAGACCTCTTGGGGGCTCTCCTGGAAAAATCCAGGTGCCTTTGAAGTCAAAAAGTATGACACACACACACCCTTAGCACAAATTGGACATCTCCAAGGGCATCTCAATAATGGGTCTATTTCTTTTTAGTCTCTGCTGATTTCTTTGAAGGGTAGGTGCTCACCTGTGCACTGACAATTGAAGGCAGTGGTCTTGTGGGCATCTGGCTCAGCAGCCAGTGACCTAGAGCTAGACACCATCACACAAAGCTCCTAGTGCCTTACTCTTCGAGCA
The DNA here is from genome assembly GCA_011125475.1 of Melanerpes aurifrons. Classification (NCBI taxonomy): domain Eukaryota; kingdom Metazoa; phylum Chordata; class Aves; order Piciformes; family Picidae; genus Melanerpes; species Melanerpes aurifrons. Next base: position 4,448,746 of record WWNC01000059.1, read on the forward strand.
GCTCCATTTAAACCAGCAAGCCTTCCCTTGACAAAGGGAGCCACACAGCTCCTTGTGCTCCTCTGGTGTTCTATCACATTCGTTTCCCAGGTCTTGGGGAGACTTGCAAGTTGTAGTGTGACCACAGCAGAAGTGTTATGTGTCACAGCTATTTCAAGTAATATATAACAGTAAAGGAAGTGCAATCCAAAATGCACTGTCAGGTCAAAGGGACGAATGAGCAGACCAGATGATGATACTACTGCCACATTGCAATGCAGTGAAGGTGTAGCACAGAGGTGCGAGATGGGGGCTAGGAAGCAAAGCAGACCTGCAAGTGCTGTACTAAGTGCTAAACTGTGAGACAGGACTCTGGACAAGACACTTTCACAACTTCTGTGACCACATCTGTGAACTCCAGCTGAGACACAGACAAAACTTGTTTTTTTGGCGAGAGACAGTAAGCAGCAGGGCTGTCTCTTCAAAAGGCGTCTGGCAGTTTATCTTGAAATGTCCAGTTGATGAGACTAAGCCAACATTTAAGATGAAGGGGTTAGTGATCTCTATTTTCCCTCCTCTGAGGGCCTGAAGTCCCTTCCTCTCTGATTTATGAGTTCCTGCTGGTTTCCAAATGGCCCTTGATCCTCCCTCTGAAATCTGAGACCCAGAGGACCCTCCTGAAGTTTCTCCTTCACACTCAAGGGGGAAAAATAAAACACCACAATTTCTGAGTTTTCTGATGGATGTTTTGTGCCTATCACTCTTGTCCTTTATATATGGTAGCAGAGAAGAGCAGGTATGGATTATCATACATCAACCATCTCCTCTAGTACATGTCTTTTGTGGTAATCTATTGTGTTTCTCTTCACTCAGATAATTTGGTTTATGCTTCATCTGCTGTGAGTACTGGGTGGCTCCTATCGTAGCGTCTCTGAACCTGTTAACAGTCTGGGTAAGGTAGGGGAAAATTATTTCCATTTCACGTGTGACACACAGACAACATATCAAAATGAGTTGTGTAAGATTGAATGGGGGTTTTGTGCTGAATAAAATGCTTGAACCCAGCCTGTACAAAAATGAAGCATCCAAACTGCCTGCACTCATCTCTTGTCTGCAGCTTAAGAGAGACGTCATTGCAAGAGGGAAGAAGGCTAAACCGCTTGAGTGCCAGGCAGTCACAAAAATCAATTCAGAGTGAAGTGTTCATTGGATGCCTTCCAATGAAATTTATTGCTTGACATCTTCCTGACAGGTTTCTTGAGAGTGTTCAAAGCCTGAGGGATACCAATGGAGTTTTTTTTGTTTTTGGTGTGTGGGGAGGTTTGATGGCTTTTTTTTTTTTTTTTTTTTTTTTTTTTAATATATATATGTATACATATATATATATATAGACTGGTCCTTATTTATTCTATTAACTCTGTGCTGATTGAAGCACACTGCTGTGACCTAACATGGGAACCTTTGGCTGCTGTGACACAGCTGAACGATGGCGATTAATGTTTTTTGGCAGGAGGTAAGTGGATGAAGTGGCAGTACCAGAGTATGAGCTGTGTTTGAGACATTCCTCAATTTCCCAGTGAGGTTCTTTTCCTGAATTTTCAAGGCAGTGCCTTAGGTCCCAGCATTAGATATGACAACGAAAATATTCTTTCAGTAAAAGCTGTGTGACACTAGGGAACTTTGTGAAAAGCCTCTCTGAATACCTGTGTCTTTACCTTGGGAGAGGTGAGCTACCTGGCTAGGACAGGACCTAGAGTTACTTCAAATCTGTGGCCATAAAACAACAGAGGATCTTGGGATAGTGTGGCTTTTAGAAAGTCTTTGGCCACATGTCATTAAATCTTGAGGGTATTTGTAAGCAACCTTACTGGAGACTCTGACTCTGTAATGACTTGTGACTCCTAAAGAATTTAAAGAACAGATTCCAGTTTGTTCTTGACTATCAAGACATATTTAGGAGAAGTGATAAATAGCTGGTGTCCTTTGTTCCCTGTGTTGCACATCAGTAGTGCTGCCTGGACTAGCTTGGTGCTTGTGTGTATGAAAAAAAGAGTAAGTGAAACTTGAAAGCATGACTGAAGTATGAATTGTTTTCTGGAACTCACACTCTAATTGGAAAGTCTTGAATTTCTTTCTCTAGAGTCAATCTACAGTGTCTTTGTAGGCCTTATGAACAATACTGCTAACACAGCATGAGGAAATAATGTTTAAAAATGAGTTTCCACCCTTCTCAGGACAGTGGTTACTTTATCTCCTAAAGTCTTGATGTTCTGCAGAACAGGAGAACAATGATTTCCTTACCTTATTTTGTTGTGCAGTGCACTTGATACAAGACAAGATACCTACAGACACTTGCTTTGACAGTATAAATAATAGGCATTTGCTGAATTTTCAAGGCTGTGAAGTTTTCTTTCACAAATGGGTGGTCTTTGTTATCTTTACTTGATAGGTGTCCAATTCCTGAACACTGCTACATTTTTGAAGGTGGCATATCTCAGCAGCTGGCACATCAGAGTGAAGAACTCTGTGGTTTTTAACCAAGCAATGTGAAAAATGTGTCTTTCTTCTGCTTTCCCCCTTGTTTTCTTGGTTATGATCAGTCTTTCAGACACTTGCCACTGTCCTTTTTCATTAAATAATCTCCTGAGCCAAAACATTATTCAGCCAAACATAGGTGCCAATGAAAACTGAGTCACATACACAATGCAATGAATCATTTGAGATTCAGCTGAGGCCTTGGTCTCCAGTGCTTACAGCTCTCATATATGATTGCCCAGCTCAAAGACATGTTTTGTTGTGGTTTGTGTTCAAGGGTGCTTATGCTCTGTGTCAGAACAATAACATTTAGAGGACTTGCAGTGTTCTATATAAAGTAAACCTAGACTAACACAGGTTTTGATGCTGTTTTCTTAAGCTGAGTCTACTGCATGGACTTGAGAGTCTTTACAAATCTACACTAGGAATATTGCTAGCTTGAAATACAAGTGGGTACTGCCTGCAAGGCATTGGGGGGAGCAGAAAGGGGATGATTCAGACAGCAGTGCAGACACCTGGAGTTTTTAAGGTGACTGAACTTGAGAGTCTGGACATTCAGAAAGTGAGGCAAGAATCCAAAGGTGCATCTCCAAACTATGACAGAGAACCAAGTACCAACTGAGACTAGAAACTTGGGAGCAACTGTGCCTACACATAAAGATACCAAAATTTGTGGGCTGAGTGCATCTGGGCAAGAAAACTCAGTATAGAATTTGCCTATAAGGATATTTTCATTATTCAAACTGATGACAAGCTGTCCTGGATTGTTTAGCTTAGGTTTTATTTTTTGTTTCCTGCACTCTTGCTGGAATTAGAAGCAGTCAACCAGGCAGATGCACGTCAAAAGCAGTGCCAAGCATGTCCCATACATCAAGAGGTTGTGCAAGATGTCTGAGTGAGTGCTGGGTGGTGGATCCTTAGAGTCAAAAACACCACAATTTGTGAGGACACGGTTCTGTTTGCGGAGGTGGTGGGATTTGTTTTATTAGTAAAACACATTATTATTGCTTTATTTATCATCACAGATGATGAACCCTGCCTTTTCCAGGACCAGCCCTCCAAGGCAGGAGGTTGTGCTGCTTCATAAGGGTATTTGTCCAGGAAGATATGTCCACTGTGCAGGAAAATATGCCCTTGAATATCCTCAGAAAAATATTTGTCTCTGTGGTTGTTCCTAACTCCAGGTAAAACTGATTAAGTCAGACTTAGGGGCAAGTCAGTGACAAATGGGCACTGTAAAAGTAGCTGCTAGGGTACATCAGCCATGCTTGCTGTGCTGTGAAATGCACTCTGCTCTCCTGTTTCCTCCTCCCTCTTTTCTTTGGCACACATCTTGAGATTGCTCAACCTCCATGCAGCCTGGAGCACAAACTTCTGCATGAACATACTTCAATATGGTAGTGAGAAAAATAATCTGCAGTAGGGTAGATTGAAATGCGTACAGCCCTCTGTTGCTTCAAGATCATGCAAATCTCAGGAGAGGCTAATAAATAGATGAATTTCTAGTAAACTTACACTTTCTTAATGAACTGGAGAAGTTAAGGGAATCTTTCATCCTCCTGATAACAAACTCCCCAAATGGGAAGGGAGTGAGAAATGTTGTAAAGGTTTCATTATTCCTGAAAACAGGAATTTATGGTTTTTTTTTTAAGTCAACCATATTGACACATGGACCCTCACCTCCTTCCCTACCTGGTCTCTTATTTTCTTTTCACAGAATCACACATAATCACAGAACACAGTCTCAAGCTGTGCCAGGGGAGGTTTAGACTCGAGGTGAGGAGAAAGTTCTTCACTGTCATTGGAATGTGCTGCCCAGGGAGGTGGTGGAGTCACCGTCCCTGAAGGCATTCAAGAGGAGATTGGACGTGGCGCTTGGTGCCATGGTCTAGTCATGAGGTCTGCGTTGATGGGTTGGACTCGATGATCCTCGAGGTCTCTTCCAACCTTAGTTATACTGTTATACTGTGAAATGTTCAGATTGGAAAAGACCCTTAGGATCACCAGGTCCAGCAGATAACCTTTCAGACTGAGCTAGCTCAGTTTTCTCTGTACAGCAGGACACACGCTGCAGGTAGAAAAGGTATTGCAAAGAAATAGCCAATTCCCAATAGCCTGTATTAGGTTTGGCAAGATGGGCTCAGCCTGGGTGAATTAGGCTTTTACTCTGACACTTCTATGACAGTATTGGAGTGACATAGTCTATTCTAATAACTCAGATTTTCCCTGTGTTTACTCTGTTGCAGACCTTACTTGTAATTTTCTAGCCTTTCCTCTGGCCCAGTCCTGACAGATTTCTACCACATTTTACCTTTGATACTTGTGGAGACCTGACTTTATTGTAAACCACTAGCACAGGTCAGAAAGATATTAGCTGAGAAATGCCTACTGCCTTCATAAACCCTTCAAGTCAGAAGGGACAATTTCCATTATCTTTCATGTGAAATTTGGAATCCACAAAACCGTAAAATTCATCTCTGTCCCAATTATTTGTTAAGTAGTCATCTGGTCTTGATTTAAAGGTTATGAAATTAATTTAAACTGACAGAGAACTTCCACAAATGACAAACTCCATCAAACTGATTGGTCTCAATCTGATTAAAACAGCACTTAGAATTATTTTGGTGCGATATTTATTCTTTTGGGGAGTAGGAGAAGAATGAATGGACTATTTTTGTTTCAAATTTAGTCTTGAAACTATGGTTTTGTACTGCCAATTTTTTATTATAATTACTTTTTTTGCATTAGAAACTGATCACTCATTCAATTTAAACTTAATATAAGAGGAGTTATGAATATGCTCAAAGTGAGGTTCTTAAACAGTGATGTAAAGCTATTGTGACTATGAACTGACATGGAGTTATAGCTGTGTGAGTTCAAAAATAAATTAGGCCAATAAATGACTGTGGGAATTAAACAGCACATTTGAAGCAGCTTTCATTCATTCTTTCATCTATTAACTTCAGTGCATATGTCTCTCCCTCTGACTAAATGCAATAGGTCTGGCAGCACACAGAGATTGGAGCAATGATGGAGGACTCTGTTGTCCTTCAGGAAGGGCATGGGTTTATGCCATAGCTCTGTGCAATGGGTGGTTGGGATCTGTCACCGGTTGGGGCTGTCCCCTTAAGAAAGGGAATATGGTGGACGGAAGTTGGTAAATGAAAAGAACAATCTAAACTAATTTCATTGGTAAAGTGGGAGGAAGCACCTTCTGAACTGGGAGTGCAGGAGGGTATCCTGGGCATTCTGGCACTTTATCTTTAGTCTTTCTTCCGCTTCTCCTTCGGGCAGCAGCTTGCAGCTCCTGGGCTTTCGGCCAAGGCTTTGGCCTTGAAACCGATAAGCTACCAAGGCCTGTATTAACTCTTTTCCAATTAACACAAAACTGCTTTTAACTTTTTTCTCTCTCTTTCTAACCCACTCTGGGGAAAAGGGGGAGAGAGGGGGAAAGCAGAGGTGGGGAACCCCCTCAGCAGAGGGGGGGGAACTCTCATTTCTGTGCTACTTTATAGTATATCTTTGTATATATTGTAAATATTGGAAATTTGTATATATTCCCCTGCATATCCTACATTGCTTTGTAAATATACAGCTCCACTGCTTTGCTAATTCAGCTGTGAGGTTTTTTTTCCTTTCCCTTCAATTTTCTTTCCCTTCCCCTTACAGGGGGGAGGGAGGAGGCTTTTGGGCCTTACTCTTCCAACCCTTGACAGAATCTGACAAGACAACGTGTCTCAGCAAATTTACATTTCAAGGACAGACTCTGAATGTCAGTAATTTGTTCAAAAGCTGTCTGTGCAATGCAATGATCAGGGTGAAAAGAGTAACAGTAAATAGAGGACCTCAAAGTTACCCAGAGGTGGCAGAAGTCTTTTACATCTACATTTGTGGTGGTTTGAGCCTTAACTGGGATTTAAGAGCTCAGATGGGGGACAAGGCTGAGAATCACTCCCCCCATTCCCCCTTCCTCTTTCCTGATTGAAAGAAAAGGGAAGGGGAAAGAATAGGGAGAGATAAGGGAAGGGGGAAAAAAAAAAGGGGGCATAAGGAAAAAGGGGAGGAAATAAATCTACTGAGAAATAATTTGTAGTCAGTTTGGAAGTAGAGAGGTAAATTTTTCTTTAAACAGGATATATATATATTTTTATATATATATAACAATAACAGGAAGGTTCACAAGGGTAAGGAACAAGGATGGATAGGGATATATACAAAACCAATAGTCCTTTGGAGAAACGTAGGTGCAGCAGGGAGAAAGGCCAGGCCTGACCATGTGGCAGAGAACCAGGAAGCCAGCAGCAACTCAGTCACAGAGTCATAGAATCATAGAATCAACAAAATTGGAAAAGACCTCAAAGATCAAGTCCAACCTGTCACCCAAGACCTCATGACTACTAGACCATGGTACCAAGTGCCACGTCCAGTCACCTCTTGAACACCTCCAGGGATGGTGAATCCACCACCTAGGCAGCCCATTCCAATGGCTAACAACTCCCTCTGTGAAGAACTTTCTCCTCACCTTGAGCCTAAACTTCCCCTGGTGTAGCTTGAGTCCTCTTGTCTAGGCGAGGCAGAAGCAAAAAAAGAGAGGGAAATGGTTGCCCTCCCCTTTATAGTTTTGCTGGACAGGGAGGGGGAGTGGAACAGACTAACTGATTCACAGGAGGGAACCCCTGCTCCAGGGTGTGGGTGGTGGGGAGGTAGGAAACAAGTCCACTTGGATCAGGTTTCCTTAATTCCCAGGGAGAGTAGGGCTCTCAAAACCCATCTCCCCCTCTTTCAGGATGTCATCTGGTAGTTGCAATTACTAGACTTTTCTTCCCCAAACCCATTTCCATAACAGAAGAGCAAAAAAACCCCAAGTTTGAGCCAGCGTTGAAGGGTGCCATAGTGCCAAGCCCAATAGTGACCTTGCTTTGGAGAACTTTTGTTTATCTGGTGAGGACTTTCCAGGACCTGAGCCTTTTCACTGTTTATCTGGTTGTGCATCAGAACAAAGCTCAGCTGAAGTTAATCCAATGTGATGGTGGAAATATAAAGGAAAAAGAAAAAGATAAAGAAAAAGAAAAAGATAAAGAAAAAGAAAAAGATAAAGAAAAGGAAAAAGAAAAAGAAAAAGAAAAAGAAAAAGAAAAAGAAAAAGAAAAAGAAAAAGAAAAAGAAAAAGAAAAAGAAAAAGAAAAAAGAAAAAAGAAAAAGAAAAAAGAGACACAGAAGTGTCAGGCTTCTGAACTCCCCAGATCTGAAGTTAAAAGTGTGCAGAACTGGCCTTTGGTTTCTCCTCCCATTCCAGGAACAATACCTACTTGGTTCTGCGACCCCTAATGATGAGCTCTTTCTCCTTCTGCTTTTTTGAGAAATCAGAGACAAGCCAGTAAGGAATACCTGCTTTCTGTAGCACATTACAGAACCAGCCTATTTTATTTTTCTGGTGTGGAAACATCATTAAAAGACATTTTTCTTCTAATTAATTGGGACAATGTTTAACTCATGTCTGAATGTGACTTCCTGAGTGGGCGTTGTGCTTTTACAACAGTAAAACTATACATTTAAACTCAGAAAATAATTAAAGGGGTCAGGGAAAATATTTTCTCCTTTAGCTTCTGAAGAATATAATATTTTCTGTATTTTTTAATTTTGGCAAAGACTGCAGTGGATGCCAGCCAGTAAGTAAGTAAAATACAGTCAAAGACTGCCCTTGTCCACATGTTTAAAAGGTACTACCAAAAATGCATCATTTTTTCCAACATTTTTGTTGGGTGTAGCATGGAAGGTGATTCCCCCTTCACACCCTTACATCAATATTTATACAGAACAGCTTTAGCTTAACCTGAAAGGAAAATTCTGAAAGTGCTTCAGAAAGCCTGTGGTAGGAAATACAAACTTAAAACAATTTCCATTAAATTGCTGGCTCTGAACATGATGTTGTGGGGTTGGCACAGATCGTGGGTTTTGAGTCAAACAAATAGCCCTACAGAAAACACTGAAGTTTTAGACTACATCTTCACAAACTGTCTCTGTTACTTATGAACCACTGGAACAGGAGAGGAGGAAATGCTTTACTGTATTGGGAGGGCATATTAAATAAGCCTGCTGTCCTTTGCTCCCTCCTCATTGAAAAGCAGCAGAATAATGAAAGGATACCCTATCTAGGGAAAAAATATACATAGCATCACAGACACAAAGGGGATGTATAAAACATCATAGGACAAGCTTTTATTTTATATTTTTCCTTCCCCAGAAATGGAGAGGTCTTTTGTGAGAGAATTAAAGGTTTGGATTTTCTTGTTTTGCTACAGCTCTTGGCAGTGCTCTGTCCCCCTAACCCAGCAAAGGGAAAAACAGGAAAATTCAGTACTTGGGCAACAGTACTGAGCTGAGCACTGAATTTATACCTGGCCATGGTTTTCTCCTTGCTGGGTTAAGTTAAGCCTCATAATTATTGAGTGACCCATTCCCAAGTGTTGTAATTAGAGCCTTCAGTGCCTTGTAAAGACAGAAAAATTTTCTTGACTGGACTTTTTGCCCTGAATTTACCTTCTTTCACTTTATATTTGTGAACCAGCACTGGTAACGTTCCCTACTCTTTGGGCTGTGATAGGATGGCATGGGTCAGCTCTGTGCCCAGCATCACAACTCCAGATTTATCTCTGTGCACTGGATACAATTCTCCCACTGCAGGCAACCCTTGAGACTCCCTCTCATGATCTGTGCTGTGGCCTCCACTCACCCTGCCACAAATACAGAAAGTTAAAGGCCACTTTTTGCATGGAAGTGCAAGTGGTCCCATTCTACCCATACAGTTTGTTTCATACAGGAAGGCATCTAATTAAAATGATTTTGTCCCAGCTTGAAACTGACAACACAAAACTAATGCATGTTAATGTGAGTGTGAACAGAGGCATCATTTTAAACAATAGACTTTGTCTTTGTTGTGCCAGTAAACTTGTATTTCTCTGCATCCCATAATACATGCAGTGCATGTGTGTCCTCACACTGACTTACCAGTAGGCCTCCACTCCTGATGAAGCATCTGATGATCAAAGAAGCAAACATATCTCTTCTTACTCTGTCATCACTGTTACAATGGAATTTGCCATTCTGATGGTTGTTATGCAAGGTGGACACATGGCCGAGAGTCATAGAATCATAGAATGTCCTGGTTGGAAAAGACCATAAGAGCATCAATCCAACCATAAGCTAACATCTCCCTGTATACAACCATTAGACCATGTCCCTAAGCCCCTCATCCAGATATCTTTGAAATCCACTAGGGATGGTGACTCCATCACTTCTCTGGATAACCTGTTCCAGTGCCCAATGACCCATTTAGTGAAGAAATTTTTCCTAACATCCAATCTAAACCTTCCCTGGTAGAACTTGAGGCCATTTCCTCTCGTCTTATCAATTGCCACCTGGGAGAAGAGGCCACCTTGCCACAACTTCCTTTCAGGTAGTTGTAGAGAACAGTAAGGTCTCTCCTCAGCCTCTTCTTCTCCAAGCTGAAAAACCCCATCTCCTTCTGCTGCTCCTCATTGGATCTGTGGTCAAGAATAATTTGGCTGAAGAGCTTTGTATGTCTAGGCCATCTTCAAATTAGGTTCAAGTACTGTTTTCTAAATTTAATAAAATATCATAATTTATAATGCCAAGAATTATAATTTCTTATGCAATTCAAGAAAAAGGTATAATAAAACCTCACAGTTATAGGAGAGGAGAGGTGTTGGTTTCTAGCGCACTGGGGAGGACTGGACAACACCAGGCTCTCTGCAAATTCTCTGTTGTTTTTAATCTGTAGGCAAGTACTATTTTGCAGTTATCTTGCTTACTCCTCCTATTAGGAAACCACAGTTGGGCATATCTGCTACCAGTCAGGCCTAAATTCCTTTGTGTAATTAGCTGATTAGCCGCTGTTAGCAAGCCTTCAAGTATCTCTCCCTATCTGTGCTCTCTGCAAGCTACTTAAATACTCGGATGCTCATAATTGTGTCCTAAGAGGAAGAAACACATTTTATTTAAAGGTTTCTGTTCAGTTCATCTGTGCAGCCTGTGAAATTGCACTGCAGTTATCCCAGAAAGTGAAACAATGTCCCTCATGGTTCCTGGGGAAAAAAATGAAATGTGATGTTATGCTGGAAGAGGTACAAAGAGGTTTCATTTGGTTCAGTATAAATCATTACTTCTAAAGGACTTAAACCCTGACTACTTCATTTTCTGGATCAAAAATTCATGATCCATCCAGAGATGGATGAACCTAGAGAAGTTTTCAGCAGGCATGATTGAGGAGAAAAGTGTAACTCTAGGGCTGCTGCTGAATAACCATGATCCTGTGCTCAGGGAACTGGGGCTATGCAATGTGATCCCTGCAAGCTTGGACATTCATGCAGATGCCTTCCTTGTCCCACAAGGCTTTATTGGATGTGCCAGCCTCCATGTGAACACAAGCCATGGATGTACACAAAGCATGGTGTCTGCTCACACTCTTTGACAGAGGAGGTGACGGGCACTGGCTGTACATCTCTGTTGGCCACACAATCAAGTATCTGCAGGTAAAGGGATGGAAGGGTCATGGCTACCTTCTTGTGCAATTATCTGCTTCCCCATTCCCATCACAGTTATGTTTAGCCTCACAAAACTGTCTCTCAGGTTCATCTGCTGACTCTGCAAGCTAGGTGGCCACTTACTCCAATGCATCAGAGCTAAAAATCTGAGTAATTTGTACAGGAAGACTGTTTGCTAGGGTAGAGATACCTGAGAGTCCTTGTCCTTATGTTTCTGAAATGCTGAGTTTGGTGTTTTGTTGTTTTTTTTTTTTTCCACTCAGTAAATGAGCTCAGGTTCAGAGAAAGAATCAATGAAACATACATACTGCTTTGCATTTTTAATGCTTATAAATAACCATTTGTCAAATGGGCAAAGAATCTTTAAAGTGCAGAAGAAATGTTCTAGCTTTATGACAAATCATTGCAACAAATTTTTACTAAAGAGTTCTGACTAATAAGCCATTACTTTCCATTTGGGAAATGTGATAGATCTATTAATGTGGACTTTTAATCTCTGCCATGATGGAAATATTAATCAGTGCTGTTCAAATGCTTGATCTCAGAGTTCACATTCATAAATCTCAGTCACATTTCCTGGATGAAATTTATGTAGTCTGTTAAATGAATAGAATAGAATAGAATAGAATAGAATAGAATAGAATAGAATAGAATAGAATAGAATAGAATTGAATTGAATTGAATTGAATTACCCAGCTTGGAAAAGACCTTTGAGATCATCAAACCCAAACTATCATCCAACACCATCTAATCAACTAAACCATATCACCAAGTGCCCCATCCAGTCTCTTCCTAAACACTTCCAGTGATGGCGACTCCACCACCTCCCTGGGCAGCACATTCCAATGGCCAATCACTCTCTCTGTATAGAACTTCTTCCTAACATCCAGTCTGAACCTCCTCTGATGCAGCTTGAGACTATGTCCTCTTGTTCTGGTGCTGGTTGCCTGGGAGAAGAGACCAACCCTCACCTGTCTACATCCTCCCTTCAGCTAGTTGTAGAGAGCAATAAGGTCTGCTCTAAGCCTCCTCTTCTCCAGGCTAAGCAACCCCAGTTCCCTCAGTCTCTCCTCACAGGGCTTGTGCTCGAAACCCCTCACCAGCCTCATTGCCCTTCTCTGGACACAGTATCACCAAGGTTGGAAGAGACCTCAAAGATCACCGAGTCCAACCTATCACCACAGACCTCATGACTAGACCACGGCACCAAGTGTCACATCCAATCCCCTCTTGAACACCTCTAGGGACGGCGATTCCACCACCTCCCTGGGCAGCACATTCCAATGGCTAACAACTCTCTCTGTGAAGAACTTTCTCCTTACCTCGAGCCTAAACTTCCCCTGGCACAGCTTGAGACTGTGTCCCCTTGTTCTGGTGCTGGTTGCTAGATAGAAGAGACCAGCCCCTTCCTGGCTACAACCACCCTTCAGGTAGTTGTAGAGAGCAATGAGGTCACCCCTGAGCCTCCTCTTTTACAGGCTAAACAATCCCAGCTGCCTCAGCCTCTCTTCATAGGGCTTGTGCTCAAGGCCTCTCCCCAGCCTTGTTGCCCTTCTCTGGACACATTCAAGTGTCTCAATGCCCTTCTTAAACTGAGGGGCCCAGGACTGGACACAGGACTCAAGGTGCAGCCTAATCAGTGCTGAGTACAGGGGCACAATGACTTCCCTGCTCCTGCTGGCCACACTGTTCCTGAGGCAGGCCAGAATGCCATTGGCCTTCTTGACCACCTGGGCACGCTGCTGGCTCATGTTAAGGCAGCTGTCATTCAGTACCCCTAGGTCCCTTTCTGCCTGGCTGCTCTCCAGCCACTCTGGTCCCCTCCTGTAGCGGTTGCATAGAGTTGTTGCGGCCAATGTGTAGAACCTGGCACTTGGACTTGTATAATGTCAACCACTATTTTGTGAGGTGCAAGTTTTCACCATTTCTTCTGAAATATACCTTTGAGCAAAGACCTTTCCAGCTCATGTACAGACAGAGGCTGTGGTGTGTGTGGTTGCACACATATGAAAGGGGCCAAACAGGAAACTTCTGTATGTATCTTGCATGCAGTGGATGAAGCTTGACAAGTCTAACTGTATGATACCACAACCTCCTTTGTGTTTTTGCTTTGCTCTCTTGCCTTCCTTCCAGGCTTTTCTAACCTGAATGATCTACGATGCTTTACACAGATCACATGAAGAATATTTTATGTTTCTTCTCTTTGTGACCTAGGAAGGATGTACAGAGCTGATGGTTTTGACGGCTTGCTCTAGAAGCAGAACATACCTAAACCATACCAGAGTTGTTTCAGATGATTGACAGGCCAGGTCCTTACCTGTTACACCTTCAATGATGCAATACTTGGTCTACATAGAAAATAGTAAAGCTGGATTAGTACATTAAACCTTTGTCTTACTTTGCAGACAAAACTCAATTTGAGGATGCTGGGGACAAAGGGAGGAAGACAGCTATATATCACCAGTGTCTTTGTTTTGATAGATTTTCAACATTTTTACTGTGGTTGTCTGGACCTTTGCTTAGTTTAAATATTTCTTTTTAAATATTTAATTGATTCTTTTCTCAAGATCTTGTCTTTAGCCTTCCATAGTTGAGGAGTATTACTGAGAAAAGTGTGGATAAAGCTGTGGCAGTACACGCAAACTGCTTTTCCCTGCCCTGGAAAGCTGGGATGGGAGGAAAACAGAGTAGCATAGGATGACAGAGCAGAGGAGGATGCCTCCCCCTAGGCTGGGGTCAGTGGACTCACTTGAGCCCTTCCCCCAGTCCACGTGCAAGGCAGGGACCCCATGCTGGAGCAAGTCTGGGCACTTAGGCAGAAAACTGATGGTTATCAGTTTCTGGCCTTTTGTTTTGCCCTTGGACAAATGTTTATCTGGTGACTCATGGCAACAATTAGCATGGGTTGTCTAAAATAGGTGAGCTGTAGAGAGCAGAAGGCTCTTCTCTCTTGGATTTTCCCCACGTGGATTATAAGCAGCAGCAGTTTCAGGAGGATTTTCCAATAAAAAGAGACAAAAAGAGAAATTCCTATGATCAGCCTTCAGCATTGTGAGTAACTGATACATTCCTAAAGAGTGCAGAAAATTCCTACCTTTTGTTAGGGTTTTGTAGGGGTAACATACTGCTTTGGGATTTGTCTTTTTCATTCCTTCCTGCCCCCTCCCCGCCCCCAAACACAGGACTTTAGTAACTTTTATATATAGTTACATGGGAGGTGGAGCCAATTTAATAAATAATTTATATTTTTACTAATTCTCTGCCTTATCCCTCCTTATTAGCAACAAAGGTTTTATTAAGCTTCTCTAAGACTTGCCTTGAAGTCTTTTTCCACCTGGGAAACCAAGATAGAAATTGTTCTCATTCACTGAAAATTATTTAGAATAGAATAGAATAGAATAGAATAGAATAGAATAGAATAGAATAGAATAGAATAGAATAGAATAGAATAGAATAGAATAGAATAGAATTAACCAGGTTGGAAAAGACTTCAAATATCATCGAGTCCAACCTATCACCCAACACCATGTGATCAACTAAACCATGGCGCCAAGTGCCCCATCCAGTCTCTTCTTCTTCTTCTTCTTCTTCTTCTTCTGGGGTTGCTTAGCCTGGAGAAGAGGAGACTCAGGGGTGACCTTATTACTCTCTAAAACTACCTGAAGGGAGGTTGTAGACAGGCGGATGTTGGTCTCTTCTCCCAGGCAGCCAGTACCAGAACAAGAGGACACAGTCTCAGGCTGCACCAGACTGGATGTTAGGAAGAAGTTCTATACAGAGAGAGTGATTGCCCATTGGAATGGGCTGCCTGAGGAGGTGGTGGAGTTGCCATCATTGGAGGTGTTCAGGAGGAGACTTGCTGGGGTGCTTGATGCCATGGTTAAGTTGTTTAGGTAGGTTGGATTGGTTGATGGGTTGGACGTGATGATCTTGAAGGTCTCTTCCAACCTGGTTTATTCTATGTATTCTATATATTCTATGTATGTATTCTTAAACACCTCTAGTGGTGGTGATCTTATTGCTCTCTACAACTACCTGAAGGGAGGTTGTAGCCAGATGAGGCTTGGTCTCTTCTCTCAGGCAACCAGCAACAGAACAAGAGGACATAGTCTCAAGCTGCACCAGGAGAAGTTTAGGCCTGAGGTGAGGAGAAAGTTCTTCACAGAAAGAGTTGTTGACCATTGGAATGTGCTGCCCAGGGAGGTGGTGGAGTCACTGTCACTGGAGGTGTTTAGGAAGGGATTGGACATGGTGCTTGAGGCCATGGTTTAGTGGTCATGAGATGCTGGGTGACAGGATGGACTTGATGATCTTTGAGGTCATTTCCAACCTTATAGATTCTATGATTCTATGCAATCATGTTTAAGTGCCCTGATCCTCATCTTCCCTACTTACTTGCTCAGCTGTCAGTTTAACATTATATAAGATAAGGCTGAGGTTCTGAGCACCTTCTTTGCCTCAATTTTCAACAGCAAGGCAGGAGTTCAGGATGAGTGGCCTCCTGAGCTGGGTGATGGGGTCAGAGAGCAGTGTAATGCCCTGGAAATCTACAAAGAATTAGTTTGGGACCTGCTGAGCCATTTGGACACTCACAAGTCCATGGGACCGGATGGGATCCATCCTAGGGTGCTGAGAGAGCTGGCAGATGAGCGGCCAAGCTGCTCTCCATCATTTTCCTCCAGTCCTGGCTCACTGGTGGGGTCCCAGATGACTGGAAACTGGCCAATGTGGTCCCCATCCACAAGAAGGGTTGGATGTAGG
The DNA here is from genome assembly GCA_011125475.1 of Melanerpes aurifrons. Classification (NCBI taxonomy): domain Eukaryota; kingdom Metazoa; phylum Chordata; class Aves; order Piciformes; family Picidae; genus Melanerpes; species Melanerpes aurifrons. Next base: position 4,464,585 of record WWNC01000059.1, read on the forward strand.
AACCTAGAAACTCCAGGCCAGTCAGCCTGACCTCAGTGCCAGGGAAAATGATGGAGCAGATTATCTTGGCGGCAATAACTGCGCACCTGAAGGATGGCCAAGGGCTCAGGTCGAGCCAACATGGATTCAGGAAGGGCGGTTCCTGCCTCTCCAACCTGATCTCCTTCTACGAGCAGGTGATCCGTCTGGGGGACGTAGGGAGGCCTGTGGATGTGGTCTATCTGGACTCCAGCAAGGCCTTTGACACCGTCCCCCACAGCAAACTGCCGGCTAAGCTGTCAGCTTGTGGCTTGAACCGCAACACTCTGTGCGGTATTAGGAACTGGCTGGATGGCCAAGCCCAGAGAGTGGTGGTGAATGGTGCCACATCCAGCTGGCGGCCAGTCACCAGTGGTGTCCCCCAGGGATCAGTACTAGGCCCCATCCTCTTTAACATCTTCGTTGATGATCTGGATGAGGGGGTTGAGTCAGTCATCAGCAAATTTGCAGATGACACCAAGTTAGGAGCAGATGTTAGTCAGTTAGAGGGTGGAAGGGCTCTGCAGAGGGACCTCGATCAACTGGACAGGTGGGAGGAGTCCAATGGGATGGCATTCAACAACTCCAAGTGCTGGGTGCTGCACTTTGGCTGCAACAATCCCATGCAGAGCTATAGGCTGGGGTCAGAGTGGCTGGAGAACTGCCAAACAGAGAGGGTCCTGGGGGTCCTGATTGACAGCCGCCTTAACATGAGCCAGCAGTGTACCCAGGTGGTCAAGAAGGCCAATGGCATCCTGGCCTGCATTAGGAATAATGTGACCAGCAGGAGCAGGGAGGTCATTGTGCCCCTGTACTCTGCATTGGTTAGGCTGCTGTGAGAGACTAAGTTTGTCTCTCTTTTTGTGACTCAACAAAGATAAAATCACTTGCTCTTTGCACAGACATTATGTGTTGGGCAGAGCCACTAGAAGGACTCTTGGAAGGTGCAAAGATAACATTGCTCACTGGGCCACAGCTGGCCTACAACAATGACCCAGCCATTCACGCCTTCAGGACAAGATAATCTCCACCCATCAAGTACCCTGGAAAGGGTAGACAATGGGTTCACCACCTGTTTCCTGATGTGTAATGAGTGGGGTTTTTTTTCTAGAGGGAGACGGAGGAGGTGGAGGGCCCCCCTCCACCCCCCATCCAGATCTCTTGCCCAAACACACAGAAATGCACAGAAAGATTTCTGGGGTGAACGACACTGGGACATTTACCTAAGGATGTTTTCCTGGCCCCTGGAATTCCTGAGGGACAATACTTGGACACATACCTAAGGACTAAAAACTGTATAAAAGACTGGAGCCACTACTGGCTACTTTAGAAGAAAAACGCAGAAAGAAAATGTGGGGGACTGTGTCTCCCAGACTGGATGATTAAAGGGAGAAAAATGGGGAGAAAAACGGAGATGAAGGAAAGCACACGAAACAGACCATGCCACTGAGAAGGGAAAGCCGGGACAATGCTGCTCCGGAGAAAAGAGGCTGCCCAGAGGACCACAGCTCTTCTCCAGCCAGAGCCTCAGCACTGTTTCTCTACAGACCCAACATCTCCTGCAGCACCTTTCCTCCACAGACTCAAACTGTCTTGGGGGGAATGGAGGGGTGTGGTGGTGTAATTCCTTTCCTCTTCTCTCTCTCTTCTCTCTCTCTCCCTCGCTGTTTTCTCCCTCTCCCCTTCTTATGTCCACTTTATTTGTGTGGTGAATGGTCTGTTGATATTTTGGTCTCGTTTGTGCCTCTAGTTTCAGAACATGGGAATATCTAGAAGAACTGTGTCTCCAGGCCGATACAGCTGCACCTTGAGTCCTGTGTCCAGTTCTGGGCCCCTCAGTTTAAGAAGGACATCGAGACACTTGAATATGTCCAGAGAAGGGCAACAAGGCTGGGGAGAGGCCTTGAGCACAAGCCCTGTGAGGAGAGGCTGAGGGAGCTGGGATTGTTTAGCCTGTAAAAGAGGAGGCTCAGGGGTGACCTCATTGCTCTCTACAACTACCTGAAGGGTGGTTGTAGCCAGGCAACAAACACCAGAACAAGGGGACACAGTCTCAAGCTGTGCCAGGGGAAGTTTAGGCTCGAGGTGAGGAGAAAGTTCTTCACCAAGAGAGTAATTTGTCATTGGAATGGGCTGCCCAGGGAGTCACCATCCCTGGAGGTGTTCAAGAGGGGATTGGACGTGGCACTTGGTGCCATGGTCTAGTTGTGAGGTCTGTGGTGACAGGTTGGACTTGATGATCTTTGAGGTCTCTTCCAATCTTAGTGATTCTGTGATACTGTGATACTGTGATAACTTTCCTATGCCTCGACAGCAGTTTGGAAGTGAAGACAATCCAAATACAGATTTGCATTAGTAATTACATTGATTCTCCATGTTTCCAAAATTAGTGCTGTTATATGTGTTATTTAAAAAATTTGGTAGTCTTTAAGAAAGAAAAAATTACCTCCCAAAAGCCTGATGGAGTCAGTTAACCCTGCGTGACCAATTACTGCATTGTTTCTGCAGCTTGCATCTATCTAAGAAAAGTGTTTTAAAGGAATACATCACAGAATTGCCTGAAAAAAATCATTTGTGTTGTGGACCAGTGGGGAGACTTCAGAGATGAAAGACATATTGGAAAAAATAACATCTCTTTCAATAATATTAATTGTGATTGAGAGCTATCATAAAGAAGCAGCTTTCTTTTGTAGGGTGTTTTGTTTTCTCAGGCTCTATGTACCAATTATTTTCCTTTGGCCAATGACAATCAGCACTTATATGCTATCTTTAGAAATATTTAAATAGAGATGTAGTTTCTCAGGAAGCACTCAGCCTTGAAAGTCACATTGTAAATAGCAAAAGAGACACACTTTCCTGATGCAGTCCTTGATGTAATCCTTCTATGATAATTATCTTTGAGATAATCTGTTAGGAAAAAGCTAAGGGAATTAAAAATCTTTTCATAGCTCTGTGTTTTCTGACTGAGGCCTCTCTTGTGCATTAGTGTGTCACCCCTTGGTGTAATAAAAGTGAATGTGTTACTATGGAGCAAGAAATGAAAGGAAGGGTTAACAGTACCCTGAATGTTAGTTTTCCACTGAGAAATATCCCAAGAAATTCCCCAGAGACAAGCTGATGCAGTAAAGCTCAGCTATACTGGGTTGCATTCAGTAACAGCATAAATTTGTATTTTAACTGGCTTTCCACACAAGCAGCACACATCCTAATGGTGACATGCTGCATTGATAACAAAACAGGGATGTTTGCTGTTAGTTTCCTGTAATGAATGAACAGAAACCAGATTGCTTGCATCTTTTGGATCTTATTAGGATATAGCAACTATATGAAATATCATTTGCAGTTTAGTACTGTCAGGTTGGGATATGCTTTGATAAGCTTGAAAGCTACTCTTAAATCTTGTCCTTCTAAAGCCTTGCACAAACAGTTTTAAAATACATATCTGAAACTCCATAGCTCTGAGAATGTGTTTGGGAGCTGTTTGATTTGAGCACAAGTCTTATGATGAGTGGCTGGAGGAACTGCAGCTGTTCATTCTGGAGAAAAGGAGACTCAAGGAAGACCTTCTTGCTCTCTACAACTGCCTGAGAGGAGGTTATAGAGAGGTAGGGCTTAGTTTCTCTCCCAGTAACAAATGATAGGATGTGACAGCTGGACTCCAACTTAGAGGTCTTCTCCAAACAAAACAATTTTATGATGTAGGAGGAGATGGCCTCAGGTTGTCCCAGGGGAAGTTTAGCTTAGTTATTAGGAGAAATTTCTTTACGAAATGGGTTCTCAAGTCATGGAACATTCTGCTCATTTAAGTGATGGAGTCAGCACCAGGACAAAGGTAAAAAATATACAGATGTGGAGGGACATGGTTTAGTTGTGGTCTTGGTGGTCTGGGTTAATGATTGGACTTGATCTTAAACATCTCACCCAGCCAAAGTGAAACTGTGGTTCTATGTCCAGCACAGGAGAGGTTAATCAAAGAAGGATACATTCTTCATTACTGTCCCTGTTCTTCCAGGCACACTCAGTGTATTCAGCTGACCCAAACACTGACACCCTATTTCAGCCCTGATATATCCATAAAGAATTCGCAAAAGAGAGACTAGTCCTTGGATGAGAGTCTTGTGATTACCCTCCAAACTGCCTGCACTGAAGTAGCTGGTTCACCAGTTTTCACTGTCTGATAACTTCAGCACTGGCAACTGCCAGCCATTCTTTCCATTCCATCCCTTTCACTGGCCATGAAAGACTCAAGCAGAATGGAGAATTCAGTGTGTTTCATCAACTGGACACACCAATCAGATACAACATTCCCTTTTAAGTTAGTCCCTTTTAGGAAATTTATAAGAGAAGATACTAAACTCTGGATGCAAAGCACTTGTGAGTATATACATCTGAAGTCAAAACCCTCTCTAAACTTTATTGGGTATGGTGGCAGCCTTACACCAGGAGTTGGAGGAGGTACAAGTACAGGTATGAGTGTGCAATATCCAGCACTTCTGGTGGTTGAGAGCTATTACTGTTGAGATACTACTGAGCCCTTCTCCCCATAGTCACTTGCTTGTAAGTAGCACTCCAAGTTGTCCACCTGTGCTGTGTCTGCCTTGCCAAATCATTCAGTGCAAGAGGCATGATTTGGGAGGATGGAGAAGTTAATGCTAGGATTCCTGCATCTGAACAGTGTGAGTTATAAGTTTTATTTCAATCCCTGAAATAAAAATCCACACTACAAGTGTGTTTTGAAGATATCTGGAGGATTGGTACAGACCCTTATGTCTCCTTTATAGCAGGGATGTGTTTGATGTCCTCCTCAGTGTGAGCTTCCAATTTAGTTTCCTCCAAGGGAAACATAATTGGTGTGCACCAAAATCACCTTCTAAAACAAGCCAGAGGGCAAGAATTGGAGATGATCAGAAGATAGAGTTCAAAACTGCATAGCTGTCTTCAATTAAATGCACTGATTATTTCTTAAATGTACACATAGTGATATGTAGCTGTGACCCTATCTCATGGGCACAGCATTTAAACTGTCTTTTAACTAAAGAAATCATTGTTATTTTTGTTATATTCACAAATTGAGACACAGCCAGCAGATATTTGTGTTCAAGGGCCAGCTAAGAAGGGTCAAGTGAGTAGTTTAAGTATGTCTTCCACAAGAGACCATCAATAGCATTCAATATAAAAGTCAACATGGTAGAAGTTTTCTGAGAATGTGGAACACTGTGATGTGCGAGTGAGGATCCCTGTCTCTTGTGGCCATTCACAACACCCTAGTAAATGGGTTTATTGGGGCATTACACAGCAGGTGCTCTCCTAATCTACAAGAAACCAGGGTGAACTCAACAGTTCCTGCCAGGGGTGCTGTTTGCAACTTCACCCTTCCCAAAGTGCAAGTACCCTGTTTAGTAACCCAATGGGTAGCATGATCCCTGCTCTCCTTCCTAGGAGAGCTGTGCTGGAGCTGGGAGGACCTGGTTCTGCTGGTGAAAGCCATCAACAGAAGGAAGAAATGTCACTATCTGAGATGGGGAACTGTGAAATTACCTGTTATTACTATTCCTTTGTTTCTCATTATTCTCATTATGCTTTGTTATTAAGATATTACTGTTATCCACTGCTTTTTGTTTGCTGGTTTTTCCCTCTCATCCTTTCCTCTGGCTTTTGTGTGTATTTTTGGGGGAGCTGTTGGTTTTCTTGTAACTTTTATTTTACTTGCTGGTGAAATAAAAACTTCCAGATCAGAAGCACTAAAAAAGAATTAAAACAAACAAACAAAAAAAACCCCCACAACTAAACATCCTTGAAAGTCAAGAAAAGTCACTAGTGGCACTTGTTTGGCGACACAGAACACAAATGTGTTTTTTGTTGGGCTTGCCACTGTAAGAAGCAGCCACTGCCTCAAAAGCCACTTCTGCTGGAATGAAGGATTTTTAATTAGGGTATCTTGTGTTTGACCTGTACCTTCAAATTTTTGAAATACATATTCTTTTTTCTATGTGAAGGAGAACCAGAAACAATTCCCTTCTAGCTATTAAAGAAATGAGGGTGAAATTAGGTAGAAAACAAACAGCATCATGCAAAAGTACAATGAACAGCAGTGTAAGAAGGAGCTGAAATGCCTTACAATGTAGCTTTTTAGTAAAGGATAAAACCCAGACTGTTCTTATTCAACTAGTATCAAGGCAGACAAGCTATGGTTTTATTTCCTGGACTCAAAAAAAAGGAAAGAAAGAAAGAAAGAAAGGAAAGGAAAGAAAGAAAGGAAAGGAAAGAAAGAAAGGAAAGGAAAGAAAGAAAAAGAAAGAAAGAAAAGAAAAGAAAGAAAGAAAGAAAAGAAAAGAAAGAAAGAAAAGAAAGAAAGAAAAGAAAAGAAAGAAAGAAAGAAAGAAAGAAAGAAAGAAAGAAAGAAAGAAAGAAAGAAAGAAAGAAAGAAAGAAAAGAAAGAAAGAAAGAAAGAAAGAAAGAAAGAAAGAAAGAAAGAAAGAAAGAAAGAAAGAAAGAAAGAAAAGAAAGAAAGAAAGAAAGAAAGGAAAGAAAGAAAGGAAAGAAAGAAAGGAAAGGAAAGAAAGAAAGGAAAGGAAAGAAAGAAAAAGAAAGAAAGAAAAGAAAAGAAAGAAAGAAAGAAAGAAAAGGAAAGAAAGAAAGGAAAGGAAAGAAAGAAAAAGAAAGAAAGAAAAGAAAAGAAAGAAAGAAAGAAAGAAAAGAAAAGAAAGAAAGAAAAGAAAGAAAGAAAAGAAAAGAAAGAAAGAAAGAAAGAAAGAAAGAAAGAAAGAAAGAAAGAAAGAAAGAAAGAAAGAAAGAAAGAAAGAAAGAAAGAAAGAAAGAAAGAAAGAAAGAAAGGAAGGAAGGAAGGAAGGAAAGGAAAGAAAGAAAGGAAAGGAAAGAAAGAAAAAGAAAGAAAGAAAAGAAAAGAAAGAAAGAAAGAAAGAAAAGGAAAGAAAGAAAGGAAAGGAAAGAAAGAAAAAGAAAGAAAGAAAAGAAAAGAAAGAAAGAAAGAAAGAAAAGAAAAGAAAGAAAGAAAAGAAAGAAAGAAAAGAAAAGAAAGAAAGAAAGAAAGAAAGAAAGAAAGAAAGAAAGAAAGAAAGAAAGAAAGAAAGAAAAAAAGAAAAGAAAGAAAGAAAAGAAAAGAAAGAAAGAAAGAAAGAAAGAAAGGAAGGAAGGAAGGAAGGAAGGAAGGAAGGAAGGAAGGAAGGAAGAAAGGAAGAAAAGAAAGAAAGAAAGAAAGAAAGAAAGAAAGAAAGAAAGGAAAGAAAGAAAGGAAAGAAAGAAAGGAAAGGAAAGAAAGAAAGGAAAGGAAAGAAAGAAAAAGAAAGAAAGAAAAGAAAAGAAAGAAAGAAAGAAAGAAAAGGAAAGAAAGAAAGGAAAGGAAAGAAAGAAAAAGAAAGAAAGAAAAGAAAAGAAAGAAAGAAAGAAAGAAAAGAAAAGAAAGAAAGAAAAGAAAGAAAGAAAAGAAAAGAAAGAAAGAAAGAAAGAAAGAAAGAAAGAAAGAAAGAAAGAAAGAAAGAAAGAAAGAAAGAAAAAAAGAAAAGAAAGAAAGAAAGAGAGAAAGAAAGAAAGAAAGAAAGGAAAGAAAGGAAGGAAGGAAGGAAGGAAGGAAGGAAGGAAGGAAGAAAGGAAGAAAAGAAAGAAAGAAAGAAAGAAAGAAAGAAAGAAAGAAAGAAAGAAAGAAAGAAAGAAAGAAAGAAAGAAAGAAAGAAAGAAAGAAAGGAAGGAAGGAAGGAAGAAAGAAAGAAAGAAAGAAAGGAAGGAAGGAAGGAAGGAAGAAAGAAAGGAAGGAAGGAAGGAAGGAAGGAAGGAAGGAAGGAAGGAAGGAAGAAGAAACCATTAAATACTGGACATACTGGAAAATATGCTAGCGCATATTCATTTGCCGAGTCCCATGTTAGAGCTGTTATTAAGCAGACGCTTGCCTCTGGCATAATATTGCAGAAATAGAAAGACTTTGTATTTTATTCTGTGGTAGTTTTAAGGATTGAGGCATTTTCAGACAAAAAAGAGGAAATACTAGACTGTAAGTGTTTCTTACAAGAATTTCCTATTTCCCGTTTGAGGCTTGACAAACTAAAACGAGAAATTCATTCTTTGTCTGGTTTGTTGGTGGTTTTTTGTTGTTGTTGTTGGGTTTTTCATGGTTGGTTGGTTGGTTTTGTTTTGTTTTGTTTTGTTTTAACTTTATATTTAAACATGGAGTTTAATAGTCATTGTGCAAAATATGACAGGATCAGTAGCTAAAGCATGGTTTAGTTGACTAGATGGTGTTGGATGATGGGTTGGACGCAATGATCTTGAAGGTCTCTTCCAACCTGGTTTATTGTATTGCATTGCATTGCATTGCATTGCATTGCATTGCATTGCATTGCATTGCATTGCATTGCATTGCATTGCATTGCATTGCATTGCATTCTATTCTATTCTATTCTATTCTATTCTATTCTATTCTATTCTATTCTATTCTATTCTATTCTATTCTACCTATTGTCTACTGTTTTCTTTTGTTTTCCTTCTCAGAATCTGCTAGGTCACTTCTGTCATCATCGAATGGGCTGCCTGGGGAGTTGGTGGAGTCACCGTCATTGCAGGTTTTCAGGAGGAGACTTGATGGGGTGCTTGGTGCCATGGGTTAGTTGTTTAGGTGGTTTGGATTGGTTGATGTCTTGGACACAATGATCTTTTGGGTCTCTTCCAACCTGGTTTATTCTATGTAATTCTATGTTTCACAGGGACCATCCCTATTCACAGCATGGGAAGAGGATTAATTATTTTTCACTAGTAGTTATTTTTCATCAGTTTGTCAATCCTTGCTTTTAAAATTAAGACTATTTGTTAGCTTTGTATTTCTTATTTGAAACCCAGAGTAATCTTGTGTCTTTGTGTAAAGTAAATTACCCGGTGCTGGATTTTTACTGCTCTGCAGCACATTTCTTCAAATTCTGTAACTTTTTCTGAAAAAGGGAGAAAATGGATAACAGATGTGTAAGATTCAGTTTGTCAAAACCTTTGAGAGGAACAATTAGCAGTTGTTTGAACAGAAAGCTGCTAGTATCCATTGTGAGACAGTGAAAGAATTCTGTCTGAACAAAAGGGCAGCCCACTACTTCATTTAATAAATAATTAGGTCAAAATCTAGCCTTTCTTGGTTTTGTGGTAGTTCCATCAAATCCTAAATTCATTCACTTCCAGACATGAGGACAGTTCCTCTACTTTGTCTAGTGCCATGCCATTCAATGGAAGCTGATACAATTAGTGGAAAAGATTACGGCAGGACTCTTATCTTAAACACTTCCAGGGATGTGGCTTTCAATTTCAGTGTCTCAACATTGTCATAGTAAAGAATTTCTTCCTAATGTGTAATCTAAATCTGTATGTCTTGGTTTCCAAAACGTTGTCCCGTGTCCTGTCACCACAGGCCTTTATAAATAGTCCTTCTGCAGCTTTCCTGTAGGACCCCTTCAGGTGCTGGAGTGTCTCTACAAGGTCTCCCTGGAGCCTTCTCTTCTCCAGGATGAACATACCCAACTCCTTCAGCGTCTCCTTGTAGGACAGGTGCTTCAGCCTTCTGATCATGTTTGTGGTCCTCCTCTAGACCCTTTCTTTCCAACAGAGCTAGCCCTTCTTGTGCTTATTTTCTGCTCAGTGTTGAAAAATGAAAATGCTACTACTTTTAAAACTGATGTAACTAAATTATTAGAAAATAAAAGAGATTAATCTTGATAACATATTAATGTCAAGATACATTTCTCTTGTTTTGAGTGACAATTTTTTTGAGGTCCTTTTCATCTGTTTGGAAACATGTTCCACATACTGAAATTTTTGGAACGTAAGTATTTCTCAGCAAAGTGGTGCAGTGAAGGTAGTTTTCATGGTTAACTCTTTGGCACAGGTCAATAGAAGAATGAAGAAATAATGTGATTACAGAAGCTGAAAAGCTGGCCCAATGCTCTAAGTAACTAATTCTTTGCTTGGCACTGGAAATCTTTCTTGTTGCGTATTACAAAGAGTGATTTCTGTTGGTTTTTAATTTTTAAGGCCATAGGATTACATAAATAATTTCATAACCTTTCCCAGTACTTGACACCATGTTCTACATCCAATTTCTAGTGATCCATGTGCAGTATAATACCAACCATAAGGAAAAAATAAGAATAATAAAAAAAAGCGCCTTCCTTATTTATGCTTTATTTTATTTTAGAAGACATCAGAGAACACAAAGAAGAAATTGGTACTTGCATTTCTACTTTTGAAATGCTTCGAAGAAGCATAAAAGAAAGTTTTGGAATATAGTTTTCTTTATTTTCATTGTAAAGGACATTCACAGAGTACTCCTTTTTTTCTTTTCTTACTTCTGCAATGACTTTGGGGTTTATGGCAAAGTAAGGATTTTCATATTTTGACCTGTTCCTTTTCTGTTTGTGTTTTCAGAGACAGAATCAGAAGAATGGCCAGTCAATAAGGAGCAATCATCACATTGAAAAGAGCAACATGATTTAATTGTGGTCAATTCATGGGCATTAAAATTCAGATACATTGTGAAATACAAGATAATGACAGAGAACATTAATTAATTCTACTGATAGAATACTGTCTTATGAACAGAAAATAGCACAGACTTTTCTCCAGTCCTTAAGCTGCTTTTTAAAGTTTTTATCCAAGCACCTAGCTAGCTTAGTTGAAAATAAGAAAACATCCTGACATTTGACATTATAAAAGGAATCGGAGTCAGTAGCTGCAAAAATAAATAGAATTTGTGTATTTTTTATTTAGTTGTGCCCACTTCTCAGGCAAGCACACAAATTTTATGGTTCTTATGCCTTCTTACATTAGACCTATTCATTTATTTATTTATTTTTCATACAAATGTATTTTCATCGAGCTACCCAATTAATGGTACCTGTTATAATATTAATGCTGCTTACCAATGCACAGATCTACATCCAGCCTGATCCCAAACTGGACTACTGGGCTCTCCATAAGCAACATGACAAATGCAACTTCACACACCATGACTCCCTTACATGAACGTATGATTCCTAGCAAGAATATCTTCAATGCGAACTTACAGGTTTAACTGAACAATAGATTTGGCCATCTGTGATCATATGCCAGCTCAGTGTCTCTCCGGAGACCTAAGTCTTTGTTGCCCTGTGGCTTCTCTGTGCTGCCAAGCTGGGAGCTCAGGGGCTTTCCCCACAGCTGAGGGATCACCTGGGTGGTGCAGAGCCTGCTCAGCCACCAGCCCGGGGTGTGGGTGATGCACGAAGCAGGGGTGGGGTGGGGGGATGCTACGCCTGGGCTCTCACAGCGGCAGCCCAGGGATATGGACACAGAAGGCATTAAGCTAGTGCAAGCCTGAGATTGCTGTGATATAGGACCTGACCAGCCATCTCCAGAGCATCGTAAAGTTGGTGAAAGGCTGAATTCACCTTTCCCGCAGTGCCTTTGGTCTAGCAGTGAGGGCACTTCAGCCAGCCCCATGAGTGGGTTGGATGTATACATTTTTTATGCAGGCAAAATATAATCCCCAGTCCTGCAAAAAAAAAAAAAAAAAAAAAAGAGATGTGTCTGGGTGAAACCCTGTGAAGGGTTTCCCTGGAGAGGTAAAAAAAAAAATTAAAAAAATATTTCATGAGGGTCTCTTCACCTCTGTGCAATAGAAAAACCATACAGCCTCCTCCAGATCTAACAGATCTTTGGGGAGTATAGAGCCAGTTGCTTAAAAGGCTTCCATCTTTACAGCAACACTGGATCTAGCTGGCATAACAACTGGGGCATTCCCTATAGCTTTTCCCACCCCACAACCTCTTTGTCCAATCTTCAGAATAGATTTTGAAACAATCTGCACCTTTTTTATCCATGTTTCTGAAGGCTGGATGGGGGAATAATATATATTCCTCTTGGTCAGGGTCCAATCTTGCATACCCCATTCCTTATCCTGCAAAGATATTTTCCATTTGTCTTTCCATTTCCATTTTTTCTCCAAAGGTTTCATAAAAGGTCTGAGAAAATGTGTGAAATGGACACTGACTTAAAAAATGGCTGTTCAGAAAAGATTGCATGGATTTGGGGGCTTGACCTGTCTCTATTTATAGCTAAGTGATAGGGTTTTCAAGAAAATCCAATTTCTAGTGGATTAAAAAGGTGGGGATTGGAATGGGGTTGGGGGTGGGGGTTTGGCACCAAGATTGCTTCATCCATATAGTATGAGCAAATATCCACATATCCACAGTGGATGCAAATATCCCCATAAGGATGGAAATTTGACTGTAAGCTTGATGGGAACAAATTCCAGTAACATATCTCTTATATTATGGTATCTTTCCATTACAATATTAAACATATACTGTTCCTGGTTTGTTCACAGAGTTTTAAAACAGGACCACAACTATTCCAGGAAAGAGATTTATTTACACATGTCCATGGGAAAATAACTACATCAAACCATTCATGAAAGCATATCAGTTGTGTCCTATTTGGGTAAGTACCACTAAATCTCATTTAGGTATGGAAACAATGGGAAGTTATAAAACTTTGAGTAATACAAATATTGGTCCTCTGAAATCTTCATAGTCAGCAAGCATGGAGTAGGAAAAAAGTTCTCCATTTTCAAGTGGTAGAACCGGTACTGGATAGAGAACATCAGAACCGCCTAAGAGATTACTCAAGACCAAGATGTTTTTAATCAGTGGCCTCTCTTCTTTTTTGGATATCCAGCTTGAGACACCATAAGTGGAGTATATTTTCAGAAAGCCTTGAGCACCCACTTTCTGAAAAACTGGTTGCGTTAAGGTATCTGAAGATGAGCACCAAGAATTGCTGCATCCAAAATTAAGCTTGCATCAGAAATCCAAATTCCCTCAGATTGGCATTTAGGAAGGACCTAGTGCTTTAGGCAGCTCTGAAAATCCTAGGCACCATACACAGCATGTGTTTATCTCTGACACTGATAGATATAGATAAACATCTTCCACTAGATCACTGCAGATTTAGTGAAAAGAAGTATTTATTTTATTTTTTTCTTATTTTTTTTTAATTAACTCTTGAGAGTATTATCTAAATAATTCAGGGCTATTGATATATTTTTATTGTTAGCTTAAAAATATGTACTTTTCAGATACAAATAAAGTGTAAGGAAGTAGTGTTTGCTGTTGCTTTTCTTTCTCTTCTAAACCTTAATAGCTGGTTTCAGATTTTGGGTAATAATCATGGTCTAAGACTTCATAACTTTCCTTTTTTTTTTTTTTTAATCTTTCTAATTTTTATTTCTTGTAGATGTGTAAATAGGTAAGAAATATTAAATATTGTAATGTGCTTTTGTTAACACAATAACATTTCAAAGGCTAATGTAAAATCAAGCTGCTAAAGTTTACAATTTCTCTGTCCAGCAGTTCATTTATACAACTGCCCTGAGTAGATGCTATATGCTGCTTAGCAAATGGCCTTTAAGAGTTTAAAAATAACTCAGTAAAGCTACTCAAAGGTACTACGACACTTCTCAGGCATCTCTAATTGGAGTTATGAAGAACACAGGGTTTTCTCATCAGTTGATTAACTCCTTCATCAATGATTTATTCACAACAAAAACACAATTGAAATGTTCAGGAGAACTAGTTGTGCTTGTTCCTATGCATGGGACCAGGAGTGCATTTTTTTCAGATAGGCATGATTTTAAATTGTAAAGCTAGTCCTATTTTTGAGGACTTTTTTTTTTAGCTGTTTTATTAAACTCTGTGTTCCCATGTGAAACCAGTGAAAACAGTTATTTTCTAACCTACTCTTTTGTGATTTTTTTTCTTTTTCAAAACCTCACTGATCCCCATTAACAAAAAAAAAAATAATATTTCAAAATATTATATTTCCTGATATAATCAATTTGCAGTGTTTTTCAATCAGGTACAAACATATAAAATCTGTGCTTTTAAAAGCTTCTGCTTTGAGTAGCCTTACATTCCATAATTGTGCCCTAGCAATCATCAAGCTCTATTGCATGCCCCATTCATGAAAAGTATATTGTGATGGGATGACATAGCTTAAAGAATTTGGCTCTAAAACTTCCTTACCTAGAGCTTCCATTAAATTATGTTAATTTAAAATATCTATGGAATGATAATTTTACAAAAAATACTAAAACAAAAGGGAAAAATAATCAACAAATTAATGGGTTGGGTATATGAAAATGACTCTTTACAGTAACCAAAAAATGGTTTATCACAGTTTTGGTAACTTGCATGAGTTCATATTGAAAAGAAAACTTTCACATGTTCTTAATGAATTTAAAACTTTCTTGCTCTAGGTATTTTCAGTTGTATGCTCTGAAACAGTAGACACCATACAGCTTGTGCTTTTTATCAGGGAAGCCTACAAAGCGAACTGCTGCTTCGTTAGGACTGCAGCGTTTCCTTGGCCTGGAGATTGGGTAGCGGACACTGCCGTCAGCCAGCCAGCCGGCATCACAGCGGTCATACCCCAGGAGCTTCCAGGCAGCAAATACCTGGCCAACTTTAGCAATCTGAGCTCCATCCTTCAAGCATGCCTGAACAGCTTCATCGTAGGTCAGCTTGGTTGGGTGAATCAGGTAGTAAAAACGACCTGGTAAGAGAAAGAAGGAAAAAGGGGCTGTTAGCATTGTGATCCAAGATGATGTGATAACAGTGACTTTTGAGGAGAAATGGAGATTCTCCACTGCTCTCATGTCAAACAGTGGTTGATTTTGTATAGTGCAATGTGAACAACATTGGGCTTACATTGGGCTTTCAATTTTTTTTATTTTTTTTTTTGTGGTTAGTTTTGAAACCAAGAAAGTAGTGCTGTGTTTATTCGTGCTGACTTAGGGATGGTATGGCATCCCTTTCACCACTTAAATTCAATGTATTTTCATCCTAAGAGGAGAAAAGTAGGAGGATCAGGGGAGAGGGGTGATGAAAAACAGCCTAGGATTCCGAGCAGGACTGCTGTTTTGCATGTAACTTTATGGTGCCTGATGCATTAACCAACATGGTGACAACATCAACTCAGTGAAACATCTGAGGAACCCTGAGGAACTACTGGGCAATGCAGATCTCATTCCACTTCAGTTTACTATGAGACAAAGGAAATCAGTTATACACACAAAGCAGAAAATTTCTTCATTATGCTTCCAGCATACCTTAAAACTCTTACGAGTTTTCCTCTTGAAGCATGGCATAGCAAGTGATCTGGCCTTTGATAGCATTTGGATGAAGATAACACATGCAGCTTTACTCTCTGACAAGGCAGTGAACTTGTTTCTCATTAAGTACAAGAAAATTTTAAATTTTTTTTTCCTTATAAAAAAGCCAAGACATTGCGTAGCTTCTCTAAAGCAGAGTTTGAACCTGTGGTAGATCAAAACCACACCTGCCGTAGGTCTTCATTAGCGGTGTCAAAACCACGTGCAGCAGTTCTGCAGCCCTGTTTTTCTTCAGGCATCAAAGGATATATCCTTACCATAAGACAGCATTGAACTGATAGTGCTGGTAAGAAAAATGTGCCTTTATCTCACAGTAATAAAAACAGATGCCAGCAAGCAAACCTCAGGAAGGAGCTACCCTAGTAATCCGTACTAATCCATAGGCAGTAATAATACTAACATTAATTTAATTTATCAAGGCAGTATAAATTCATTGTAAGCCTTTCATTCATTATACCTGAGGTTATTCTTCATCACTGATTTGACAATTAACCAAGTGTGAGATGGAAATGGATTGCAGAGGAATAGTGTTAATTTTAAAGTATAATCATTTCCAAATACATTCACAATTTTTCATTCAGACTGTCCTGCAATAGGCAAGTTAGCTGAAGGACAAAGGAATGTATTCATGTGGGCAACTTCTATTTCGAGCCCACACTCTTTGCATCTTAATTTAGAATGTACTTCAGAATAATATCTTTTGTTATTCCACATAAAAAAAACAAATTCTGCTCAGTTTCAGGTGAATTTCTTAGTGAAGTGAGCAAGACGAAGAATTATATCAGCTTGAGATCCCTTTAAGAAAACACACAGCTTTTGCCTAAGTGAATGAAATTTCAGGTCAGATGACAATATAAAGGTAATTGAATTAGCTTCCTGTAAAGGTTGGAAATTGTATACCAGGACAAGAATATTAAAAAAAAAAAAAAAAAAAGGTATTTGCATTGCAGCTGTGGTGAGCAAGAAACTTTAAAAAAAATATCGTTGCTATTGGAACCAATATTTACAGTATTTCCACATAAAAACTGTTGAGAGTAGATAATCTACCCTTTTGTAAAATGATGGCTTAACTCCATTTACAAGGTGTTGCTAAAGAGAATGTTTGTTAAGTGGAAACCTGTTCCTGTTATGGTATTAAGAGGTTTCACCAAAGCAAACAGAATTTCAGACTTAGGGGAACAGGGATTTGGACTGATAGTATGTATACTTCACCTAGCTTATTAGTTACTCTTCAAACCATATGTCAATGGTATGCAATTTCCTAGGGATTTGCACTAAGGTCAGCCTTCTGACATATGACACCAGTAATAAAAACTGCTATACTCTGTCCATTCCTTAAATAGGAGAACTTTAATAGCAAGCCCCACAAGGGTGCAATGTGTATCCACAATGTCTGATTAAATAAAATTTTGTTAATAAACTCTGTAGAGATTTGCTGGTTTTCCCTTGCTAATCAGTAATAAAGGTTCCTAATTTTTCATTCTTAGTAATTATTAATCGATGGGGAAGGGGAGGGAGGCATTACAGTCTCTCTCTCATTAATATCTGGTACCTGGGTCGCTCCCACAGAGGATAAGCATGCTTGATTTGACTTGTCAAAGCCGAATCATGGGGCAAAAGCTTTATGCAAACTTGATCAAATCCCATTTATAATAGCTATTTCAATCTTTCACATGCAACAAAACAGCTTCCAGAGAAAAACTTGAGTACTTGGCCTACATATCATACTTTGTGACTGTGAGATTTTGAGGGATGGATTCCCCTTGAAGAATTTTCCAAGCACAGCTCTAGATTTTGAGATTTACTAGTAAGTTTCCATACTGCAGCTGGGTGTACTATACAGTGGGCGAGCATCTTCAGAGGTACAGAAAGGCAGTGTCATGCCCTTTCCTGTTCTCTCCATAATGCAATGCCTTTGAAAGAGGGCTCCTTGGAGTGCTCAGAGAGGATGTCTCCATGTGCATCCATCCACCAAGTATCTAAGCACTCAAGCTCAGCCCTAAAACCACTCCAAACAGTTTATTGGGGTGCTGGGGGAGCTTCTTGCTCAGCTTCCTGGCTTCAGTGCACTGAGCAGGGGCAGCTGAGCAGTGAGCTCTGCTTGGTGGGTGGCAACACATGCAGCACAAATGCAGGATTGTTTTTGCAGTCAACCATCCACAGACATGCTAAAAAGATTAAGGCTACAGAAATCAGTTAAGTTGTTTTACTGTGTAAAACTGCTCTAATTCGTGGTTTTATATGGCCATAAAAGACACTCTTAGCAGCCCATGGGGTATATCTGTAGCTTGCACAACATGTAGACCCCATCATCTGCTCAGCAGATTCAGTTCAGTGCTTCTTATAGCAGTACTAAACAGTTGACACAAAGCCATTGTTCCTCAAAATTTAAGAGCATCTTAAAAATTGGTGCAAAGTGAGATGCTTTCCTTTCCTTTAATCATAAGGTCCTGGTATATTTTTTGAAGGCCAGCAATCACCTCCAGTAACTAATTTTGACATTACCAGTGACTCCTGTGACTCAGGAGCAACCCCTTCAAAGAAAGGATATGTAATTTTATTTTGGGTGAGTTTGCTCCTCCTTTTGGAGAAATAGTTACGTGCTCCTAAAGGGGCGACGGAGGTTGGAATCAATACGGCTGACCAATATGATTGAGTAATGTTCCTTTATTGTTCCAGTGGTGCAGGCCGATGGTGCAGGCCTATGGTGTGAGTATAGCACAGTAAAGTAAAGCATAGAAGAAGAAGAGAAAGGAAAGGTAGAAGTGCACAGCAAGGGAACTTCTACAACTTATATAAACTCGGAGTGCCTCGTTGGCATGGCTTCATTGGTCCCCTATGAGTGACCAGACATCTCACTATTATAGATTATTGGTCCAACTACTTATGACACAATGAGGTTGTTGATGCAGGCACATGTCCTGTTGTCCCAAGATAACTTTCTATGTTTATAGCTACCAGTGCCCTGTTTTAGTTACGTGCTCCAGGCACAGCACTGTTTTGCTAAACTGCTAGCTGGCTCTGCACTTATGCTGAGTATGGCCTGCCGCCATGTCAGGCTCTAGGCCTACACTGCCAGATTGTTCACACTGCTTGTCGCTGGCATTGCCACATGCTCCCAGTGACAAAATATTCTGAAATGGTCAAATGAGCAGGCAGCATGCATTATGAGAGACAACTTTCTATACTTTTCTCCCATTTAAATGGTGGAGGTAGGTAGCTTACCACATGCATTACTGGAACAGGTAGTTCACAGCTTCCCCACTAACACGATCCCCAACATTTATTCTTTGCATTCTTAACTTTGTTAACGTGGGAGTTTTATTTCATTCTGCTAGAGCTGACAAAAAAATCAGTTATGCACTGTGGTTCTGTGTGCAAAGTATTTAACAAAATCCATGTTAATGAGCAGAAAGTGTGATATAAGTTATATTTACACTTTTTTTTTTTTCTTTGATAATGCTTAATTATAAAGGAGCTGATATATTTATATTTAGATCACTGAGCACTTTTCAGTGTAAAAGATTCCTGTGGCTATTCCTTTGAGAAAAGTACTATTCTTCTGCAGTACCTTCTGCAATTAAGCAAAGAATAACCGCTCAGCTCTGCCATGACATATTCATTGTCCAATGCCTTTTGGAGTCTGTGAGGGAGGCTGCATTTGTTATCCTGAATTGGTATGCAGAAACCCAGACTGACCTTCAAGAGGGGGGGTACAGAAGATGAGCATCCCATACCTTAGGTCAGGGCAGGGAGAAAAACTGGGGTGTTCTGCAGCCTTTGCAAGCCTTTGAATCATGCAGGTTGTACCACCACATGGGTAGGGAACCTTAAGCTTTTCTAAAGAGAGCATGGACTAAAGCAGCTTCTACTCTGAAGGAGTAGAGGAGAAACTGGCTGTGAGGGAGCAGAATTCAGCCCTCAGACATCAGGAAGTTCTAACATGAAATTTCCAAATTTAAGTTAGCTACTTGTCATTTACATTCATGTTCAATAGCCTTTATCCACATGAGGAATGTAAAAGCAGGTGGGGAAACATGTTGCAATCCAAGAACTATCTTTATGTAGGCAGAAAAAGTATGTTAGTTCGCAATATTTTGATGGAATTAATGGATGGCATCATGCTAACATTACTTTTTGCTCGGTTTCATGAAACACATCACTATATATTCTTGTAAACTGGTAAAGAGCTGGTACTATTATTTACAAAGTTTATCAAGCTTTTCCAGGACTTTGGCTCTGTTATGCACAGACGCAAAACATGAGCAGCTCTTCTATGAGCCAACAGAAAGATTTTAGTATGAAGCAATTACAGAAGCAGAACAAAATGTTCAAGTATTGCACTTACACCAGCCTGAGAAAAGACACTGCAGTGGGCAATTTCATAAAGTACTAAGATTATTTTAGATTGCGTTGCAGACAAATGTTGCTAAAACAATTTCCCTGAGCAGGTAATGGGAATGCATGTGGAATTCTTGAGTAATGATATGAATCCTCCCTTTTTTACCAGTATTTTTTGTTCTATTCAGTTCAGCACAGATTAGAACCAGCAGTTCCACAGCTGAATGTTGAATCTGGGTTTTAACTCACGGCATTGTTAACTCTGCTTTCATTTTTCACCTTAATATCAGAATGCAATTTTGCTGTTTTCGAACTTTATTTATTTTTTTCAGGTGAAATGCAAGGTTTGCATGTATTTTAGACAACAAATTTTAGCTTTAACTGCTGAACTACATAAAATTAAGTCCTTTTTATTTGTATTTATTTATTAATAATGATCCCTGGGATCATAATGTTTTGGGCATATTTTTTTTCTGCAAAAAGAACCCAGAAATCTAAACACCCCTCACTCTCTTCCTTCATAGCAGCTCCTGCAACTGACACTCTTTGAGATTTATTTTTCTATTGAGCTTGCCTTATATTCATTCCCCTGATCGTGGGGCCCTTGGCATTTTTCCATCTCCCTTACATAAAGTTGAAGGCTTCTCTGTTTCATACTGTCAGGAGACTCCAGAAGTCACTATTACCACTGGAAATGCATGGTCTCTTAACCACTTTTCATTTTCTTTGGCTGCTCCTGAGCTGAGAGAATCAATATTGGGTGTTGCAGAAATAGCTCTTTGCCTGTAGCCACTATCTTTGGCAACTGCAACCTGGTGGCAAAATGGGCTATTATAAGTTTTTCCCTTTACAGTGAGAAAGCTAATGTGTGCTCTTAAGCATACATAAGCTATCTGAGGTGTTGAGCTGAAAATAGGAAGTTGGCATTTTGGGAGACTGACTGGGTTTATTGTGCATATTAAAGCAAACTTAGGAACAAATAGTGGAGAACACAGCAGAGACGTGTGAGGATAATGTAACTGGTGAGTAACTGGTTAAGGAAATGGATGCTGAGAGAAGCACAAGTTCACATTTTCTGCTAACACCTTGAGAGACTTACATGGCACTGAGCTGTAGGGAACTGGAGAAGATGGTGTTCAGGTCTACATATCATCCTATTGCTCTGTAGTATTCTGCCTTGCAGGTTGGTTTAATACACTCACCAAGGATGAACTCCATTTTAGTGTCTTGTCTTTTATTTCTTTACTACCTGTACACCTTATCCTCACCTTACCTCATGGCCCTTCCTCCTTTCTCTCTCTGACTGTCTCTTCCAACCTGGTCTATTCTATTCTATTCTACTCTATTCTATTCTATTCTATTCTATTCTATTCTATTCTATTCTATTCTATTCTATTTCACAAAAAATATTTATCTGTCAATAATATTTTTTCACCCTAGAAATTGTTTTTATTTTTCTTTAAGAGATGCTCTTCAGCTGCTGGTGGTAGGAAAGAGTGGTGATTTGGGAACAGTAGTCACAAGTATGTGCTCTTCAAATGTTATAAATAGTGTAGCTATCACATTTTAATTATTTTTACTTGTTTACTTTATTTCTTAGTGCTCTTTCTGCAGTATAGGGTTAAATCTACATATGAGAGATGAGCTCATATAGGATTTCACCTTGGATAAATGAAGGAAAAAAAAACAGAGAGACAGTATTTCATAGTATGATACAGCATGATAAAAATCAGCTAAAGTTTTGTTTCAGACTGCATCCAGACTAAGTTAATATTGTTGGTTTGAGGATTTGGGGCTTTTCTGAGAGGGTGGAGCAGACTTAACACAAAAGCATATCTTCTGAGAGCAAGGCTTGTGTTTATTTTTTTGGCCTGTTGTAGAACAAAAATGCTTCATTGTGGATGAGTAATCGGTACATAAACTAAAAAGGCCATGCTCCTTGGTCTGGGTGGGCTGCGAGCCAAACATGTGCATTGTTGAGTAGGAGTAATCCACATGCATGATGCTGTAGAGGATTGCAGATTCCTTTTACACATGTTCACTTGCAGCACTTCTCTCATTCACAGCCATGCTTTCTAAATCCTTTTCAGCCACTAGATTAAACATGAAATGATAGCAAGCTGAGATCACACAATTTCATACCTAAAGCACCATCTACTAATATCAAAAAAAGCCTGCAGTTGATGAAATATGGTTTAAAGCAGACTAAGCTCAGAGTAAAAATGAAAAGGGTTGTGGCACTGTACTGAGATAAGGAACCTAAATTATTAGGCACAAAAGACAGAAATAGCTTTACTGATAAGAAAGCATTAGTCATATTAGACCTGGAACACGAGCAGGAATTGATTAACACAACAGCACAGATGAAGCAGTGAATAGAATTTTGTTTTGGTGATATATTTAAGTTGTAAACCACCATAAGTATAACTGAATTAAACAGGAAAGCTCAGTTAAAGAGTAACAGGTTTCTTCATCACTTCAACTTAAATAAACTGGTCATTTATCAACATTAAGAGAGTACATATACATTTTAATGGGGTGAAAGCAGAGATATTAGATACTTCTGTCACTACAAGTTGTAAAAATGTGAACTACCGGAACATGTGGCAAAACCAACCTTACTCTGCCCCCTTGCAAATTCAACAATATAATTTTCTCAGCATAATAGAAGATTTGACAAATCAGATGTCATTCACCACCAATGGAAGTTCTCTCCTACCTGCAGAAACAGTCATTTACAAGGAAAGGGGAGAAGGTAATTCTTACCATTGAAGTTTGAAGTAAAGCAGAAAACATCATATCGGCTTCTATCTTTATCCCAGAAGCCATAATTCCTGACCCCAGGCACTGTGTTCTTCCCTCCACAGGGCTCCCTGGGCTTGGTGATGGGGTACTGTACGGAGCCATCACTGAGCCAGCCGGCGTTACACCAGTCCAGCCCTGACCTCCAGGCATCATACAGCTGGTCAAAGGAGGCAATAACAGAGTCTTGGTCCAGGCACGCTCGCTGAGCCTCATGGAAGTTCAAGTTGTAACGACCCAGCCGTGGAGAGTAAGGGAATACCACACCTGAAGTGGTACAAAGAGGGTGAATTACTGGACATTGAAAGAGCAGACAGCAAACAACATTTACAGCCAACAGAAGGAGAAATAAAGGTTAACTCCATAGTGTGTGTCAGATTGCTGTGCTGGTGGAAAATGCACTGTCAGCACATTGGTCATTAGGTTTGAGATGTCAATAGGGATACCACCTTATCCAGACAGCTCCTCTCTCCAAAACCTCATCCCTTTTCCACTGGGAACCGTGCCAGGTCTGCACACTGCCCCTGCCAGCAGTTTTGCTGTCCCTGTTGTGATCTCACTCTTGTGCACTCTGAGAGCACTTAGAGAGGAGCAGAGCTGGCGGAAATTTTGCAACTACACATTTTTAATCAAAGTAACTTATCACCTGTAAGGTCAATTTCTCATTAGAAAAAAAAAAAAAACAACCCAACAAACTCAACACCCCATCCTACTTCTATTTCTTGTGGGATGGGATTTGGAGACCTTCTAGAAAGAAGCAAGAGTAGTACAGGGGCATGAGAGTTACTTCTTTTTACACGTAGACATTAAAATGAAGGGTTTTGATTGACATAAAAAAGTGATATGTTCTTTGCATGGGCCCTTGTCAAGACTTCCTGAGAAGTTCAAGAATGTTCTTTTGTTTGTTTTCATTTATTTCATCTTATCCTAGGAATGGGAAATTATTTCATACCTGGCTCAATAACAACATTTCAAGACAAAACTGGTAGAAGGCATTAGGATCCTGAGATCTTAAAGAAAGAATGAATGAATGAAATTAAACCAGTGAAGTCACATGTGGCTTTAGGGATGGTTTTCTGCTATTTTCCAGAAGGTTTTTGGCAATTTGTCACCACTCAAGGAGGAAGGGCTCCTCACAGAGGGAATCAGGGAGCATAGTCCCTTTAGCAGCAGACAGGCTTCCTCAGGTGCAGATGGTGAGCCATATAGCACACAGCATGCAGCAACTCAGGAGTGGTCCATGAAGAAGCCATGAGAGACACCAGGTTGCATTGCTACCCCTATGGCTGCCAAAAGCACTGGTGGCTTAATCAAAGGACACTTGTTGGAGATCCACTGTGCAAGGAGCATGGACCTGCCAAATACTACCTTACAAACCTGGGGACCAGCCACAGGCCAGCCCAAAGCCCTGTCTGCTGCTCATCAGTGATGAGCCACCGCAAGCAGGCATGGCAGAGAGACCTTCTTCATACCAGAGGACATCCAAGTGGATATGGGAAACATAAGAACACCTTCAGAGTTGTTTCAGCAGCAAGATATAATCAGTCATTGCCTTTGTCTGACACATTTTTCCACAGCATATTTTTTGCTTTATGAAAAAGATCTGTACTTAAAGATCTCTTCCTGAAACATTAAAGATGTTTTAGAAAATGCTGAAGAGCCACCTCCTCATGTGACTGTGATAAAAGAGTAGAGAAAGACTTGAAACAAAAGTTTGGATCAGACCACCCTAGTCTTTGGCAGGGTTTAGAAACTTAACCCAGATCTATATTCTACAGTTGGCTTTAGTCCAGTCTCATAATAAGCTGAAATAAAACAGTATCAGAGGAGATCTGTCACAGAATGTTTATACTCTAACATCTCTGTAGAATTAAGTGCTGTAGGATGCAGAAGGATGGAAGACAAGATAATACAGGAGATGAGCCAAAAAAAGTTACGCTGACATAAACATCCTATAACAAGTCCTTGTCTTTGTGGCAGTTTAGCATAGGATAGGGAAGTTACACTATGGTCAAGACTGTCAACATGCAATGGGGCCTTTCCTCTTTCCAGACATTCAAACACACTTCGATGTCTATTCCACCAGTATCTTAATGTCTCCTTTCTTTCTTCTCTCTCTCATCCATCTATCGTCCAAGAAGTGTTATTTTTATTAAACAAAGTCTTTGTTATTACTAAATCTCAGTGACTTGGTCCAAGAAAATAAAGCATGCAAGTGTAAACTTGGCAGGATAATAATAAACAATATTTTGCTCTCCAGCAATTAGCTAAAGAGTTTACTAAGGTCCTTTCCTATTGAATATGCTTTATTAAAGAGCTTTTCAGTTATTAGCTGTTCTGAGCCATAAAGCATGAATATAAAGTAACACAACATGTGCTATTAACTGAAACTTCATAAACAAGAAGCTGTAGATGTTTCATATTTTTCTGGATTGTTGTTTTTCCTTCCTCATCTTCACCTCTTAAAACAAACAAAAACAACCCCCCAAAAAAAATCAAAATATAACAAAAATATTTATTTCCCCTCAGTGATAGTGAGAGACATATCACTGGCTATAATAAAAACATAACAGATGCCAGACACGTCCAAGATTTATGACTTTATTGGAAATCCAATACTTCCTATTTTTCCAGAACTACACTTCCCCAGACAACCAACTCCTTGCCCAGTACATGTGTCTGATTTGCATATACAAGCAAAAATCTCTCCTAAATCTCTCCTAAAATCATCAGGGTATTTTTAATCAAGATCTAAACTTACATCTGAAAACTGAGCAACACTTATACGCAAACTATTCAGAAAAAGGTCTGAATCCCTACGGTTTCTAAAATCCCTTTAATAAAAAGGGTTAAAAGTGTATATAAATTTGTTATAAATTTATTTGAGACATAATGTTTTAATAACACAAATATGCACAAAACTGTAATATTAGCTTTGGGCTGATTTGGAGTAGACCGCATAGAAGCTGATTTTTGTTTGAGTTCATCTGCAGTACAAGCCTGCAACTGATTAGCATTAATTTCACCCTGCTGATAGGGGTGATTGTGACGAGCAAAACTGACTGGATATGTGTTTTGTGTAGCTTTACACTATCTTGCATCTCCATTAATTTATTTTTTTCTTCATTTCCTATCAAACATAGCTGAAATTCATAGCTAGATTGTACTATTCATCTTTTTTACAATTTAGCACTACTGAACTTCTGTTAATTGCAAAGCATCTTCCTGAGTCTTGGATCTTATAACCAGTCAAAAGATAATCTACCCCATCTGTTCTTGAATGGACAAAAGCTATCCTAAGGCTTGTTGATGTTCCCAGACTACAGATTGAACCTAAACTCCTGACTCCAGCCCTGTGTTTTACCACTAGACAAAACACTTGGTTCCAAACATTAACAAATTCAGTTTAAAAAATGGAGGAAGAAAAGAACTTCCATCCTCAGATTGTTAAAATCTTGTTCGTTTTTGGAAGAAGTTGAGGAGCTTTAACCTGAGCTTTGTGATTCGGCTTTCTACCTTAAAGAAGAAGCCAAGCCACTCATGGAGTCTGAGTGGGGAATATTAATTTGCAATATAGACTTCACAGTGTGGCTCCTCTCCCAGAGAATGAATTCTCTGGAATAGGTCCTATCCTCAGGGAAGTGTCTCCTTACTGCCAGTAAGAAAGGACAAATCAGAGACACAATTCAGTGGAGAATAAATCTGTTAGTGAAAAGGGATGGGAGAGTGAAGTTTGTTGTATGCACCTGTGACAATGCAATTTCAGTCCAGAAAGTGACCATTGTTGGAAATCAAGATTTCTACCAAATCAGAACATAAGAACTGGAAGTATAAGATATCCTCCTCATATGCACACCTGTATCTCCATGAATGACTTACATTCAATTCCAGGAACGTACATCTCTGCTTCAAATTACTGCAGGAATTAGAAGGGATGGTATTTGTGTGTTCTCTGTAAAATATTTGTATTTCAGAGACCTATCTGCAAATAACCCCTAGAATTTAGTGCTAGTGCTTTGCATTTACTCAAGTCACTACATATTGCTAATGCACGGAGCTGTGATGGTTACCCAAGACAACAAGGTGAGGACATAGCCTTAGAAAGCTCAAGTGCTGTAACAATTTATGGGTGTCTATTAAGCCAGAACCACACACAATTAGCAGCTTTAAGGTTATATACAAAACAACACAAAATTCTGTTGACCTATATGGGGGAAGCGTCTTTTTACAGCCAGAGTAAAGAAATAGTCTTCCTTCATTTCTAGCCCAAACAAAAAAAAGTTTTCCTGTAGCCAGTGTAAGCACAGGGTAACAGTAGGGTTTGCCATATACTATACTGTAGGATACAGTTTTCTGCTGTTCATACACTCAATGGCAAATTTTTCCATGCTGCATTTTTAAGATTCTGTTAAAAATGGCAATACCTTCATTTTCTTTGAGTCTCTATCTCCATTTTTCTGCCTGTCAAAACTGTCAGATACCTGTACAGTCCACAAGTGGGCCACTAGCTGTCAGCAGGTATCAATCTCCCTAAAAATTAAACTGAAGCTTGAGATGGTGTCCCTCCAGCCCATGGCATTCTGTAAGAAAGCTGTCAGTGGGATTTCGTATTCCTAACAAATATAGGCACAAAAATTAAATTCACCTGGCCTGGGAGCAGATTATTCCCTTATTTTTCTACAGACTTGATCAAAATTTGGAGACCATTTTCTTTCTTTGTTCTCCTTAGGCCAATTAGTCTAACTCTTTTAGCATTTTCCTCTCAGGTCATAATTTCCATCTAAATTTTTGCTGCTGTCTTTTGAATGTTTTAGTTCACTTGCACCATTCAAGTACCTTTTTTCACAGCACTTGCAAATACAGCTTTGTCTGCAAAGACCCTGCCACAGAAGGAAATATATTGGTCTGTCATGACTCAGTCTTCATAAATTCCTGTATTCTTTTTACAATACTTTTTGCTGTCTCCTAGGGGCCCACAAATAATTGGTCTCATGAAATCAGTTTTATAGTAGAACATAAAACAGAATGTCATGCAAGGATATTTAAAACAATGATTTTATTCTGTGTGTGGAAACACAGTAACACACAGAAGAAACAAATATGACTTATGATAATCGGATAAATGTGGTTTCTCCTGCTGTTAAGAGCATAGAGATGGTTTCATGTTGATTTCAGAGAGCCTATATCCACCTTAAGAACAAATGATGAGAGTAGGAAATGAATGCAGTGAAAATTTGGAAGAATTTGTTATGTGAAGCTTAGGGATCTGTTTGATCTGTGGTGTTTCTAAATCTATCTTGGACATAAAGGCTAATGTATATCTAAGTGAGATCATAAAACTTGATCTTTTTTTCATAGAAACATAGAATCATAGAATCAAAGAATCATAGAATCAATTAGGTTGGAAAAGACCTCAAAAATCATCAAGTCCAACCTGTCACCCATGATCTCATGACTACTAAATCACGTCACCAAATGCCACATCCAATCTCCTCTTGAACACCTCCAGGGATGGTGACTCCACCACCTCCCTGGGCAGCACATTCCAATGGCTAAAAACTCTCTCAGTGAAGAACTTTCTCCTCTCCTTTTCTTTTTTTTTTGTTCATGTAGAGATACCCAGAGTGTTAGCTGCTACCTAGGAGCAGCTTTCTACAGTGGTTCTGAATGGCTTTATCTAATTCTGCTTATTTCTGATACTGCTGAATGTTCAAAGTAATTATGTATTGCAATATTAATGCTTTCCATTATCATCTCTCCCTGAAGACAGAAACTTTAAAAAAAATTAAAAGTCTAATAGACTTTGTCACCTGGCCCATGAATCTCATGAAGGAGTAGCAAGCATAATCTATGCCTGAGTGTAGTGAAGGGACTGTGCTGGTGCCTTCATGTTCCTGGGAAGCTGAAGCATACAAACCTGATGCAGTGAGATTCATTATTCTTCCCAGTGTTCATAAGACAAGAAAACAGTAAGGCACTAACCTAAAGAAAATTTAGGGCAGAACAGTAATACACTAACATAAAGAAAATTTAATGTAAGCTGAGATTTCTTTCTTTGCCTATGACTTGGGCATAACTTCTACTTGACACAGGGGATCTTTTAATTTGTTAAGCTTTTGGCTCACAAAACATTTGACAAAGAGTGTAAAACTCATGATCCATGCTTCAAGTATAGGAGGACAGGAAACCATTTCAGGGAGAAAATGGCTTTGATGACATGATCAACATTAAAAGGGTCTTGCTCTCTGCAGTACTTGACATTACTTGCAGCTGCCATGGCTATCTCAACCCTTTTGCTACAAACTAGATGTTAATTATGACATGATGGAATAGTTCTTAAAGCTGGTGGTTGTGAAATACTGCAGTGAATCCTAGTCCTGAGCTTTAGCTCTTGCTAGCCAGGGAAAATGGTGTGGATCTGCATTAAGCTTGAAGAAAACATACCAAAACCATGTCAAGTTTGTAACACAGACTGAATCCAATTCCACTCTTGTTTTTTCAAGACTAAAAGTACCCAGTTGTTATGAAGAGTTTATTTAATGACAATCCCAAGTGGATCTTAGGTATAATAAAGTAAAATATTACCACGTATGAAGAAGAAAAAAGGTCCATTGAGGTAGAGGTCAACTATTTTCATATTGAGACATTAACATGCTTTCACCCAGCTGAAGCTATACTCTTGTACAGCAAGCTCATGTTGGAACAATCAGCTGTTTTGCACTGCTTGCGGGCATTCCTGGATGTAAATGGTTTTGTCTTGCTGCCAATTAACATCCTTAGGGCCACCATCTTAGGACATCAGGCTATTGATGCAAATCCTTCCCACTGTGAGATTAACCTTATTGTTGGTAACAGATGTAGCATGTTGGAGTGGGCTGATATATTCTTATTTCTGTCCTAACACTGATTTTTTCACCCCTTGATCTGTTCTGCATTGCTCAGATACATGAAACAGCAGTTAAAGACAACACTACATGAAGCTGCAGATGATATGAAAAAATAAGGACAGGAACAAACAAGCAGAGGAATATATTCCATCAGCTGTATTTACCCATAGCAAGTATAAGTTCATTTTAATCATTTTAATCAGCAAACTTCAGGGTAACTTAGATCCAGAATCATTTGCTTTAGTTGCTGTAAGCAGGACTGACTGACACATTCACTAGTCTGATTTCACTGAAAAGCTTACATTTTACCCTGAGGTTTCACACATCAAATTTTCTTGTCAGTTTATGAAACATCACTTTATAATATCAGAAATGAACAGTTTTATACCTGTTTCTGACACCTAGACACTAGTTAAGATACATAAACTTTTTCATGAGCAGAGACTGGAATATACTTGGCTGAAAAAATGTGATTCCTCCCATACTCATTGATTTTCTTATTTTGGGGAAATGCAGGAAGGAGTGGTGGTGTTGTTGTAAAGGATTGGCTGGAGCTGGCATAGTTCAGAGCAAGACACTGTTGAGTTATAGTAGTAAGTTACAGGTGTCTAAGTATATCAGGAGGTCGGACCCAGACTTTGTACCTAAAGGGCTGGTGGTATGTCATGTAACTGCCACAGTATAAAAGGTAGAAATTCTTTCTCACTTTTATTACCATATGCAGTAAAGAACAAAAACCATTATTCCTTTCTTAGTCTAGTATCAACCAAAAATTGCCTTTCAAATGTGGATTTCTGCATGTGCACGAGTAATTGTAGCAAGCCTCAGGCAAAGTTTCCTGCTCATCAGCATCTCCCCTTCCCCAAGCACTCCTGGTGTAGCCGGAAGCATTTGTAAGGGAATCCTCTTGCTTTGAGTAACAGAAAGCTAATGAACTTTTGCCTCAGAGGCACAACACTAAATGGCATCAGACAAGTATCTGATCTAGATGTGGGATGTGATGAACACTTGAATGATTTTACACTGGCTCTGACCTTTTTGCATTAGGAAAAATACCATAATGCTGTAAAGCACAGGATGTAAAACTCAGTATCTGAGGGGGAATATGTACATAGTTATTTATCTGGGGTAACTAGAAGCCTGATAGATGTATGTCCTTAGGATGTAAACACACTGGCAGAAGAATAGTACCAAATTATTGAGGGTCCATACAACCCAGGAGTGGGCTACAGGACTGTCCACACAACAGGACAAATGGAAAAGAGATGTGCTTGGGTCAAAGACAGCTAAAAAGATGCTGCATGTTTCTTGCTGGGATTACTTGGTGACCAGAGCCTTTCTTTCACCTCTGTAAAGCTGAATAGGCCAAGCAGAATCTGCTTGCCCTTCAATGGCTCAGAGAGCAGCTGCAATGACCGACCAGTGCAGAGTCTGCCTGAGTGCAGACTGAACACACCAGAGCACTTGGCTAGCAGAGAAGAATAGAGTAAAATGCTTTTTCCTCCTACTTATTTCTGTCTTCTCTCAAAGCTGTTTCAGACAACGTAAGCTGGACAAGTATATGTCTAGTTCTCTTTATCTCCTAAGTTTGAAAAGAACAGTGTGCATTCTTACTAAAGACATATTACATGAGGTGAAACAACTTAAACTGACTATCCTGCTGACATGGAAACTGTGCAGGGCCTTTCTGCACTCAGAAGTGGACATTTTTAGCAGCATCCAACCAGGAATGGAAAAATAGATGTAAAGAAGTAAGCTAAGCCTATGACATCTATTTGGCTCCAAGAAACACTCAGCCCATCTTATTGTGGAAGGTAACTACAATGTATGCTAATCTCTGATGAATCATATATTTCAGCTGCTTACAGATGAGAGCGCCAGGGGTTTGATTTCCTTCCTTTTTTTTTTTTTTCCCCTTAAATATTTTCCATCACAGATAATGTGACCTCTCTAAAGTTCTCCCAGGTACACACTTGCTGCTATGTGTAAGGGTAAGAGAGACATTGCCTTGCAACTTTTAGTTTACTGCTAAATTCAGTGAAGTGCTTTAGGAAAAAAAAACACCAAATGCTCATTTATGTGTATTGAATCTCATAAAATGTATCTAAATTTCATAAAAGCAAAGGAAATCTGGATTTTCATTCCTCTATAAACCTGTTTCACTGATTTTTCTAATACTCTACAAGAATATTGCTGAGGGAAATGACTACAGACTACATGTAGGAGTTGGCTGGCAATATATAAATCTATTTCCTGTAATTATAAGGCTGGAAAAAAAAGAAACAAAACCATTGTCTCTGGAAAGCTACTTTAACATTTTTTGTCTTTGTAAGAAAATTTGCATTTGCTCAATAATCTAAAATGTCCCAAAGTTCTGTAAAATGTCCATTAGGGGAATGTTCAACATAATTTTGCCTAAGTCTACTGTAAAAACATGCTATAAAGTGACAGGAGCAAATTAAAAACATATGGATTTCTTCATACTATCTTTGGTCATTCTTTTTTGCTTCCCCTCACCTGGGGTCTCACTGGGAGCTGAATATGCCATAAGATAGCAAAAGTTACAGAAGCCCTAATGTTCTTCTAATTCATGATTGTTGTCATGAGCTTTCAGGCCAATATCCCCACTGAATCCCACTTCTCAGCTTACTGTTATCATGGATAATACAACGTTAGCAGTATTAGGAGAAAGAGCAGGTGTAACTTAACATGGCATAAAGTGAGTTTAAGTATCATTCAGGTGTTACTTACCTTCCAAATTCAGAGCTACCACAGCTGTATCATCCTCTAAGCCTTCAATCACCTCACACTTGTATCTCCCATAATCCTCCAGTATTATATTTGTGATTATAAGAGAGGCATCATTCTCACTGCTTCCCCTCAGAGACACTCTGCCCTGGTAGTTTCCATAGCTCTTTTTGTGGTGTCCCATTGCAACAAAGACGTCCACTTCTTTGAGGTAATCTGAGGTGAGTTTGGTCCACTTGACCCGGATTTTGTGGGTTCCTGAGCCAGCTGTTGATGTGTGTTCATGGTAAAATTTACATGGCAGTGTGACATTGCCACCCCGGTGTGAGAAGATTTTAGCTTGCTCTGCTACCACAAGTAGACGGGGACCATTTTCTGTGAGGATTTAAGAAGAAAAACAAAACCAATAATTACTCTGCAGTCTGCTTTTTACAGAATGTATGCAATCAATGCTGCAACAACCATCAGCTACATTACACATTAGGCCTGCAGGATGCTTCCCCTGAAATAATTTTGTAGCTCTGCAGCAGTGGGGTGTATAAGCCAGTTGCATATAGGTACTTACATAGCTGCAAGTGTGTCTGTATGTATACACACCCAGATAAGCAAGAGGTAAACTTGTTTGCAGCATTGCCTCCCTATATAGGCTTAAGCCTCCATAGTCATGAAGACAGAGTTGTAAAAATCTGTTTACAGAGTTGTATAGCTGGTGGATGACTGCCATCATCCATAAAAGGCATAAACATCCCATATTTCCTTGCAGCTTCCTGAGGAGCTGTCTATCAATGCTGCGTTTTTATTTGGTAATTCAATTTTTATGTACTGCCTAGGTTTATTATGGTGGCAGCACACAAAGCCCCTCATGATCTGGGATGCAGTGAATCATACTCACAAAAGAGAAAAGCCATTACTGTGTCAAACAGCACTATTTACATTGACATGAAAAGTGTCAGCATAATTCTAAAATATATCATTTTTTATTTGTACTTTATTCTATTTTTTTCAGTTCAAATTCCTCTTCTGGCATACTTCCACCAAAGTAAGTCAGTCCAATTTATTTTCAAATGTAAAATCTGGTCCTCTCCTGCCCACTTCTCATCTCAGTAGTCTGTTTTTCCCCTGTGGGACTTCCTTATCTCCTTCAAAATGATCACTGTTTTGTCTTTGACATTTCAATCTCACTTTTCACCCAAGCATGTATTTAACTGGTTGGCTCCCCTCCTTCTCACCCTCACTCCAGACTCCTTACCCTCTTTTTTCTCTAGCAGCTTACTACAGCTGATGTTGCTGTAGGAAATCATTATGTTTAGGACAGTCAGCTTGAGCAGGTGTTCCTTCTAACCTTAAGTCTCTGGGGCTTTTTTGACAGGCTGTGCTGCCTTGGGGAAAGCCAGAATAAAACAGATTTCATGGTGGCCATCAGCAGATGTATCCAAAAGCAAGAATATTTCCTTCTTTCAGTACCTCTCGACTCTCTTCTCATGCATAGTTTGCAACATTTATTTAGCAAGCTCAGCACTTTAGTGATACTGCCGTCCTCTATCGCTAAGACACCCACCAAAACTGGCAATGAATCACCAGCACTCTGCTTGCTGGCAAAGAATTACCATCCTCACTCTACATAACAGATTGCAAAGGAAAAATTCATAATTCTCTATGTCAATGTAACAGCCCTGAATTATGACTCCCAGCTCTTAAGGCTCAGTCTGCCTCTCTCTTAACTTCAGCAAAAGCAAAGGCTGAGAGATACAGACTGTTGAGAGGCTGACCCTATGAAGCCTAGCAGTAATTTTCTGCTAGCCTTCATGGGGATGGTTCTGGATTGATAAAAACATAACTGCAGAAATGCATCCAAAGAGAGGTGTGGATGACTGAAGGAGCAAGGGACTAATAGAGCAGGTCCAGAGGAGGGCGACAAAAATGATCAGGGGGTTGGCACACCTCTGGTACAAAGACGGGCTGAGGGAGATGGATTTTTTCAGCCTGGAGAAGAGAAGGCTCCAGAGAGACCTAATAGTGACCTTCCAGTACCTGAAGGGGGCTTACAAGAAAGATGGAGAGGCCTGTAGTGATAGGACGAGGGGCAATGGTTTTGAACTAGAGAAGAGGAAAAAAATAGGTTTAGATTGGATGATAGAAAAAAAAGTTCTTTACCATAAGGGTGGTGGAACACTGGAACAGGTTACCCAGGGAGGTGGTTGAGGCCTCATCCCAGGAGATCTTCAAGGTGAGGCTTGAGAGCAACCAGTCTGGGCAACCTGATCTACTGGAGGATGAGCCTGCTTACTGCAGAGGGGGCTGGGCTAGATGACCTTTGGTAGTCTGTTGCAACACAAACCATTCTATGCCTCTATGACTCAGATGGAGGTGGACTGGAAGACAAGGTTTCAGTGATAAGCCCACCAGGAAGTATTCCACCTGGTAAGATGTCTGTTCATAGCACTATAAAAACATGTGGTGTGTCCACAGCCATGGGTGGCTGCAGTGAGATGTTAGGATCTGTAGCTCATAAATATCTCCAGCCAGTCCTAGGCTTCTGAGTCTTGTTGACAGGTCTGTGTCTAAATGACATATTCACCTAAACTTCAGTTTCAGCTTGACTTCACTATCTGGCCACACTCCCTATACCAAGCAGCAGCAGAGGCCCCAGGGTATATAGCATTTTATGATTATGTAAACATGTTCAGAGGTGGTAATTGCAAAAATAAACTTGCTGAATGCAAATGTGCATCTGTTTAAGAAAAACAGATATTCCCAAATGTGTAGTTCTGTGTTAGGAGATGCTGTTAAGATCATTGCTATTACCCTCACAGGACAGAATGGTCAGGGGGCATCAGGGTCCACAACAGCAAACAAGTTGGAGAGCTGCAAGTTGTTTTACATGGAGAGAGATCATCCTACCTTTTGAAAACTCATGACTGCAGAGCATTTCACCTGCAGCCTCCTATTACTGTTTTTGTTTGTCACTGCCGTTCTTCCCAGAGGTAACTAAAGGCTTAGAGCTGCTCCAATGGCCCATCTTTCCCTTTTCAGGGGAAAGGATCCAAGAAGAGAGGTGATCTGAGGCAAGGCACCATGGAAAGCACTGGTAACACTGTTTCCACAGGACGAGAAGAAGGAAGAATGTGAAGGCGGCCAGGATGGTTTGTCTGCGAATTTCCCCATTTCCTTCAGGGACAAAGACGTTCCACAGACTGCTGTCCATGTTGGGAGGAGAAATGTTATGCTTTGGGGTGGTTATTACCAAGAAATCTGAATCAGAGCTCAACTGTGTTGGGTCTTAAATACTGAAATAGTCAAGTTAATAAATATTAGCAGAAAGGACTGGGGCAGGAGGGAGAGTCTGACTCAGGCTGCTAACACTCGCTCTTTCTAACAACAACTAGTCTGTGCCAGCAGGGCCTGGAGACTTGCCCAGAGCACTATCACCTCTGACTCCAGAGTTAGTATCCTAATGTGGTGGTGTATCTCTCTCCTGGCTGCTTCTCAGCTTCTCTGGCCCCTTGCAGCAGCCATTATCTGAGTAAGTCTAAGGAACAGAGGGGATGGCAGGCTGGGAAAGGAAAGAAAAGAACGACTTTTCTCAGCCTGGAACATCTCCTACGTCACTGGAGGCTTGAAATAAGTGTTCACCCTCAAGTTTCCTGAACCCCAATTATTTCTTTTTACAGAAAAAGAGACAATGTGCCCTTCTCTCTCCTGAGACAGTAGGGCAGAAAATTATGTCCCTGCTACTCCCAGACCTAGAAGATGAGGAGGGAAGGATCTCTGGCTTTCAAGGAAAAGCAGATGTCAGGTTGGGGGATGTTGTGTGGTTTCTTTTAGGGCTAGAGGACATGCAGGCAGCATGGACTCAGGATTAAAAATTAGATGACTAGGGTTTGTCAAGAGTCTATTATCCAGCAGCCAGTGAGAACCAGGGCCAAATTCACCAAACTGCATATTTTTGTGAAGATGGAAAAATGAATGTCTTAGTTTTTCTGGAGTCGATAGAGAAGGGATCTCTCAGGAGGAAAGCCTTACAACAAACAAAGGAAAAAAATTGCCCAGGTACAGAGCAAATCAGAATCCCTTCACTTACATGTTTAGCACTTAATGCAGCATTCTAGATTACTGCTGTGGAAGTCAGCTTAAACAAGGAATGAATCCTGCTTCCTGGGTTACCTTAGAACAAGGAGCAATGATTTGTTGTGAGATGGTGACCTGACCATGGAACACTGTTTTAAAGGCTTGTCAAAGTAGCTTCCTGGATGTTTTCCTCATGGGATTTCAGACAGATCTGCTTTTTCTGAATAAAACCATCTGCATCTAAATGGCAGGAATATATACGAGTGCAAGTGAAAACAAGGGACACAGGAATGCTGTCACAAAGTCCCATATGTCATCTGAAGAAGACAGAAATTCTTTATCCCTAGAACCACTTTATTCAAAAGTATGATCAGAGGATTTGTAAGGTGGATGGCCAAACAACTATCACCTCTGCAAATCTAAGATGATCCCTCAATAAATACTTTCCTGCAACAGGAGAGTTTGGATCTTTGCTGGAGACAAGACAGATCACATGCATGGCCACACAAGAGCCTTAAGACAGTGGACTAAAGGCGAGGAGTGTACTAGGCTCCTGCTGAGATCAGAGGTGGCATAAGTCTAGTTATTGGTTCTGGTCTCAGCTCCAAGGTCAGAAATGGGATGTGAAAGGCTTGATCAGTGGAGTTTTCACTCTTCTAGGAATATTTTGCCCTGTAATATATGCAGAAGCTTAGCTGTTAAAAGAGAACCAGACACTACTGGTGACTAATTTGCCACATTTTTTCCACTCTTGTTTCACTGCTATCAATTCTGACAGGCTATGGCCTTTTGTTAATCCTCTTGGAGTAATTATATGGATGACAAAGGCAACACAATGCAAAACCAGTTATGCTGGCTAGAAATGAGTTTGTCCAAGTTGCAGGTCTGTCCAGCTATGCAGGATAACACACAATTCTGGGAACTGCTTTTCCAAGCCACTGGGAAAGACTGCCTGCCATAAATGAAAACTCACTCAGAAACTCGCTAGTAAGGCCAGTTTTACTGTATCTCAAGTGTCAAATCAAGCAGGCATAACTGCAGGTAAAAGGGTGTATTGCAACTCTTTGGTGTTTTTTGGTATTTGTTTTTGGATTTTTATATTTATATTTATTTATTTTAAATTTTAAGTATCTTTTGCCACTCAAGAATAATGTAAAGCCATGTTTGGAAGGCCAGGACATAGTGTGGGGCAGAGAGGATGAGTCACAGCATGACCCTTGGCATAGAGTTTTATTCACTTTATCCATCAGTACTCTCAAGAAGCTTATGCTGACATGGATACAAAACTTGATTTTCACACTTTAATGGACTAACGTAGAGAGAAACAGTGGAGGGAAAAAAAAAATGTGAATTTTAGAGGGAAAAAATAGTAAGTCAGAGATCAAATCATAGATGTGTTTTGTCAGCTAAACTCATGTATTGCCAAAATGTTCCACAATGATAGCAAGCCATTAGGTTAATGACACCACATGTCATCCTAATTTAAATAAACTCAGAGCTGGAGTGAAAGTTGCTTTCCTGTAGTGTTACCAGCACCTTGAGTACAATTCTCATGCTAAAATATCCTCATTCTTTCTATAGCAGTGCAATGTTTTATTGTCCTACTATGCTTGTTTAAAACTCCAATATAATTCCTATGATAACAAGAATTCCCTCTTGGTATAATGTGTACAGAAGTGCATTATTGATATATGTGTGCATTATTAGAGCATCTGGAGGGAAAAGCATGAGCAAGAATTGTACACCCACTTTTCCACGTACATTTCCTACTACATTTTTTCCAACTATATTTTAACTAACTACCTTTTATTTTTTTGGCTTTTGGAACAAAAAACAAACAACAAACTTCTAAAAAATTATGTATATCATCTGTAAAGGAGAGAAAAGCTGTTCTTATTTAGCCCAAACATTAATATAATTCCATTTCTGTCATGAGAAAGAAAATACAAGCAGCAAACTCATATGTTCCTACCTCTAAAATGACAGGATGAAATACTCTCTATGGTTTAAATACTGTCTACACATTATCTCTAAGTTTTGACATACAACTGGTAATAGAGATGTTAGATGATTCTTGGTTAAAAAGTTCAGCTGTGTAGGTTCAAATGAGAGTATAGATAAAAATACCTCTCTCCAACGCAAAGAAAACAAGATTGGGGTAAAATTCTATTCTATTCTATTCTACTCTACTCTACTCTACTCTACTCTAAAACATTTTTCAGCCGATCTCATCTACTCAACCTGTATAACATATTGGGATCAATTGTTAAAGGGGCTGCATAAACTTGAGGTTAGGTTTCTAGGAGATGTAACATCACATAAAACCATCAAGGAAGTAAGAAATTTCGGTTCTTCTAAAATATTAACACCACTTGCCTTAAATAAAATGTAACTATGTGATTACTTCAGTATAGATGCAGGAATTGCATGAACATAGAGCAGATCAGAACAGAAATCACAACAGTATCTCTGCATGTCTTCTACTCAAACACCTTATGGGTATAAAGACCATGTGACAAAACCAGGATTTCACACAGATAACTGGTGAGGAGCTATTCCAATTCCTTTGTTACTTCTGGTGTTATACATATGGAATTAGACTCATGTGGAAAGTCGAGGTAAATCACTAATTTAAATGTTTAACATGAATCCTTTTGCAATGATATTTTACAACCTAAATACATTGGAACCTCTCATTTTATTTTGGAATATGCAGTCCTGAATGCCTTTAATGAAATCAACACACCAACAGGAGGTGGGACTCCTCTTTGTATTTTTGATTACAGTACTGCTGCAACATGCCATGCTCTGAAGTAGAAAGCAAGTTGTGTTGGTGTAAAAGAAGCAGCTCAATTATATCAATGGGTCAAAATGGGTCATTAAGAAAATGAAAAGAAATAACAGTTTAGGAAGGACATTGAGACACTTGAATGTGTCCAGAGAAGGGCAATGAGGCTGGTGAGAGGTCTTGAGTACAAGCCCTATGAGGAGAGGCTGAGGGAGCTGGGATTGTTTAGCCTGGAGAAGAGGAGGCTTAGGGGTGACCTCATTGCTCTCTACAACTACCTGAAAGGTGGTTGTAGCCAGGAAGGGGTTGGTCTCTTCTGTCTAGCAACCAGCACCACAACAAGGGGACACAGTCTCAAGCTGCACCAGGGGAAGTTTAGGCTCGAGGTGAGGAGAAAGTTCTTCACCGAGAGAGTCATTCATCATTGGAATGTGCTGCCCAGGGAGGTGGTGGAGTCACCATCCCTGGAGGTGTTTAAGAGGGGATTGGACGTGGCACTTGGTGCCATGGTCTAGTCATGAGGTGTTGGGTGATAGGTTGGACTCGGTGATCTTTGAGGTCTCTTCCAACCATGGTGATACTGTGATACTGTAACAAGGAACACTACTGTAAACAGAAAAATGCAGAAAGGTGGACCAAAGAAAGAAAGTCAAAGGAAGGTGGAAAAGCATGAGTCTTTGGAAGATGCAAACTAGTGTATGAGGTCAAATCAGTAGTCCACTTAATTTCTTATTGTGGCTTTGGCTAGTCCAGCAAGTCTATGCAGCTTCTTTCTCTCTTGTTAAGGAGAAAAGGAAGTGGTCTGTAAATAAAATTCATTACCATGCAGGAAAAGCTGGGCAAAGATTTCTTCTTCTTTGGTATTGGTTGATTAAATTTTTTTTTTTTTTTTA
This sequence comes from Melanerpes aurifrons, assembly GCA_011125475.1. Taxonomy (NCBI): domain Eukaryota; kingdom Metazoa; phylum Chordata; class Aves; order Piciformes; family Picidae; genus Melanerpes; species Melanerpes aurifrons. Next base: position 4,504,326 of record WWNC01000059.1, read on the forward strand.
ATGGGCTGGTATTAGAAAGTTTTCTGTTTACTCCAATTTGACATATTTCCTGGTATGTTTAAATAAATCTGTGCAGGGACCTTGATAGGCAAATGGGTGTATTCTTATATCTGAATGGTAAAGAAGTGCTGCATAAAATAAATTAATTTATATTCAAGGAAAAGTTACAAAGTTAAAGGTTGATCCATTACAAACCAGACTTTGCATTCTTTTCCCTGGCCTTTCTTGCCATATTTCTAAAAGCTAAACAAAGTTGGGGCATATGTTAAAAGCTTCTGCCACCTTTAATTAGCTTAGCAATTACTGTAATGGCTTTAGTCAACTTCGTTTATTTTGCAGAACAGCTACACACAGAAGAATGGTCTTATCTCTGAAGGGTATTCTGCCACTCTGAATAATTGGTCAGCAACTAGAACTATGAATAGTTTAGAGATACGCAAAGCTGAGTACTGAAAAGAATCTTCTTCCTTTCTCATGGTTCACAGAGTACTGTGACCTGCAGATCTTGACTTTAGAGAAAAATATGACCCTTTAATTACAGTGATATGTTTAGATTAGTATTGTTTTCTTGTTGTGGATACTTACATGGCTAGGGTATACTCTTGCCCTGTTTTCACATTCACCACATGAATTCATTTAGGTTGATGATTTTTTCTAAGGAATGAAATCAGTATCCCCTAAGGCACGCAGAGTTTACTGGAGTAAGGGGATCAAGACCACTTATTTAAATATCGCTTTCTCATTTGATTTTGTCCACAAAAGTTAAACTGGGATGAGTTTTGTATGTAAACACATCACCAAAAAGAAACACAAGAAACAGGTGAGAGGAAAGAAGCAGAAAGTAGTACTGGTGAAGGTAGGGAGGTAACATTATCTAGCAGAAGAGAAATTTGACTGAGGTCCAATTTCACTCTGTTAACCAATGAGGGGAGAATCAGGAGCTAGAGGTAGAACTGACATCAGAACAGAGATATTAGTGAAGTCAGCAACTAATTTCTAAGAAAAAAATGCAAGATTCAAGAAATAACATATCTGTGCCTACTGGAAAGATAAATAGCTTGGCAAGTGTTATGTAAAGCTAGAGAAACCCAGTTTCAAGAGAGTAGACATATGAAAGACAGAACTCTGTGTTCATAAAAAGCATTGGGTCTGTTAGTAAAATCTAGGAACAATATAACATACTAAATACTGTTCATTCTAGTTAGAGTCATGGCAGGAATTTTTATGCTAATGAAGGGACAGCAGAACCTTTGGTTCCTGATAGAGAATTGTTAAGGTATTCTGAAACACTGAAATAGCCATCAGACTGTAATATAGTATTAATAGGTGGCTGCCCTTTATCAAGGCCAGATGAAAGATAAAGGTCATGAAGAGACACTCTACATTAGTGCTTTAACAGGTTGTTAAGAAATAAATGATAGTGAGAACAAAATGGAGCATGGCTTGAAAGTATGTCAGAAAGGACTGTGAAAGATCTTACTGTAGAAGTGAAAAAAAAAAAAGTCTTTGAAATGGGAACAATTTCATTTCATAATACAGAGTGACTACAAAGAAACAGGTAGAAGACTATAGAGAAATGACTCAAGTGCTATATCGACAAATCATCTCTTTTTAATGATGTTCATTTTGATACTCTGGAAGTATGATGTTTAAAGTACAAGAGTGTATTAATATGAGATGAGTCGGTTCAAAGAAAAGGGTAGAAAACTACAGCATGAAGTGCTGTCAATATTACTAACACTTGCTATGGCAAATCTGATTGTGGAGATATTAGGTCATCTATCAGTTTAATAACGATACCATGTATTTCTGCACAACAGCAAAATAACAAACACTTGTAAGGAAAGTAATGTCACTATTAACAGGCTGATTAGTGTAACCCCAACAGAAAGCATGACCTTAGAACAATTATTGAAGAAAAAATATTGAAGAACCAATACAGAGTAAGTCAAGGGATGAAATAGAGTAGCTAATTACTAAAGGGTGTCCAATTAATTTACTGTAAAATATGTACTAAAAATAATTGTGCAAGGCCAGGGAAATCATATGTATCAATTGCTTGGTGCCCAGGGAATCAAGTGATATGGAAAATATATGAAACAGACAGGATGGAGAAAACATGTGCTTTGGTGGAAACCTTACCAGGAGTATAAGACCTAGATACAGATGAGACTGCAATTGCTTGGGCTGAAACACAATTAGCCTAAGAAAAGGCCAGTGAACTGTCTCCAGTGTAATTTTTGAGACTCTCTAATATTTCTGCTAATTTTACCTTATAAAGTAAATCTGACTATTGAATTAATATAATTTTGAGATGGCATATCCAGCATCACTGAAGGAAGGAGAATGGATATTTAGAATGTTTGAAGAAAGAAAGGTGGAAAAAGTACAATACTATTTAATATTGAATGTGTAATCTAGATTTTTAAGGCCTAGTGTGAAAAATTATTGGTGTAAACCTTGTATAAATTAATTGCAGTGGTAATGAGGGAGAAAGACTGACACATATTATCTGTCAATATAGAGTATTAATGAGCATGGCAGCCAAATGGAAAGAGTAAAAATTTGATCCAAGGTCTGAAAAACAAAGCAGTGCTGGCTGGAAAACAAAAAGAATAATACCAGGCCTTAAGATCTGATCTGAAATTAAATCCTGTCTGGGCACACTCAAGATATATGAATCCAAACAAGAACCAGTGTATGTCATTCACTTAAAGAAGAATTTGAAAACGATTCCTTAAATTATAGCTGTGAGGATATGTTGTTATCTTATTAAAAAACATAGGGCCATAAATGGCTGTGGGTTTTTTGGTTTGGTTTGGGGTTTGGTGTGGGTTGCTTTTGTTTGTTTGTTTGTTTGTTTTTAATTAAACTAAGCTTACAGGAGACTACCTAATGTAAAGGAGAAATAGAAGAGAGTTAATCTCATTGCCTCAGGAGATCTCCTTCAGCTCTCTGTACTACACAACATCTGTCCTGGCCCTTTGTAATTCCAAGACATTCCAAAGCATGCAATCCAGGACAAGTGTAGCTAAACACCTCTTGGATATCAGCTGTGGAGCAGGATCATGCACTCCTTAATGTAATATAAAATACTCTTTTCATGAAGCTATAACACATATGTTCCACAAACCGCCCTGATTTCCTACTCACTCCCAAGTGTAGATCACTGTACATGTTTATGCAGCACTGGACAGAGCAGAATCCCAACCCTGATGGGATTCCACAACACAGAGACAAGCAAAAGAAAGATTCAAAGTAAAAAACACCAATCTATTATTCTTTTCAGTGTGTGGCCTGTGTGTTTTGTAGCCTGAATCAGCTGATGTACAAAGCTCATCACAGAGCATTGTCTAACTTTCACAGGATCACTGAACGGTTGGGAACGGACCTTTAAACATAGTATCATAGTATCAGTCAGGGTTGGAAGGGATCACAAGAATCATCTAGTTCCAACGCCCCTGCCATGGGCAGGGACACGCCACGCTAGATCAGGCTGGCCAGAGCCTTGTCCAGCCTGGACATCAGCTAGTCTGTGACAGAATAAACTCTTGAGGTTCAGATGAGCTTTCATGGATAGGGAGAATGATCCATCTTGAAGCTTTTACCAGCTCTGAGGTGTTTAGCACTTGCAGATTGCACTATACACATACTTGAAATGTATAACTTGCAAATTATGCTAAACGGCTTCTAGAAAGTTTAATATACAAAGGAGAAAAAACCCACAAAATAATAATTGATGTGGTTCAACTGTTTCCAATTATTTTCAATTATTTTCATCTTCCAAGTAGATAAAATTCATAGAGAAGAAACTGCAGTACACAAGGAAAGGCAAACTGTATGTTCACTAGACACTGGTGTCAAATTTGAAATTTACCCTGGGGAATGAATATTCATCATCTCATAACAGTGATATGTTTTCATTTTGATGCAACACATTCATTTGACCTTCACCCTGTGAATTTTCTTACAGTCAAACCAGCTCTCTGTTATTCCTTACTTGACCTTGAAAATCCAAATGCCTGTTTTAATGGATGCAGGGTACCTTTAATTTCTGTGACTTTCCTGTGAAGTTCTACATGTTCAGGCTTTTTTAGTAGCTTGCGCTAACTTGGTCATTCTTATTTACACATGGACTCACATAACATAATTTACCAGTTGTTGCTGAGAGAAAGGAATAGAAAATTAAAGAGAAAGAGGGAAATAATGCTATATTAATTTAGCAAGACTAATTTTAGCCAGCCTCAAGAGCACATAAATGAAAGCAAGAAAATTCCTGTTACTTCTGCCTGTCCTTACTGCATAAATCTCCTGTTTTTCTTATACAGTATGACCCTCACTGACTGAAGCTGGAACTGAAAAAAACAGCTGCATTGTACTGCAGATTCAAATCCTGCTACAGCTACAATCTCTAGGATTCAAACATGAACTGAAAAAAAGGATTATGCAGAAGGCCAGTCAAATACTTAGTGTGAATTAAAGGTATGAAGAAAGAGATTTCTTTTGGGGTAAGATACTTTTTTTTCTTTCTTCTCCCCCTTTTTTTTTTTTTTTTACCCCTGGTTTAAATTGCCCAATTATGAGCTCTGATGTGCTAAACCTCTTTAAATAATAAACAGCAATAATCTTTTGTAATGTGAAGAACCATGTGTGACAGTCTTCTTAAAATATAATCCACAGTAACTGTATTTCAAATCCCTGTAGTTGCATATTACTTCAGGATGCATGTTTGTTTTTTTCTGTATCTTAAATCATGCTATACTTTACTCACTAATCTTTGCAAGGTTGTGACAAAGTTCTACTTTCATTTTTTCACTTTCTTTAGGAGTAATAATAATGCAACAGAACAGAAAAGGGTTGTACATCAGTAGTACTAGAGAACTTAGTAATACTAAAGAACAGTGCAGCAGAATGAAAAACTAAGGATCATTAAGCATATTATTCTGATACTGGTATTTTATCATGTATTTCTTTACCTTGAACATGAATAATTCTTTCATGATGCAGACTTGAGTTGTCACGGTGAGGTTCAGCCCAGCAGACAGAAATCAGCACCAGAAAAAGCAGATTCTTCATCTTTGTAATCAAAACAATCTTCTTCACTGTAAGGGCATCATATACAAAGAGGCTTGTGAATTTTTGGAAACCTTTACAGTGCTCCACTGCACAACTTGTTACAGCAATGATCTTATGAGGAATCTGTAACATATTTAACCCACTCAGCTGAAAAAGTTACAGCAGCTCCTAATTTTTTAAGCATGAAGACTGGACCTTTTTTATCATGGACTCTCATTAAATGAAAATGGCAATCTATATTTAACTCTGCCAATGCAAATACACCATGAAAATATAAAATCACACACACACAAATATCCATAAACCAAACTCCTTGCAACCATATGTAAGCAATACCTGTGTTTCAAAAAAGGTTCCAGTATGCTTCTGCTTTTCCAGACCTACTCTGGTCTGTAAATATAGTTAAAACAATCAAACCTATCTATCTATATCCACAGCATGATGCAATCTGCTGGTGATAGATTTTCAGGATTAAAACCATATTCTCATAGGTTTTGGCATTTCAATCAAGACTGCAAGTAAACTTAGCAGTCAGGGTGGTAAGTTTGCTTGAGCTAAGCAGTAAAGATGACAAAACATTTCTTAGGCTGACTAGAGAGGTATATTTTATTACAGATCCACTTACCATTTTAAAAGATGCCTAAATAAACAATGAAATGTTCAAAACCATGCACAAAGTAGGCTAGAGTTGTATATGCTACCACTGCAGTTGCCCTGATTGATTTTTCATTCATTTCTACCTAAAATGCTGACGCACTAACTTAGTGTGCCAGGTAGGGTCTCTGCAGTCAGCAGAGCTGAGCGCTGCAGGGAAAATCTCTGCCAGCCTCTGAGTAGTAATTAGGCAAATGAAGACTTGAAATAGAAAAGGAGGCATAAAACACAAGAGGTTTTATGTAGAAGGTTCATGCTGCTATGTCTTTTATAGCTATAATTTTAATCAACCTGACTTCTTGAAATAAAAGATATCTCTTTTCCAACTTTGCCTTTCAAGACACTAGGATTTCCCCCACAGTCATCAAATAGTGGTAGCATTATTAATATGCTTTCTCTTTAATGCAGAGAGAAATTCTCTTCCCCCCAACCCCCTTTTTTTTTCTCTCTCACAGCTAGAAATACATCAAAGTTGCAGGGTACTCTCGGTCAGAACAGACTGCCAACAGTCCCTGTCCCCAGACTCAAATACCTATGTATGTCAAGTTTAGAATCAAATATTTCAATCTGAACCAACCCCTATTGCAGACTAAAATGCAAAAACACTATTGTCATTTTTTCAGAACAAAATGCATGTTACTTGCCTGCCTTTCCATTTCTCCAGAGTGTGTCTGGATGGTAGCTCAAAGCCAGCTCAGCATCCCTTACTGTGGAGTGTCTAGAGGTAGACAAATGCTCACCAAGCACTATTTTCCAGGTGGTCCATGCTCAGTAACTCAAGCCTCTAGAGCCACTCCCTCTTTCCTGGAAAGCTTGGCAGTCTAATGACCTCCATTCCAGGGAGCAAGGACAGATGTGGCTCCCTCTAGAGCACATCAGCCCAAGCCTGGGATAACCAAAGGGTCACACAAGTGCAGCTGGGTGTTTCCCCAGCACAGTGGGACTGCCAGGCTGATTGCTTGAGAGAGCAGGACACATCTGTGCAAAACCATGCTGCCCTTTGCCTCACAAATCCCAGACCAGGCACTTGATGTACTTCCACTAAGAGTGAAAAATGCTTCAGGTTTGAGGTTTGGTTTCTTTGTCTCTTGACTAATAAAAGATAAGTCTTCTTTTTATGGTTGAGAAGAAATAGTGTAAGTGTTTAAAAATAGTCTGGTCAACAAAGACGCTTTGAGTTTGAAGGCAAAGTTTATGGGGGTATTCCCATGCCAACCTACAGCTTAAAATCTGCTTTGGATGCAAAATGTCATGGACCCAGGGCATGACAGTAAATTTCACAGGAGCTCTCTACAGATCTGCTCTGAGTACACCTTACTTGCTCGTTAGCGCTTGGCCTCTGCCTTTTCTACAAACCTGCTTTTTGCCATGGCACTAGTGAAAAGTAACAGTCACATAACCAGATGGCAGGTAGCAGTTATGACTTGGAGATCTGCAACTCCATTTCTTCAGTTTCCTGGATGCAGCTGAGCAGTTTCATATGTCACAAACACAGTGCAAAATCAACATTACAGTTAAAAATCAACATATTCTGGGGAGGGATATACTCAAAGTGGATACTTTAGCTTTGCTAATAGGCTGGGTTTATGGTTTTCCCTAATTGCCATTGACGGGAAGGACAGTTTAAAATGTTCATTGTGTGTGCAGGAGCACGCATACAAATAGCATGTGTCTGGTAAAATTCATCTACACTGCTAAGGTGTGTTTGTCAGACTGCACAAAATTACCAAGAACTTAAAACAATTATTTCCTGGGGGACTAAATGCCGGGTCAACATTTTAGAAAATGAACCTATTGCAGATCACAGGACCATTAAAATGTGAAAAAATCTCTAAGATCATTGAGTCCAACGATTATCTTTGCTTAAGTCACCAGAAGCTTCATACTTAAAGACAATTAACTGGCAGTAAAGTTCTATTTGGGCAGAAGCATTCCACTGGGGGCCATTTCAATCCCCCATTTAAGTCTGAGCAGTTTTACAGCTGCTCCCTTTTATTGCCATGCCTAGCAGCAGCTGAGAAAATGTGGGGATCTAAAATCAGGAATACCCCAACCTCGTTCACTCTCCTCCTGGGATTCCCCATGATGGGAGCTGTGGCATGGAGCCAGAGCACTGCAAAGGCACATTACCTGGCCAGGAATCTGACCCTTGGTGTTTTGTAGGTTATCCAAAAAGCAATTAGCCAGAGGAATTCACATCCTCAACTCTAGCCAAAGCAATAGAAGTCAGGCTACATTTCTGCAGCAGCCTAGAAAGACCTCAGGGGAGAAATGATAGGTGTGGATGTTTTCATATTAAAATTAATAAAATCTTGGCTGGGAGAAAGCAAAATTTCAGTAAGAAATGGTAATGATTAGTCATACTAAAGAAATTCACACTATTTTAATTTACTGCAGTTTATGAATCTACTGTATCCCTGGACAGGGACACAAAGAAGCTGAAAAGTAGTTTTTAAAGGCAGACCTCAAGGCTCACAGAAGTGGTCAAGGTGACTGTACATTCAGTTCTTAAGGTCTCATGAACTGTTTGTTCTTAGACACAATTTGAAGCTTTGATATTAATCACCATTTTGTCATACATACCCAGACATAATTAATCTACTACTGGCAAATCTAAAAGGTTATGTATCACCAATATATGTATTTCAATATAAAATTTTGAAAATTAACAGTATGCCTTCAAGTAATTTATCAGCACAAGTAACATGCATTTCTCTAAAGAACAGAATAGTGAAAAATAACAATAAATACCAATCTCTGTTTTAAATAAAACAACATTTCTTATTTGTTAAACCAACAACTTTGTAGCTACAGGGCATGAGGGAATCCACAAAAGTCCACCTAGCTCAGTATTCTCTCTGTGACAGTAGATGTAAATCCTGGGAAATTTCTTTTGTTCACAGGAGTTAAGTTCTGGCTTATTATAAGACATGATGCCTTACATTAAATGCCTGTTTCCCTGAGAAGAAAGACCTATAGAAGCTTGAACTTACAGTAGCTCAAGAATATATGATAACATGACCACCATCTCCTATGAACCAGATGCTGCATTGTCATCCTGGGGAGATAGCTGGAATGTGCCTAACTCATGCAAAACTCTGCCTGCTTTTGTGGGAGCATCCCAGCTGCTTTGGATTTTGAGTGACTGTGATTCCCAGGTATCCACAGGACCCTCACAGAAGCAGGTATTGCAGGAACATACTGTCATCTTCTTTTATGTGTAACAACTTCATGATACAAGAAAGTTTTAGGAGAAGGCCAAAAATAGATACTTGTGGTAGAAAGAGATGAGCTACCAGTGTACCGGGACAGAGACAAAAAAACCCCTCCTAGAGCAGACATGGGAGACTTCTTCATAAAAGCGTCTCCCTTTCTGTGGATTTTCCTATATTTAATACAGTGAGAGCTAGCAAGTAGAGGTAGAAATGATATCTAAACCAGGTAATAGAATCAGTTAAATAAGTCTCTATAACTTTGTCCTGGTTTGAGGCCAGCCATATCCTCTCTTGCCCCTGAAAGGGGCAGAAGAATGACATTCACACAAATGGATTGCAGAAGTGATGGAAAATTTAAATGGAAAAGTATTAAGTGTTTTACAAAAGCTGCAGGCACAGTGATAAAAACACCCCAAAGCATACAGAGTCCTCTACAGCACACCCAAAAGCCTCCCAACATTTCCCTTCTCCCCACCTGAGGGTATATCCAAGACCCCCAGACCTCTTCCTTCCCCCTCCCTTGCTAGGCTAGTCTCAGCTGGTCGGGTCTGAGACTGCCCCTCCCCCTTTGTCTCCTGGCGTTAAGCCTAGAAAGGCCTAAGAGGCCTTGAGATACTCCCTCCACCATTATCCGATAGGGAGCATCTCCCAACAGGAGTAGAGAGGGAAGAAAGAGGAAGGGAATGACTTTGCAGTTGGATTTATAGGATGCAGGATATTATGGGTATGAAATACACTATTTCCTGTGTCCACCTACTGCGCAGAACCCTCAGGACACCAGAGATATAGCTTGTGTGGCAGTAACAGGAGGCACCCAGCCTAAACTGCCACAAACTTAGGGTTCAAATAGCCCCCAAGATCTGTGGACTATTCATCCATCCATGCACAAACATGCTGCATAATGTAAGCCTTTATAGGCTTATTCACTGTGTTGGTCTGTTCCATCTGGGAACTGGTGCTAAGCACTAGAGAAGTACCTATTAATAAATCAGAATTTATGTATTTTCAGTGAGGGCGTCAGCTGCAGTAACTGAGACTCATCCTCAGGTACTGCTGGCAGATAATAGAGCAAGATAAAGACCAGTGTAGACAGTACTCACTCTCTTCAACAGCCATTCTTAAAACTGGGAAGTTGGAGTAGAATACTTCCATCTAGCTGACCAGACAGGTTTCTGGTATCAAACAACCAGTCCGAAAGATCATAGCTTACATATTTGTGAGTAGACACCTAGGTTTAGGCAACTGAGTCAAGCCATCAGGATAGAATTTAGCTTCTGTGGACATTGAAGTCAGTGTGCCTGTGTGTAAATTTTTTTCATTTTGCTCAGGAGTCCAAGCTATTATTATAGTCAGTTTACACCTTATCAATGGGGCCATAAGAAAGTAGATGAATTTAGTTGACCTGGGATGCCTTTTGTCTACTCATTTTTGTCATCGAATAACTTCCTCTATCTGCAGTGTAACCTTTCTGGGGAAATTGGAACTGTGGGCTTGAATCCTTCATGCTGAGGTACAGGGAACACTTTGCACATCCTCTTTGGCTGAGTGGTCTAACAAGAGGGTGTTTTGTAAAAAAGGTACAGATGTAAATTTGTTTGGTCAATGACTCAGCACTCAGGATTAAAAAAAAAAGCTAAGGACAGAGGTGCCTGAAGTGCAGATCTGACTTTGGGGCTCCTTAGAAGTGAGGATTCAGCCTCTCTCACAATAAGCATTACTTCTGTCTAGCTCTACACAACTTCCCATTCCACGTGGTAAGCAACACTTTAAGAAACAAATACTCCTTTTCCTTTCTCTATTGACTGCGGAAGGATGGTGAATGTTCTGACTCACCCTAGTAGCACTGACACATTCGTTTTAGATGTCCTGATCCCAAAGTGAGCATTTCTAAAGTAGGCAACAGCAAAGTCAATCTTACTCCTGAAAGGCACCTATCTTCCTAGAAGTATTTATAGTCTTCAAAGATCTTCCATCCTCCAAAAGCAACAGTAAAATACTCAGTTCCAGGATATAATTGGAACTGAGTTAGCAAAATCAGGAACTCAGACCTAGGAACTCATGTAGTAAAATCAAATTAAAATCCACTTCTTGACCTGATATGCCCTTACACCACCTAATCTTGATTCTTTTTTTCACTTGTTTTGCCAAGAAGGTTCCTTCTCAGAGAAAATGCCCTGTAGGCAGACAGAATTAAGGCAAGCCAGATTCAGTAGACAAGTTCCCAAGCTAAACTGTTTCTAATAAGGAAAATTTTGCCATGGCAAGAAGAAAGAACACTCAATGGCACAGGAATGATAATGTTTACATGCTCTACTGAAATTACTTAGAGCAAGATTTCCAAGGCCTCCTCCCATGCTACTTCATTAGTTAAAGCAATTTAGAAATTTGTGTGACTGTGAGTCTTGAGGCATTCTAAAGTGCCAGACGGTCAATGTCTGGAGAACAGGCTGTCATAGTAGTTCCCTCACCATAGGCAGAAAAATTCAGTGGAAAAGCAGCATGATCATTCAAAGACATCTGGAATCCCCTGGAGTCTATTAATTCCCTGGGAAGAATGCTCATAAATTGCCTGCAGGGATAAAGAAAATACTGCCTTTGAAGTATCTGTCCTCAGTTAGATATGAGATTTGTTCCAGACACTCAGGGTAACAACAGTAACAACACTTTTAGTATTATTCATAGAGAGTGGACAAGGTCATGTTGTTTGGTTTTATGACTAGAAGTTAGAAAATTTGGTACTTTAGGTTAAATGCAAACAGGTGTAAGACAGATGTGCTGCAGTTAAGGTCTATCATTGATTGGTCAGTCAGTGCTTTGGGTAGGTTTCTTTCTTATTCTTTAGAATGGACTGCATAAATATGCTCTTTAGGTCAGGAATTTGGATGGTTTTGCTTGAAGCATGGCAATGGGAGGTTCTTTGATGACATCTAACATTATGTCATTGAAAGTTAACTGCAGTTTTTGCTTTATATAGCAAATCCACTTGTTTACAGTCCCTTCCTTTAGGGAAGAGTCTTCAGAGAAAGTACTCACTGCAATCTCCATATATCAGTAGTCGTCAAAAAAATTTTGCAAACCAACTTGAGAACTGGCTTTCCAGATAGATTGTGCTTGTATTCTGACATGCTCTTCATCAAAAAGTCCCTTTTAGCTTTGAGTATGCTAGTCTAGGGGTCAATGGGGGTCAGTAAGAAAAATTCATCTCCCTCATTTTTCTTGCTTCCTGCTCATGTTTACAAATCTAACTTTTCCTCAGGCCCCTGCTGCTTCACAGGTCCCTTCTATTACTTATACCTCTTCTTCAAGGTGATTTCGTGGTTGCATTTATATTTCCTACTTGCCTGCATAACTTCTGCAAGGCCATTTAATTTGGGAAGCTCTGCCAGAGTGTCTTCAGCCTCTCTAACCTTCATTCTGTTGATGCTTCCAGTTCTGCCAGTGTTTTTTTGAATGCTTGGATTTTTACAGGGACATAAATGACTTAAGTTTCTAATGCTCTGTTCCCCTATCAAAGGTGAATGAAAACTAGGTGCCTGTCTTTGGTTCAGTAAAAAAAATCTCATATTTGATACATCATTAGTCAGGTTCACACAAACTGTTCTTATAATTTGTTTGTAATACTACATAATAATATTATTATATTGTTAATAATAATTAATAATTAATAATTATTTAATAAATTATAATAACAACAATAATAATAATAATGTATTTCTCTCTTTGCAAATTTAAACTTCCTTTCTGTATCTAAACTTGCAGTGCTAGATTTCATGTTTGAAGTGAATGCTTATTCCAATCCAATTCCAAGTATCCAGATGGAGTTTGTGAGGGGGTTGTGTACAGTGAAAGCACAACAAACTGCAGAAGGAAGACTCTAGGATTGTTAGTTCTCATTGATAACTTTCAGGTGATTGAGCACCAAATCAGCACGACTAACTGTTGCCTGGCCTTTTAACACTACCAGGCACAGGACCTAGAATGACAAGGAAAAAAAATTTCTAAATATTAGTATTATTTCATAGTTTTCCATGGCTAGTGGCTGCTCACCTCTCCTACAGTTCATGCCATGTCTCACCAGAGTCCTCTTGTAGTCTCAGCCACCTAAAATCTGGTAATGTTATGAAGCAGACCTAGAAGATATATTTACACAACCTAAGTCTTCTCCAGTATCCACTCAGAATAGACTTGGTGGGAAAAGTGTTATTACACATTAAAAAAACCCCACCAAACAACAACCAAAAGAAAAAAAAATACCCACAAAACAACATACAACACTACAAAAAACAAAGTCCAAACAGAACCAGCCTATAAGGACAAAGTCTGGAAATGTGATACAAAGGAATGAATACAAAGAAGTCTGTAAAATCACGTGGTAATACTCTATGTAGAAATTCTGTGTCATTGTGAACAGCAGCTTTCTAAACTCATTCAACATTTTTACTAAGTCATTCCAGCAAAATGATCTAATCACAATTCAAACATACCTTTTACTTAGGAAATATTGTGAAAATTATTGGAATAGTAAAGTTAGGAGAGAGTCCATGCTATGATAATTCCTTGAGATATGCATATAAGCCAAATTCTGTTTATGTAAGGGGGATGCAATAACTCTGTTCTGAGTGTTCTACACTTAATTCAGTTCTCTTTTTTTTTTTTTTTTTTTTTTCCACCCAGCTAAACTTACTGTACCAGCAACGTAAAACAAAAATTAACAACATTAAGAGTGTTCTCACACTCTTGAAGGATCACACTATGTGAGAGAACAGATGCACTGCCAGACTCACTGAGCAGGAGCCTGGTGCCAGCCGGCTGTAAGGAACTGCTAGCAATATACCATTTTTGGCATGGATCCTGGTGCAAAGCATAAAACAGGACTCCTTGTCCAGCCAGCCATGAGTGCTCAGTCTTGTCCTCCCTTTTTGAGGTCTGAGAGTTTCACTGTCTGCACTCGCAATGTCATTGAGAATGGCTTTAAGAAGTCATTCAATTTGCTAAAGAAATTATAACATTGGTGTAATTCTCTGTATATTATTTAAATTGCTGTTACACATTGCCAGTGTGAGTCTCCACTGAATCACTCCTAAAGGTAAACACTTTAATTTTACAACAGCACTGTTTCCACCAAACATCTGCTTCTTGCTGCAATGAGACTTAAGATTTCTTTGGCTATTTGGTCACAAAGCATTAGCAGTGGGTGCAGCCAGATGAAAGCCATATGTGGATAACTTGCAAAAGCACAATTCTTTCAACAATTTTTAATTTAATTAATCAGCAATCAATAGCAAAACATACTTTCTACTGAGATCAGTTATTCTAAAGAGAAGGAGGATCTAGAGGTGAGGGCATGAGTTCAGACTTCGGGGGACATGAGCTCAAGTCTGGCCCCTCTGCCCTTCATGTAGGAACTTGGGTTGCAAGGAGGTGGTGGAGGGGATTAGCTTCTGTTATTTTAGCTTACCATCTCTGACAAGAATAACAGTATTTTCTGTTGCTGAGGGTACTTTGGAAGAGAATATATTTACAGGTAGACAGAGCTCTCACATTGCTGAAATGAGGTACCTGTAGGTACCTAGAACAGAAGGAGTCTTCTTCATAAGGGCACCACTTACAAAACATTACACACTTTCATGTGCAGAAGCATCGTGTGAAAGCTGACCATTTGTATACAGGCAGATAAACTTACAGATGTCCACTTGTACCAAGTTCTGTCCTGTTTTCCTGAAATATTTCTTAGAATTTTTTTTTTCCACTGAAATATCTTAAGTCTGAGAGTACTGGAAAAAACACGAGTCATATAATTGTTTAGTTAACTTCTTAGTTAAACTACATTGAAAACAAATAATAAACATTTTTAATAAAGTGGATGTTTGTAAGAGAATTTATCTAAATAAAGCCAACACTTTCAAATGTTATTACTAAACAATGTCACCTCAGTATTAAGCATAATTATTTTTCTTTTTTTCTTTATAATTTGTTTTACAAAACAATCAACAATAGTGTGAGCACCACACATTCAAACTATGGTCTGAAAGCTATTTTTTTATTGTGAATCAAAAAAAGTGTATGACTCATTTATTTAATAAAAAATTAAAAAAAATTCTTTGTTAGTATGCAGCAAGGATAACAGAGACTTCCACAGACAACTTTGGTCAAACAGGCATGAGAAAGGTGCTAAAAATTAGTCTTCTTTTTTTCTTTTTTTTTTTTCCCCCCTATGTCCCAAACTCTACCATTTGGGAGATACTGGCAAATAGTGATTGCAGTTCTGCACTTTGAACCAAGTAAGTAAGCAGCAACACTAGAAAGAAATAGGAAAAGAATGTATTGGATTCGAGAAGGTAATACTTTGAAAACTGAAGTTGTAAACAGACAGTTCTGAAGGAAGACATCTGGGAAGCTGGAACGGTTCTTTGTGACAAGTGAAAAGCACATATTGTGCCAGTGAAAGAAAGAAGCTTTGCTACAGATAGATCACACCACACTAGTTCTGTGACTAAATAAGAACTTAATGCCATTACCCCGCTTGGTTTCAGGAAAGTATCAAAACATTGGCTGTGACTCAACATGGGAAACTTCTTTATGATAGAGAAGGAAGAGACTAGTATAAGGTGGTAAGATGATATTATAGTCATGCTAAACCCCAAAATTTTGCTACAGGGCAAGACCAAATGAGTTCAAGAAGCAACCTCAGGACTAGATTTGTTACATTGAGCAGACACAGACCAATTTCATCTGTGGATGAAAAAATACTGAAGGTATTGTCAGCATGGAGCAGAATCAGCACGTAGTACAGGCTTAAGTGGATAGTTATGTAGATGGCCTCTATGGGTGCTGCAATAGAAACTGGAAATTTTGGCAATGAAGCTTCCAGGAAGCATAGCAGAACTGGACTATTTTATATCACCATCATTTTGGCAATACCTTTTCCAGCTCTGTAACAGTGGCAACACTTTTGACATACTGCCTACATCCCTTGTTCCATGGAGTGAGGAGGTGGTAATTTAAAATGAGATAAATGCAGACAAGTGTTTACTGGAGCAATCAGACAAAAGGAAAATCTGTTTTATAGAAGGAGACTAAAAGAGCTTGTCTTGGTTAGTCCAGCAAGGATATAATTGGTCTCTATAAATATATCACAGAGTAAATGCCAGAGATGGAAAATAACTTTTCAGTTAGAAATTAGGAACTCAGAAAGTGGGGCCATAAATAAGTTTAAACTGGAAACGAAGTGAATTTAAGCTGTACAAAACCATCAGTCTTCCTAAAGACATTTTAGCAGAGAGCAAAGAAACAAGAGTAGCTCTAAACCAGAACTTGACTGCCTCAGAAAAAGGGGAACATGGTCAGAACAGGACTAGGTTATGACACAGGCAATCCTCTTTGTTTGCCCTTTTATACCAAACTTTTGGCAAAGGCCTCAATTAAGTAGGTCAATCAGTTCCTATTTCAAGCAGAAATCTTGTGTTTCCTTTACAACAGGTCCAAACTCACGTGGCTACAGCCATCATGATAAAATCCAATATACCCAGACAGGGCTTCTTGCTGGTCTATGTCCAACTACAAACACAATCTCACTAATATTCAGCGCTAGCACCAAAGCATTTTTCTCATCATTGGGACTTAACAAAGACACATATGATAGTTTCAACCCCCCTGCCATGGGGGTTTGGGGATCCTCGAGGTCCCTTCTAACCCTAACAGTTTTATTATTCTACGATATCTCAAAGCAGCTTTTAATATTCTGATTCATTATTTGACTCCTGTAATTCCATAATGCTGTTGTCCCTGACACAGATCATTAAATACCTTCAAATGAAGTGGAGAGACATGTGGCTGCCTTCCTTAATGGCCTTTTGCAATGCTCAGTCATATGGAAAGTTTGGTTCTGTATGCTGCAATGGTGTTGTACAAAATGTAACGAAGACAGCTCTTATGTTCCAGAGGGGTGGTAGGGCAACGTATCCTTTCCACACTATTTTAGTTGTGATGCTTGTAAAAGGATCATGTAAAAATACACAAAAATTGTGGCTTCATTTCCATTTTGGACTACTAAGGAGAATGATCCCAGATATGAAGTTGAGAAAATAAAGAAAATTCCAACACATATTTCCAAATCAAAGACATAACATGAAAAAGAGTATAGAAGCTTTATAGTCTCATTAAGATTGGAAAATACCTCTAGGACAATCAAGTCCAACCGCCTACCCATCACTACCATGACCACTAAACCATGTCCTGAAGTAGCACATGCATAAGTTCTTTGAACACCTACAGGGGTGGTGACTCCAGCACTTCCCTAGCCTGCCTGATCCAATGCCTGACCACTCTTTCAGTAAAAATTTTTTCCTAATATCTGACCTAAACCTACCCTGGCAAAATTTCAGGCCATCTCCTCTCTTCCTATTGCCAGTTATTTGAGAGAAAAGACCAACAACCACCTCACTACAACCTCATTTTAAGTAGTTGTAGAGAGCAATAAGGTCGCTCCTCAAATTTCTCTAGACTAAACAACTTGATCTCCCTCAGTCACTCCTCATAACACTTGCTCTTCAGACCCCTCATCAAATAGTATAATGGCTTCACTAAATTCCAGAAAACACAAAATGCAGAATTAAGAGTAACTGAATAATTTGCAACTGTTTGATAAAATCATAATGCAGAACATATAGTGGTAAATAAATCTCTCTTAAATTGCATTAGCAAAACTGCTTTTGGAATATATAGGTTAATGCACCTTGTTCATGAACAAAAGCACATCAGATTTTAGATTTGGATGCACTTAGTTGTAGGAAGATGTGACTGAAGAATCTATATCCATGAAACCTTCATATTCTGCATTACAAAATTAAGTAACATATAAGCATATATTAAAAAAAAAAAAAAGAATGTGAAAAGAAGCCACAGACTTCACAGAGACGAGGTTAGCATACACAAAGATAGAGGCCATGAGAACAAAAGCCTAAGGAAGGGTTTTGATTTGTTGAGATAAAACAGGAAACAGGAGTAATTTAAAAGAAAAAAATAAACGTTTTTGTTAACTGAGTTGTTCTGACATTTATTTTGGCAGCCAGCAATATCTCATGGCTGTTGGTCAGTGCTTTAGGTAAAGAAATCTGTGCAGATTTCAGAAAACAAAAGAAAACACAGACTTAACAACAAACCTTCCTGACAGTCTCTGAATTGGAAAACTCAGTTAACAAGGAAATTGTATCGATTTGTATTATGCCAGAAAAGGCCATACCCTTGCACTGTCAAAAATAGGAATACCTGCAGCACTGGTAGACTGAAAATGAGTGGTGTTTCAAAGATACATAAGTAGCACATCCAGGCTAAATAAATGGCAAACAGACAGTATTCACATACTTTTTTTTTCAAGTGCCACTCAGCCAAGTTAATTACAGGGATCAGCATTTCTACAGTCATCCAGAATAAATGCATGGCTTTCATTTGTGCTTTAATGTCCTCAGGATTACACAGGCTGCTTGAGATTCACAGACATAATTCCCAGTTCTGAATAGAACTTGGTGAGTCTTTGAACATCTTCCAACCAGTTTACCCAATCCACATCTTTACACCTGAAGTGGAGACATGCTTGTGAGGTCGAGTTTGTCACACTGTGAAGGACAGTGGGAATCCTAGGATCCCGTCATATGCTACAGATAGGGATCTCTTACAAAGGTGCTGGAAGAAGGAGCCAGAGAAGGTCTGAACTATTCCTGCCCCTTTTTTCAGAATGTGTGTTCTTTCCCTAAACAATTATTGCAGGAGATCACTGGACACCAGGCTGGGTTTAATTTTGTCTTGGCACACTATAGTCTTTCTCATGCTCTTTGTCCCAGTTTCCAAAGCTTTATTGATAGCTTTACACCAAATACCTGTCCCAGAGATTGGAGTGCCAAACTGCTTGTGAAGACAATGGTAAAACGTCCACAGTAAGCTTCACTCACTGCAAATAAAGGTATTAAAACTGTAGCACGGGGTGAAGAACTGAGAGTCAATGGAAACAATGCATAGCTCTTCTCCAAGATTGTCACAGTGGAGACCCTCTGCCCCAAAGTGCTCGTAGTGGGAAAAAAGAATTGGTTTTTTCCTTTAGTGTGCTAATAGGAGGGGTTGTTACTGCTAAACTCCACTGACCCACATAGAAAAGGATAAAGCAGGAGGATCTACTAAGCATAGTCCCAGAAAGGTGGTATTTCTGATTATTTCTTCTCATATTATCCACAGTCTGTACTACGGAGTAATCATACTTTTTTCTCCATACCACATGTAACATCACCTGCCTAAGGTATTTGTAGAGATCACAAGAAATTTGTGCCAAACATCATCAAGGTTTACCATTTTCTTATTGCTTTTAGACGTTAATGTAGTGATTTTCAAATAGAACCACGAGTGAAACTAATGCAGATACTGCCTTCTACTTAAGATAGCTTTCATCTCAGTGCCTTGTAGAAATTTGCCATGCTGCATATACTGCAGAGCTCACAGGGCATGGGATATTCTCTATGATCTTTCACTTACCAGTAGTTTCAGTCTTGTAGGGTCAGCTCTGATGAATTTCTTTCTTAGAAGGCCAAACGAACCAATGCCAGACTTTGCAGTCTATTCTTTCCTATTCTCTAGGCTGTTTTGCTAGGGCAGGGGTTTTAAAGTGTCATAGATGTGGTTTAAAAAAAAAAAAAAAAAAGCCCCAAACACTCAAACTTGTCCCTGTGAAGGCCTCCATAAACTAAAGCTACAGAGTGCCACCTCCCCACCTGAGAGATGCCAAACAAGAGACTGGGAGCTACATTAGAGAAGTTTTGTTGATTTAGCTAGATAGATAGAGCAATGCTGACAGGTCAGTCTTAATGTGGGCATAGTTGTAAGAGGAGTAAAAAAATCTTCCAAAAGCATAACTGATATCAGTTAGTGAGCACAGTGAACTCTTACAGAAAGCACAGGTTTCTTACATTTGTGCAACTGCATCAGTGATACATGACACAGTGGACAGCTGACCATGTGTTCATGCTGTGCAACAAGGAGACAAGGAGACAAATCAAGGAGATAGGAGATAAATCATGGGAAAAAAAGCAAACCTCTGGAATAATTTATTTTTCACTCCTGAACCATTAGGGCACATTAGCATGACTACTTATGCAGTTATGGATCTCAGGCAGGAAGTGAATACTTGTTCAAAAACTATTAATTTGATGTTCCCTGGGACTGGAAATCTACGGGATGGACTTGAGTGAGTCCCAGATGTAACCTCCACACCCGCCAATCCTTCATGCTTGTGTAATGGCTAATTTGTTTCTAAAATGGGTTATTCATGTACGAAGGTCTCTTCCAATCTGGTTTATTCTATGTATTCTATGTATCTGTTTTAACATTCTCAAAGAAATGCACTTCCAAGGGGAGAAGACTTTGTCATTTTAGGAACCATAGCTAGTACTACAGTAAAAAGTAGTAAAGGAAATTTCACTGAAATTAGGAGAAGATTTAAAAATATGGTTTAATGGGCTGGCACATGATAGCAATATTATAAAATACCCTTCTCTTTTGGTCCATTTAAGAAATGGATACAATTTTAAAAGTACTTTCATGAGTCTCAAAAGGAAATAATCTGAAGATCATACATACAATAAATGAGCTTTTTAATAATTTATTCTCACTGGAAACATTGGAATTGTAGAAGCTATTTCTGAAAACTCAGGTCATTGCTCCAATTAAATCTTACATAGACATAAAAGCAAGCATATAAAGCCTTAATTTAACAAACAAGTTTGCACCTCCAACATGCCACTAAAAGATGACATTACATAGAATTAAAGCCTTTGAACCCTGCTATTTTGAGGTGAAATATGCATGATGCATCTTTGAAGTGTAGTCATGGATATGTTTCACATAAATGTAGAGTAAGGACCGTTTTTCCTTGCACTTCTAGACTAATTCAAAGCATTTAGCTTTGATCTTTGTTGGTGTCAAGATGGAACAATTCCTGCCATTAGATACCAGAGGCATTTTACTCTCAGGGAGTAACAGTGTCTTATAGGTGCTGCAGGGAAAAACAATTAAAGAAATGTGATACTTTCTGTTCTGTGGGAAGGGGAGATCAATTGCATGAACAAAACAAGTATTATTTTTTTCTTCAGGAATGTGGGTGAGGAGCTGAAGGAAAGGAGCTATACACTTTGGCTGAGTATCTGTTTGGAACTCAGTTCTAGGTGAGCTTTACATGAGTCATCACCCAAGAGAGAATATCACTTCTTCATCTGTAGTGCAGCTCTAACGGCATAAATGCTATACTATGTAGAGTAGGTTGTGTTCTAGTCTTGGCAGTAAAGGCAACAGTACTTCTGGCAGGAAGGCTTGCAGGTTCCTTTCTGAAACAAATGGGGGAACAGGAGCAGAGACTGAGTTAGTCTAACACTCGCATCCACACACTGCCAGTCAATAGACCTTTCTGTATAAAGAAGAGGGGTTGCTGCAACACATTGCATCTCTTGGGAGATAAGTGAGAGCAAAAGGAGAAAACCAAATCAGAGAAAGAACTGAGAATGTGCTGTGGCTGTGCACTGCTCCTTACAGTTAGTGTGTGAATTAGTGGAAGACCTCTATTTTACAAACTTTGACATCAAAGCCAGATTCTATTTGAGAACTGAGAAATTCCCTTCAATTTTACTATAAAAGGACTGGCACACCTATTTTATGAAGGATTTCAAACTGGTCATAAGAAAAAGGAAAAAAAAACTTCAACACTAGTCGTCTACTTCAAACACCCCTGTTTAAATGCCTCAAATTAGATTTTGTTGGGAATAAAGATACTGGCACACTCATACCTCGACATACTTTCCATTATAAACTCATTTCTAGTATAAACTCTGAACACACAAGCTAAAAATAGCACCTTGAGTACAACATAGTGTTTTATTTTGTACTCTGAATTGAGAAACAATATTTGGACTTTAACTTTTTTTTCTTTATAATTCTTCATCACTTCAGCTATTTATTTACTATTTATGTACCTGGTAATGAAATGTTGTAAGAATGTTTTTCCATAATATTACTCAGATAGGAAATAAAAGATGTGTTCACAGAGAAAGGCCTCACCATTGTTGCTCAGTAAGCAGTGCACTTCCTTGCCAGGCTCTGGCATAAGCAGTAAATCCCAGCAAGAAAGAACACCCAGGACTATGGTCCAGTAGTCTTCAATTTAATATCCAACCTCTCAATGCTCACTTCAAACTTTTGTGGCTGTTAAGCACCTTCACTATGTCAGTAAAGTGAAATTTTATCCAAATTAATTAATCAGAAGCTTTCACATCCAGCTTAAAAATTCTCCTTTCTAGTGTTTACATGGTAAAAAAGAAGAGAATAGAATCCAACTATCCATCATGCCCTAGTACATCTATAAATAGATCCTCTAGATATTCTAAACCTGAAAGAAAAGAAAAAAAGTACCTACGAAAAATGAACTAACTAATCAGAAAACCTTAAGGTAAGCCTTTCTAAAGTGTACCAAGGTATTTCAGACTGATGGGTTTTAATGTTCTACAAGGATGAAGAAAAAGGCAATAATATCTGTGTAGACACAGATTCTATAAGACATGCTGCACTGAATCGGCTGAATGAAAGGAAGGTAAAGATATAACATGGGAGACATAAGATGCATTTCTAGTGCAGTGGTTAAAGAGTCATGTCTGTTTATATGTATGCTCAGGTCAGCTTGTGCAAACAGGTAGTCACTAGGTCTACTGGAATGGGCAGGATCTCACTGTGGTGTTTATGTCTGCCAGAACCTACAAGAAAGGGTGATGCTGTCTCACTCAGAAAGTGCAGGTGCAGAAGTTGCTCTCCCTATGGCTGCTTTCCATCCAGTAGCCATGGAAGATGTTTCCAGACCTCTCTTTTGCTCTCTGTTCCAGCTCTGTCTCTCATCCTTTCCTTATGGCAAAAGATGCTTGACCAAGAAAAGGTGCAAACTGTATTCTTAGCAATGACAATATACAGTGCCTCCATTTTAGTGGTAAACCTTCATGACTAAGATGCCAGGAACCAAAACCTGAGTAGTTTGTGACATGTTTGTTACACACATACCCACAGAAGTACAATCAAGAAATCAGCAGAATAAGGATTGACATGCCGGGCTGAGAGTCAGTCCAAGGGCCTGACTGGCCAGATTAATGGTACTGTTTGCCAAAGAGGCTTTGTGAAGCGAACACTGTTTGAGGAAAGATTGAGGAAAGTCCTGCCCATGGCTAGAGCTCAGTGTGGGGTTTGTAGCTTGTCATTGGCTAAGAATTGACATGGCTAGGTGAGGATTTACCAGTACAACAGAAAGCTTGGCTTAAGTTTAGCTTTCTCAAACTTGAATAAGCCACCTTCCAATGCCTTGACAGAGACAGTCACATATTCTGAAAATTAAGCACTTGGAGGACTAAAACATCTACAATGGCAGCAATCCATCTAGCAATCCACAGGAGCTAGGATAGAACACAGGACATAATGACAAGACAGATAATGCCTTTGGCCAGAGTAAGAAATAACTGTACCTACTTTGAATATGCAGTAAGAAATAACTAAAACTATTCCCATAAATTTGTAAATTAATAATTTCAGAATCTATACACACTTTAAAAGGAGAAGTCAGAAAATCAGGAGGAGTATTACTGGTCTCTGAGTGAATGAGCCAGAATCTATTAGCATATGCAATCTTTACTGTATTTAGTTGACATTTTTCAGGTTGTTGTACTAACCTTTGGAAAAGTAAACAATGGAAAGCTATATGACTATTTGCAACAAAGCATGAGCCAGAACTGCCTTTTTTGATTTTCCTTTCCTTTTTTTAATTTTTGTCTTCTTCCTGTGGAACAATAACTTCATTGCTCAAAGCACTTTGACTAGACTTTTATTTGCCTTCTGCTTCTGTAGACAATTATATCTTTGCAATGTAAATGTATTGCCTACACATACAATGTAACCTAAAAAAAGGTAAATAATAAGGCTTTACTTGCATAAAATAAGGTGCAGAAATCTCCTCACCTTGAGCCTAAACCAACCAACCAGCAAAAAAAAATCAAAACCACACTTGCAAAGAAAAACCAACAAACCAAACGCAAACCCATCTCCTGTTCCAGAAAAAATTCAGTTGACTTCTAGAACAAAATGCAATGAATTACAGAGAGAAGACGTGGAAACAGTAACAGGAAAAAAAAAAAAAAGGAAGAAAATAAAAACCAAAAAACAAAACAGCCTACAAAACAATTCATACAGCTTTTCACACATTCTAGGGATCAACATTAAAACTAAAAAACAAAAATTGCATATAATAGAAATGCATATAATGGAAACTGTATATGGAGATTTCTGCACCTTATTTTATGCAAGTAAAGCCTTATTATTCCCCTAAGCCTCCTCTTCTCCAGGCTAAACAACCCCAGCTCCCTCAGCCTCTCCTCATAGTACTTGTGCTCCAAACCCCTCCTCAGCCTTGTTGCCCTTCTTTGGACATGTTCCAGCAACTCAACATCTTTCCTAAACTGAGGGGCCCAGAACTGGACACAGGACTCAAGGTATGGCCTAACCAGTGCTGAGTACAGGGGCAGAATGACCTCCCTGCTCCTGCTGGCCACACTATTCATGATCCAGGCCATGATGCCATTGGCCTTCTTGGCCACCTGGGCACACTGCTGCCTCATATTCAGCCTACTATCAACCAGTACCCCCAGGCCCCTTTCCATCTTGCAGCTCACCAGCCACTCTGACCCCAGGCTGTAGCACTGCATGGGGTCATTGTGGCCAATGTGTAGAACCTGGCACTTAGATGTGTTAAATCTCATGCCCTTGGACTCTGCCCATCTGTCCAGCCTATCAAGGTCCCTCTGCAGAGCTCTTGTACCCTCTAACAGATCAACAACTGCCCCTAACTTGGTGTCATCTGCAAATTTACTGATGATGGACTCAATGCCCTCATCCAGATCATCAGTAAAGATATTGAACAGGATGGGTCCCAGCACTGATGCCTAGGGCACACCACTAGTGACTGGCTGCCAGCTGGATGTGGCACCATTCACCACCACTCTCTGGGCATGGCCCTCCAGCCAGTTATTAACCCAGTGCAGAGTGCACTTGTCCAAGCCACGGGCTGCCAGGTTGGCCAGGATTTTGCTGTGGGGGATGGTATCAAAGGCCTTGCTGATGTCCAGGTAGACTACATCCACAGCCTTCCCCACATCCACCAGGCAGTCACCTGATCATAGAAGGAGATCAGGTTGGTCAGGCAGGACCTGCCCTCAAAAAAGTAGAAAAATATAAATAAATCACTATTGGGTGTAAAAAGGAAAACAAAAGATTGTTCTAAACAAATTCATCGGATAAGTGTCTGGAATAAGAAGAAACTGTATCACAATTCTTCACATTTCACTTCCATTCCTTTTCTCTTCTCTTCTGATCTTGGCTGTTTTGCTTTACTGGGGAGAAGATAACATGCTGCTTCTGGCTGGCCTTAGATAAGACTAATACTGTTTTCTCTCAACTCCCCTCTCTCTTTCTGTACAGGGGGTGGGGGAGGGGGGGGGGGAGAAGTGCAGTGGAGCAGCTTCCCTGGTCTTTTTGACCTGGGGGTTTATGTGTTGTTTGTTAATTGCAAATATCTGTATAATCCTGTAAATACTGTATATTTTGTGCATAGTCATTGAATTCCATTGTAGAGTGTAGGTTTTGCTTGTAAATACAGCTTCATTTGCTTCTAACTGAGCTGGTCTGGCTCAAAGTTAATGCTGAGGGAAACTTCAATCCACCACAATCTTCATACCATCCCTGTGAAGAGGCAAGATGTGTCATCTATTTTTTTTACAGGTGAAGAAATGAAAGACTAGGAGACCCTAACTTATTCAAGGTCACACAGGGATTTAAGCCTGAGTATGGTACTGAAACTATGCTTCTCAAACAATTGTAAAATATGTTTACAGTCTTAACTTCTCAGTAATACTTTCTTCCTTATTGCAGGTAATATATAATTAAAAGGTAACATTGAATCTGTTTTCAGATGCCTGAATCTCAAACTGATACTGTATTACAATCTCACTGAGAGTATTACAACCACAGTTATTCCCTTCCAACAGCAAGGAGTTAAGACAGCAGTAATGATTCCCTGTAAATCCTTTGTGGACACTAGATTACACACTGAGAAATTCTCAGTCTCCATAGCAAGGTGATATAAGCAGTAAGGTGCTGGTCTTCAGATTTTCAATATAGTTGCCTGGCCTGTAATCCCTGTAACAGGGAAATGATAAACTGTATTAGAAGGATACTGAAAGCACTAACTCTTCCCTAATGGTCTATTTTGTGCCTGTGGATCTTTGGCTATTTTCTACTGTGATTTTATTTCAGCAGGAGGAAAACAAAGGTCAGCATCATAAGCAAATCTGCTGGCTCATTCCTCACCATCCAAGTAATACTCTATATGGAATATATTTGAAGTCATTCTGAGATGAAAGATAACACTTCAAAAGGCTGTTCTAGCACTGAATCAAACATGAAATACCCATAGCTTCCTAAGTCAGTCTAGAGATGTTGATCAGTTTAGTGCTGAAGAATTGCATTAAAGGTCAAAGCCAAGAGCAATTAAGATCTGCATGACAGGAAATTGAAGAGTCAATTGGGAAACATGATGTAAATGTGCCTCACATTTCTGTACGCTGTCTTAATTGCTTCCTTCTCTCAGCTAAATTCAGTTTTAAGAGGACTGTTCAACACTTACCAGCAGTAGCTAACATGTATCAGAGGAGCAAGACTTCTCCTCACATGCCTCTGCTCTTGTTTCATGAAAACAAGTAACGCAGTTTTGCTATTTTCTGTTCTTTTTCTTTCCCAACACTTTTGCCCTTCTTCCTCTTTCCCTGAAGGGCATTTAAAAATATTGCTATAATGGAGGTTTGGCATAATTTTGGAATATCTTATCTTTCTCGTGCTTTTGTATATCCAAGCACCAAGAAAGAACCCATGGTCCTATTTTAGTTAAAACCAATTACTGTTTCTCTCTTTAGTACTATGAGACTTGCTGAGCAACTTTGATTGTAGAAGCCAACAAATAAAGATTAGCTGAGGTTGGAAGAGGCTTCTGCAGACCACTTGTCCAACTCCTCTGCTTACAACAGGGCCAGGTAGAGTAATTTGCTCAGATTTACATACTGTTGCACTTGGATTCTATCAAAAAATCAAGATGCTTCCACCCTGTCAGGACAACCTGTTTGAGAGTTCAATCATTCTCATAGTTTTCTGGTATGTCTATGAGGGCCCTCTGTCTCCTGTTCCTGAGATGAGAATATTCCTTCCAGTCTCACTGACACAAGTGATAGAAAGAATTGCTAGATCAAGCCATGTGGTAAGGAATCTCCAATTTACTTCTGCAGTTCATATATTCAAGCTTTCCATTGTAAGCACAAACACCAAAAAAACTCTCCCTAGTGTGAGTCAAGACATCTAACATTATGACTTTGAAACAATTAAATGTTATAAGAACTGAAGGAGCAGACCATCTGCCATATTTAAGCTTCCATGACAGAGATTATGAACAAAATTTTTCTTGAAGTAAGCTCAAATATATTTCTTCTGTGCTATATTGTCTTACTGAAGTCTAAGAAAAGCTTAGGTACCTGCAGAGAACCAAAAATGCCTTTTGATATTTTTTTTTCAGATCTGCAAGATTTTCTAAAATGACAAAATGCATCCTGCAAACATGGGAATAAAATGTTGATCAGTACAGTGTATAATTTGTCCTTTTGTTCATATTTATTTGCACATTGCACAGTAACTGGACTTGAAAACCTTTAATTGCAAAAAGATTTTTCTTGCTTCTTGTTTTCCACCAGACTACAAAGACTATGTATTAATTTCCCGGCAGTAGACACAATGGGACTGTGACTCCATTGCCAAAATAGCTCATAGGTAGCATTTCTGCGGACTTAAAAGACAGAAAGCTAAAATTCATTGAGCTGAGATTCTGGATTTCTAATGACTTGGTGCCATAGATTACTGCATATTCAAGCCTGATACAAGAAATACGTTAAATTAGCTATTTGGTGTCAAAGAAAGTCAAAAACAGTGCAGTTTCACATTGGAGACCCCTATCTCCCCCTCCTGAGATAAGTATTTTTAGAGTGAGTTCTCGCCCGTTGATGTGTGTTCTTCATGATTATATTACATCCATAAGATTTTAACTAACTTTTATGTGATAAACTCAATATAAACTGGACAGTTAGTACTAATATAAAATAAAAAAGCATGAAACTTGTAAATCATAGCTTCATGGCAGGCTCTGGAATAATAAAATTAAGAAAAATATCACTGAACATCACTGTCTGTCAAAGGAGGGCTGTTTTCTGAGACAACTTTTTTGCACACTGCAAATCACAGAAATAAATATAGACTTGATGAAATTCATAAGCAGCTAGAAATCAAAAGTCATATTCTCCCAATATAATGTCAGGAGAAGGCTGAAGTCCAAATAAACGAATTGCAGCAGTTCAGTATTTGTGCCATCCTGAACCAACACTCCTCAGGTAAAATAATAGAATCTCAATCAATCATCAGATGCACCAAATATAAATCACCCTCACAGTATGACATGACAGGATCTGTGTCTCTTGGTCTGGAAATAAATGTTTGTGCTTTCCCTTGACACTTCCAGTGCCTTTCACGAATGTGGTAGCTCTAATTTTCTGATAGAAGACCATTATTCCTTAGAAGTGTTCTATTCAACTGACATTATCTCAAATTCTCTGCATATTTTTTGCTGCTTGATACTTCTTGAAAAACAGCAAATCTAAAGTTTCTAACAACTTGGTACCTAAAATGAATCACTCAGTGCAGTGATATGCACAGATGAGGTTGCTTCCTTTGTCTCAGATCTGCAGTATATGGCTAAAAATGAGAAGTTCTCAAGCCTCATTTATCCAGATAAGATTGGAAGCCATACTGTACTCAACTGTATCAAGAAAGATCAGGTACTGAAATTACTACATTCAAAATCGAAGAGTTATCTTCATGAGTCAAAAACTGCTTTCTCATCTTTTAGAAATCTCTTTCTCCAGTCTTCCTGCAATATTTATCCAATACTTCTCCTGTTCTCTGCTACAGACATAGGAAGAAGTTATTTTCATTATTCTTGTAGCACCAGTTTATGATAGAGGTTTTTTCCAACCAAAACAATTATATGATTCTATGACTATTATTATGCCTGCCTTTCAGTGTATTCATCTTGGTAGGTTAAGTCTTTCAGCTGGTTCTTCCAACCCATGCTTCCTACACAATACAGCTCTCAAAATGCAGTACCTGGCCCCAGAACAAGCTAAAGTAAGAACTTAAAGCTCACTCATCTTTGTTGGTTGTTTTCTTTCTGCTTCAGTTCATCACATTCTATTTCTTTAAAAGATTTATTTTTTTTCTCCATTTACACAGCAGCATTTGATCTTCAAAGCATAGCTTCCTAAATATCTCACTCTCTCCATTTTGCATTTTCTAAAAATGCAACCATATTTTCTATTCCATTATCCAAGTTACTAATAAAAATATTGAAGAGTACCAAAGCTGACTGGTCTTGGCAAAATCCTCCTTTCACAGCGAGCCATTGATGTTAGGCTGAACATGAGCCTGCAGTGTGCCCAGGCAGCCAAGAGGGCCAATGGCATCCTGGCCTGCATCAGGAACAGTGTGGCCAGCAGGAACAGGGAGGTCATTCTCCCCCTGTATGCTGCACTGTTTAGGCCACACCTTGAGTCCTGTGTCCAGTTCTGGGCCCCTCAGTTTCGGAAGGATGTTGACTTGCTGGAACGAGTCTAGCGAAGGGCAACGAAGTTGGTGAGGGATTTGGAACGCAAGCCCTATGAGAAGAGGTTGAGGGAGCTGGGGTTGCTTAGCCTGGAGAAGAGGAGGCTCGGGGTGACATTATTACTCTCCACAACTGCCTGAAGGGTGGTTGTAGACAGGCGGAGGTTGGTCTCTTCTCCCAGGCAGCCAGCACCAGAACAAGAGGACACAGTCTCAGGCTGCACCAGGGGAGGTTTAGGCTGGATGTTAGAAAGAAGTTCTATACAGAGAGAGTGATTGCCCATTGGAATGGGCTGCCTGAGGAGGTGGTGGAATCACCATCATTGGAGGTGTTCAGGAGAAGACTTGATGGGGTGCTTGGTTGATAGGTTGGACATGATGATCTTGAAGGTCTCTTCCAACCTGGTCTGGTCTGGTCTGGTCTGGTCTGGTCTGGTCTCTTCTCTTCTCTTCTCTTCTCTTCTCTTCTCTTCTCTTCTCTTCTCTTCTCTTCTCTTCTCTTCTCTTCTCTTCTCTTCTCTTCTCTTCTCTTCTCTTCTCTTCTCTTTTCTCTCTTCTCTTCTCTTGTACATCAAAACAGCACAACTGGATATATATGACTGAACAACCAACCACATGAGCAACCAGACAAGTACATAGTCACTGCATTAGTACAGGTTTTAGAATAATTTCAGTTAGAAAAGATCTTTAAGATCTTTGAGTTCAACCACAGTTTATTTCAATAAAACAGTGAAAATGTGCTCTTAACAACCAACCAAAGAATAAATACGTCTGTACAAAACAAAACCACCAAAACTCCAAAACAGAACAATGAATCTGCCTGTCTACCAGACTTGCTAATAAAACCTGAATTGCACTTTGCACACCTATTTTAAAGCTACAGACCAAAGATATTAAGAAAACAAGTTACAAAGATGCAGCAAAATATGACATTTTGCTTCAGATATTTGGAAATCTGGAAACATAGTTTACTTGAAAATAACAATGTGCTTGTTAATCTTTCAGGCTATGCAAGAATTTAAAAACAGAGCTTCACTACTGCATGTGCAGCATCTCAGGTGTCAGAAAATGGGAGCAAATTATATTAGGCAATAAGAGCAGGTATCAGAAGGTGGCAGCACTGTTATGGTCTGCTGCAACGTATTACCACTGAAAGTGCAGAAAAAGAACTACCACACCTACCGTATGCACCATCATTTTTTTCTGATATGGTTCATATATTGGTTGCATTCCATACTATAAAGATTTCCCAGATGTTACAA
This sequence comes from Melanerpes aurifrons, assembly GCA_011125475.1. NCBI lineage: Eukaryota > Metazoa > Chordata > Aves > Piciformes > Picidae > Melanerpes > Melanerpes aurifrons. The sequence goes on from WWNC01000059.1 coordinate 4,535,344, forward strand.
AACAGGAAAATCTGAAACATGCTTTTCCTATTTCCAGGCAGTATTTTTGTATGTGACTCAGAGCTGGGTTTTCTTTTTGCTTGAAAACATGTTTATGAAAAAAACAAACAAACAAAAACAACTGCTGCATAAAAATTTTGAGGTGTAGAATGTATCTTCACAAATACAAATAAATAGATGAGCAGTTACTCAGTTTCAAATGGAGAGTTTAGGTGGTTATTTTAGCAGTGAAAGTTTTTTCTCCTACCAAAACAGAGACTCCATATGTACAGGTTCTGATTCCTCTACTCTTTGTAAATGTGCAGCTCTACTTAACACTTTATTGACATCATTATACTTATGAGTATAAAGCTAAATAGACTTTCAGGTTAGGAGCTTTATGTACTACTTTTTGACCAGCCATGTGTGATATTATGAATTCCATTCTGCAAACAGATGAATAGTTTTATTCACTGAGCCCTTTCTGAGTTTCTATTGATTTCATTGAATTACTAATGTAAGCAAAGTTGCTTATATATTGTTTTGCTGGGCCAGAATCTCACAGTGCAGTGGTATTGTGCCATGCCTTTTGTGTATATGATGTGCCAAGCAGTGATAGCCACTAAGTAGCAGAACAATGAATCACCAGTTTTAAAACAATGGAGGGTAATAGTATGCTAAAACCTAGAAATAAACAGCAGCTTGCCATATTACACAATCGATTTTCAATCAGACTCCAAAAAGTAAATTACACATTCAAACACAGCGTGTTAGCACATATATGTGTATGTCCACACATACAGATAGATACATATAGACTGCCTCTTCTCTGTGTGTATAGGCATTATTGTAGGAAAGATATTCTGAATTTAAAGAAATGCTAATCACAACAGATGTATGTGTATCTTGTGATATAATGCACTTAGTGATACACTTTAGGTGAGTTCCCCAGTACCATGACATAAGCAGTGTAAACTAACATGATATGAGATGTAAACAAACAAATTCATACATCTACTTGCAAAAGTACAGACCAAAAATGATCACACCCAAATTTTAACTACCTCTAAGTAAATTTACCATTTTTTTGCCCCCCTGGAGTTGTTTGAAACATTTGTTTTCTACTTAGATTTCTGTCAAACGCATTTCTAATCTAACCTGTCTCTATTGCCCATATGTTCTTTGTAAGCTGCAAGCATTTAAAGTAATTAGGAGATATTATTAATGGAAAGCTGTCTCAAGGTAATGGTCTCCTGCTATTAGACAAATGCCAAGATGACATTTTTTGAAGCAAGAGGCGTGTATCTAGGGATATTCCTCCGGTCTCCTGATTTAATTTCTGTTATGGCAGACAATTAATGATGTAGATTCTGCACCAATATCTGATGTGCCTGCTTTAGAAATAGTGGTGACTCTGTGTGCCACTCACACCAGCAGGCGGCCTTGCCCCAAGAGAGACTGCAGCCTCTCAGAAGACTCTCAATAACACAGCTGCGGTCTGATTCCACTAGCAGGGCTTGGACTCACAGTACCAGGTCAAGCAGCAATAAAATGAAAGTCACCTGTGAAGCACAGCATCAAATTAGCCTGTTTGCTGCTGTGGTATTTCACCTTGCTACATTTTAATTTCTAAACTTTGCCTGCCTAATGCAAGGGCAGATCTCCTTCTCACTCATGCACCAGTCACAGTCTTTTATTCTATACAACTCCCAAGAAAAGTTTTCAGAGTAGCTGCTGCAGATTGCTGCTCTGCCTATTAAGATACATGTTTTAAAGGTTTGTTTTCAGCCACTGAACGTGTTCAAGATTTCCATTCTGTAGCACTAATTAGAAGGAATAAAAAAGTTTTGAAAGCCAAGTGAATAAGAAGGGCATGGAAACTGTTCTGGTAAATGTGATGTCGCCATTAGATTTACTGTTCAGGCAGTGATGAAAACCAGAAGGAACTGAAGCACAGTGAGCCTGACTTTGCCTAGTATTTTAATTCTTCTTTGCTCTTGTAGTCATTGTGGCACTTACTTGAAAAATGCAGGATCAGAAACACAGATTCATCAACTTGGTTTAGATGCCTAGGAGATGACTACAGTATAAGCTGTGATGATAGTAAAATTTTTGAATAAGCTTAGGAAGTAAGAACATGCAAGATGGTCACACAGCATAAAAAATCACAAAGTATACTCAGATTGATGTGTGCCTGCCTTAAAACTGTGTCATTTCACAGGATCCTTCAGCATTATGAGAACTGACAGGACCTCAACATCCACTACTGAAGAAACAATCCAGTGGGCCAAAAAGGCAATTTTCCTCTCCCTAATAAAGAGAAAGGATAGTCCAGCAATAAGCATGTGTGAGATCTGAGGAAGACAAATGACATACATGGAAAAAGAAGATGGAGAGGGTTTATGGCCTTTTATTAGCCATCAGAAATAATTCAATGTTTTGTCTATGCCTATTGCTGACAAAATATTCACAAAGTAAAAGGTAGTTTAACAAAAACACATCTCGCATGATAAAAGAGTTTTGGAATAAGCTTTGAAATCCTTACAGGTGAACATAGCTTCTTCCACCACTGCTGCTCGGGACCAGCACTGGGACTGGTGTGCTCGAGCTGAGAGGTGCTCTATTTTGGTTTCTTTTTGGGGATTTTCAGGGCAGGAGGACCTCAGCAGACAGTGAGGACCAGAAGGGTCGTCCTCTCGTGTGTCTGCTCAGGAGGGTGATGTCAGCTGCAGGAAATTTAAACAAGGCAGAGCAAAGCTGCGTGACCGCCATTTGGCAAGAGAGCCTTCTGGCTGGATTGCAGCTAGCGGCACATGCCGGGTCAGCCGACAGAGTGCAGAAGCCTCTGTGGTAGCTTGGTCAAAATATAGTAGTCAGGTGGAATATATATTTAAAAACAAACAATAAAACCCCCCAAACTCAATTTCACCTACCTGAAGAAATCCAGCCATGGTAATGACTCAGCCAAAGGCTACTAGTAAAACAATAGGTATCCAGACAGAGCTGGTGCACAAGCATGTAGGTGTCCAGGCTGCTAGCTGCAGAGACTGCTGGAGCCTGGCACTTGGAATGGAGGGGGAAGGAGACAACACCTGTGTGAGGTATGACCAGGTGAATTATCTTCTCAATTTGGTGGCAGAGCTAAAGGAGAAAGTATCAAAACTCAGGACTATAAGGGAATGTGAAAGGGACTTAGATATGTGGGAGCAGGCTTTATTGACCTCCCTGTTGAGGGAGGCAGCCCCAGAAACAGGGGGGAGTGGGTACAGGTCCCTGTTGGGAGAAGCATGGAGAATCCATCCCAGCTCTCTTCACCTCCCCCACTGCTCTTGCACAGTATGTATGAGGCCTTGCAGGTTGAGGGCAATGTGGATGAGAAGACAGACGAGGAACCATCTGAGGGGATTATCTAAACCAAATCATTTCCCCACCAACCATCAGGACTAGTACCACAATGAAAAAGAGGAGGGTAATTGTTGTTGGTGACTCTCTCCTGAGGAGAACAGAGGATCTTATATGTCCTATATGTCGTCCTGACCCATCCCACAGGGAAGTCTGCTGCCTACCTGGGGCCCGGGTAAGGGACACTACCAGGAGACTGCCAAAACTATCCAGCCCTCTATTACCCACTGCTGGTAATCCAAGCTGGAAGCAATGAGATAAGGGCACCAGGACAATCAAAAAGGAATTCAAGGCCCTTGGACAACTGATTGATGGGGCAGGAGCCAAAGTGGTGTTGTGCTCAGTTCCGTCAGTGGCAGGGTTGTATACTGAAAGGAACAGGAGAACCCATGCCATCAACAAATGGCTCAGGGGATGGTGCCAGAAGCAGAATTTGGGGTTCTCTGATCAAGGGGCAACTTTTACTGCACCTGACCTGCTGGACCTAAATGGGGTAAATTTATCTAGGAAGGGCAAGAGGGCTCTAGCACTAGAGTTGGCAGAGCTTATTGGGAGGGCTTTAAACTAGGTTTGAAACCAGTCTCTCCAGAAAGGAAAGAGAGGGACATAAACTAGAGTTAGATGAGAAATCAGCAGCCCAGCTGAAGTGCATGTACACCAATGTACGCAGTACGGGGAACAAACAAGAGGAACTGGAAGTCTTGGTTCACCAGGAAAACTATGATGTAATTGCTATTACAGAAACATAGTGGGATGATTCACACAATTGGAGGACTGCACTGGGGGGTTACAAGCTCTTTAGGTGAGACAGGTAAGGGAGAAGAGGAGGAGGGGTAGCCCTGTATATTGGTCCTGCCTGACCAACCTGATCTCCTTCTATGATCAGGTGACCACCTGGTGGATGTGGGGAGGCCTGTGGATGTAGTCTACCTGGACCTCAGCAAGGCCTTTGACACCATCCCCCATAGCAAACTGCTGGCCAAGCTATCAGCCCATGGTTTGGACAGGAGCACTCTGCATTGGGTTAGGAACTGGCTGGAGGGCCGAGCCCAGAGAATGGTGGTGAATGGTGCCATATCAATCTGGCAGACAGTCATAAGTGGTGTGCCCCAAGGATCAGTGCTGGGCCTCATCCTCTTTAACATCTTTATTGATGATCTGGATGAGGGCATTGAGTCTATCGTCAGTAAATTTGCTGACGACACCAAGCTGGGGACAGGAGTTGATCTGCTGAAGGGTAGAGAGGCTCTGCAGAGGGACCTCGGCAGGCTGAACAGATGGGCAGAATCCAACGGCATGAGATTTAACACATCCAAGTGCTGGGTTCTGCACATTGGCCACAATGACCCCATGCAGTGCTACAGCCTGGGGTCAGAGTGGCTGAAGAGCAGCCAGGCAGAGAGGGACCTAGGGGTACTGGTTGATGGTAGGCTGAACATGAGCCTGCAGTGTGCCCAGGCAGCCAAGAGGGCCAATGGCATCCTGGCCTGCATCAAAAACAGTGTGGCCAGCAGGAGCAGGGAGGTCATTCTCCCCTTGTACGCTGCACTGGTTAGGCCACGCCTCAAGTACTGTGTCCAGTTCTGGGCCCTTCAGTTTAGGAAGGATGTTGACTTGCTGGAACGTGTCCAGAGAAGGGCAACGAAGTTGGTGAGGAGTTTGGAACACAAGCCCTATGAGAAGAGGCTGAGGGAGTTGCTTAGCCTGGAGGAGACTTAGGGGTGACCTTATTGCTGTCTACAACTACCTGAAGAGAGGTTGTAGACAGGTGGAGGTTGGTCTCTTCTGCCAGGCAGCCAGCACCAGAACAAGAGGATACAGTCTCAGGCTGTGCCAGGGGAGGTTTAGGCTGGGTGTTAGGAAGAAATTCTATACAGTGAGAGTGATTGCCCATTGGAATGGGCTGCCTGAGGAGGTGGTGGAGTCACCATCATCGGAGGTGTTCAAGTGGAGACTTGATGGGGTGCTTGGTGCCATGGTTTACTTGTTTAGGTGGATTGGTTGATGGGTTGGACACGATGGTCTTGAAGGTCCCTTCCAACCTGGTTTATTCTATTCTATTAGGGAATCTCTTGATGCCACAGAACTTGAGGTTGAGGATGAAAGGATTTAGTGCCTGTGGGTTAAAATCAGAGGGAGGGCTAACAAAACTGACATCCTGGTTGGAGTCTGTTATAGAGCACCCAACCAGGACAAAGAGGTTGATGAAATATTCTATAAGCAACTGGAGGCTGTCTCAAGATCATCAGACCTTGTCCTTGTGGGTGACTTTAACCTGCCATACATCTGCTGAAAACTTAGCACAGCAGAGAGGAGGCAGTCCAGAAGGTTCTTAGAGTGTATGGAGGACAGCTTCTTGACACAGCTGATTCTACTAGGAGTCAGGCCCTGTTTGACCTGCTGTTCTCAAATAGAGAAGGGCTGGCAGGAGATGTGATGGTAGGAGGCTGTCTAGGGTGCAGTGACCATGAGATAGTGGAGTTTTCAATATACAGGTGTGACCATTTGAGGCTGTGCCTTTAAGAAAGGGAATCTGTGACTGAATGTTTTATAAACAAAGGACAGGTCTAAACTAATTTCATTGGTGGATTGGTGGAGTTCAGCTTTAAGTTTGAATGCGACTGAGACTTTCCTCAGTTTCGATTCTGCCCTCCTCCCTTTCCAGCTGGTCTGCTCCTGGGCTCTCTGCCAGACTGACCTTGGACAGATAAGGCCTCTACTAATATACTCTGCTTTAATTAACAATTGCTCTTTTTCTCTCTTTCTAACCCTCTTTGGGGAAAAAGGGGAGAAAAGGGAGGTACAGGGGGGGGAACCCTCCTCAGTAGAGGAGGGAATTTCATTCCTGTATTACTTTGCTGTATATATTTCTGTGTATATATTGTAAATACTGTAAATTGTGTATATATATATATATCCTGCAGCCCCTAAAAACCGCTTGTAAATACAGCACATTTCCTTTGCTTATCCGGCTGTGGTTTTCTTTCATTTTTTTTCCCCTTCACTAACCGGAGGGAGAAGGCTGAGGCCTTCCCTTCAACCCTCGACATTTTTCTTGGCTTCCCAACGTGCGGCAGATAATTAACTTGATTTATTCCTTTATTGCTTTCTTGATTTATTGCTTTATAGCAGGATTAGCAAAACATGAAGGTGCTGTGGATTTTGGAGCGTTTTTTTTTTTTTTTTCAATTTTTGGGGCTCTGGTCTACAGATATTGTTTGGGTTTGATTCTGGATTACCTGGGTAAATATTTGATGCAGACAATTTATTCGTGGTGTATGTATCGGGTCAGACTTCTGTATGCACGCTGCGTGAATTTCTTCTGGCCAGCGAGATACAGGAATGTGACCTCTAGCACTCTCCCAATTGAGATAAAAGAGTCTAAGATCCCAGTAGGAGAAAGAGTAACTTTAAGTGATGGCTAGGATCCAAAGGTGATTTATTTGATGTGTGTAAATCTGCTGCTGGTGATGGTGATTGCATATTTGCTGTTTTCCTTGCATCAGGAGAGAAGGGTGTCGAAAACGTGTTTTGTTATTAAGAATAGATCAAAAAGAAAATGGCGTGGCTCTGGGTCAGTCCCAGAGGCGTCTAGTGATGAGGAGTGTGGAGAATCTGTGTCAGTTAAAAAGAAGGCTAAAAAGTCTATTGGAAAAGCTGCTTTGAACGCTTTTGCTGTGATTCTGGCAGCTGCCAGGGGTGGCAGCAAGTGCCAATATGGCGTCTCCTCCTTCTCCTCCTCCTGTTTCTCCTTCGGCCATTAACAGAGCAAGTTCATTTCCACCCACTCTCACGGCGGGACCAAAAGCCACTGCCCCAGCAGCTGATTTGTCTCAGAACCTGTCAGCTTCTGTTAAGGTGGCTGTAAATTCAAACACAGCTCCAGTTAAAGTGGCTGTTTTAAAGACTAGAAGTGGAAAGACCAAAGCTGATCCAGGAGCTAATGGAGGAGAAGAGCAGGAGACTGATCCTAGTGAGGGACCCTCTACTAGAAAAGATCCTGCTGAGGAGGAAGAGAAGATTTGTTTTAAAGATCTAGCTGAATTATTGAGATCAATACCAGAAAGAGATGCAGCTAGGACAGCAGTTAAGGATGCTTCTCAGCTTAGAGAGATCCTTAGGAGAGTGACAGAAGGATTATGGGGACAACCAGTTCAGGAAGATGTGGTACATGGAGAAGATGATGATCTGTCAAGCTGTCCATCACCACGGGAAGAGCTGAGAAATGTCCGCAAAGATTACGCCAGAGCAGATAAGGAGCCAATTCTAACTTGGCTTAATAGATGTTATGATACAGGTGCTCCAACTCTAATAGTTGGAGACAAGTCAGCAGCTCAACTAGGAAATCTCTCAAGGGATAATGGAATAAACAGACATCTAGGCAAGATTCTCGGTAATCTGTGGGTACGCCTTTTATTTGCAGTTGCCCTGAGATACCCTTCCCAGACGATCTTCCATGGAATCCTAAACCCTGGACGACCATAGATGAAGGAATTAAGCGCTTGAGAGAATTTTCTGTTAGAGAGGTAGTCTATGGTGAACATGAAACTCCGAATCCTGATGACATTCCTGTGGGTACTGGTCTTGCTAAAAAGCACATCAAACTTCCTCCTTCTAATTATGCAAACATTCTGGAAAGCAGGACTGTGTCAAGAAATTATGGTGGAGCTCCTCCTACAGTTGGCCAATTCAGTGATCAAATGAGACAATTGAAGGATAGCATGACACGTGTTTCTTTGGTTTCAGCCATTGAAACTCTGTCTGGAAAAATTGAGAGTTGCACGAAGGATCTGAAAGATTCCATATACCAATTGGCACAGAAGGATAGTTCTAATTCTTCCTCCAGGTGGATACAAGTTTCATCTGTGAGGAATACACGTCCTCCAAGGAGGTCATTCCAAAACAGATCAAATCAAAGCAGACTACCAAGGCAGTCACGTAGGACTATTTGGATAACTCTGCGTGATCAGTTTGGTGAGAGCATGAACAGGTGGGATGGCCAACCAACTTCTAATCTTTTCAGGAGACTAAGGGAATTGCAAAGTGGCAGAACCTGAGGTAGCAATACCAGAAGGGTAGCTGTTACTTCCACAGTTCCCCAGACAACTCTAGTAGCTCCAACAGTAGCTCCAGTTATGACACTGCACACTGTGTGCAATGCACATGTGGGCATGTTCCCCATAACTAGGGTTGCCCTGCCTCCCGCCAGGGGGAGGAGAGGGATAACAGGCAGGGTGGCTCAGCTTGGTAGTGCATCAGACCCTTAATGGGAAGGTCCTGAGTTCAGGCCTGCAGTGGGCAGTAGTGTCTTCCCTACTCTAGTCATGTGGTCTGTGGTGACAGGTTGGACTCGATGATCTTTGAGGTCTCTTCCAACCTTAGGAATACTGAATACTGAATATAACAGAGATAATAGAATCTATTGGGATGTGAATTTCCAGTGGCCTGGCACTGTGTCACAATTTTGAAAGTACAGGGCCTTGGTTGACACAGGAGCTCAGTGCACCATAGTACCATCAAATTATCAGGGATCAGAGTCTATAACTATTCTGGGAGTCACTGGTGGATCTCAAGAGTTAAGTAAGGTGGAGATTAATATAAGTTTAACTGGTAAACAATGGAGGAAGCATACAGTTGTGACCGGACCTGATGCACCTTGTATTTTGGGAATTGATTTTCTGAGAGAAGGGCGTTTCAAAGACCCTAGAGGTTACAAATGGGCTTTTGGAGTAGCTTCTGTAGAAACTGATGGACAAAAATTGAAGCTGTCTGCTAGACCTGAGCTTTCTAATGAATCTGCAATTGTGGGACAACACAAGATACAGGACATTAAATTGCCAGTTGCTTCTCAGACTATGCATCACAGACAATACATATAATGGCTCAGTGGAGAGATCCCAGATGGCTGGAAGCTGGCCAAGGTGATGTCCATCCACAAGGGCCAGATGGATGAACCTGGAAACTACAATCCTGTCAGCCTGACCTCAATGCCAGGCAAGATTATGGCACAGATCACCTTAAAGGCAATCACAGCACACCTGCAGGATGGCCAAGGGATCAGGCCTAGATAACATAGATTTAGGAAGGGCAGGACCTGCCCATCTATGATAAGGTGATCTACCTAGTGGATGTGGGGCAGGCTGTGGATGTAGTCTACCAGGACTTCAGCAAGGCTTTTCACACCATCCCACTAACAGTAAATTGACACAGTAAATTCCTGGTCAAGCTGTCAGCCCGTGGCTTGGACAGCAGCAGTCTGCACTGGATTAGGAACTGGCTGGAGGGCCGAGCCTAGAGAGTGGTGTTGAATGGTGCCACATCCAGCTGGCAGCCAGTCACTAGTGGTGTCCTCCAGAGATCAGTGATGGGCCCAATCCTGTTCAGTATCTTTACTGATGATCTAGAAGAGGGGATTGAGTCTACCATTATTAAGTTTGCAGATGACACCAAGTTGGGAGGTGTTGATCTGTTAGAAGGTAGAAGGGCTCTCCAGAAGGACCTTGACAGGCTGGACAGATGGGTATGATGTCATTTAACAAGTCCAAGTGCCAGGTGCTGCACATTGGCCACAACAACCCAATGCAGCACTACAGACTGGGGACAGAGTGACTGGAGAGCAGCCAGGTAGAAAGGGACCTCGGGGTACTGGTTGATAGTAGGCTGAACATGAGCCAGCAGTGTGCCCAGGTGGCCAAGAAGGCCAGTGGCATCCTAACCTGTATCATGAATAGTGTGGCCAGCAGGAGCAGGGAGGTCATTCTGCCCCTGTACTCAGCACTGGTTAGGCTACGCCTCAAGTACTGTGTCCAGTTCTGGGCCCCTCAGTTTAAGAAAGGTATTGAGACACTTGAACGTGCTCATAGCAGAGCAATGAGGCTGGTGAGCAGTCTCAAGCACATGCCCTATGAGGAGAGGCTGAGGGAGCTGAGGCTGCTTAGCCTGGAGAAGAGAAGGCTCAGAGGAGACCTTATTGCTGTCTACAACTACCTGAAAGGAGGTTGTAGCCAGGTGGGAGTTGGTCTCTTCTCCCAGGCAACCAGCACCAGAAAAAGAGGACACAGTCTCAAGCTGTGCCAGGGGAAGTTTAGGCTCGAGGTGAGGAGAAAATTCTTCACAGAAAGAGTGATTGGCCATTTGAATGGGCTGCCCAGGGAGGTGTTGGAGTCACCGTCCCTGGAGGTGTTCAAAAAGGGACTAGACGTGGCACTTGAAGCCACGGTTTAGTAGTCATGAGGTGTTGGGTGATAGGTTGGACTTGATGATCTCTGAGTCTTTTCCACCGTTATTGATTTCATGATTCTATGATTCTATTTTTACAGAAATCTCTGTGCTTTACAGTAACAGCTCAGTATGTCAAACTAAGCATTAATTTGTTGCCATTTGTTACTGCATGACTTAACAAGTCTTTAGAAACATGTATTAATGGCAAATTACATTTAAAAAAAGCTGAACTAATTTTTATCATATCTAATAAGCACTTAAAAAGCAGAATCTCACAAAAAATCTATTTTAAAAAAAAGAATATAAAAGAATAAAAAAGCTAGATGATACCTTTTAATGACAAAACTAAATAAAACTAACCATTTGCAGCTAAATTACACCTGGATTAGTCACAGATGTTCCCAATAAAAGAAAAAAAAATGTTGACAGACCTCGCAATATCCACTAGGTGGCAGACGCTGACCACGTTTAGGTCTCCTTATCTCCACAAAACCTCCCATTCATACGGCAGATAAAGAGCTGCATTATTAATTGATATCACTGCATCCACTCTACACCTAATATTTGTTTAGCCAGCTGTTTCCTCTAATCCTCCTTAAACACCGCTGATTGAAATCCTAAGTATATTCAGACTTTTTTTCTTTTTATTTTTTTTTACCCCAAAGAACATTTTGTTACCGACAAGTTACAAGCTACCTTTTCAAGTGCAGTACTGTATGCTACAGTTACTGACAGAGGAGACAGAATGTCTAATACTTTCTCACAAGAGACAGAGAAAGCTTGTCATAAGAAAATTACCCAAAACTCTTAATTTTCAGATAGTTTTAAGTAATGAAATACACTGCCAGATTTACAACGAAAGAAATGTAAAGCATTTCAACTTCCAAGGATAGTTTAAGAACCGCTTCAATGAAAAGGCAAATGAAGAGGAGAAAATATTAATTCCAGTTCTCACACTTAAATCCTTGCAGTGAATTGGAAAACTCTGAATGTATTTTAATACAAGAAATTTCAAAGTCACTCTTCACTTGAAGATCTCAAAACACTTTTTGGTTGGTCAACATTATTTCCAGAATTTTACTGAGGGGCAAGGAGGTTGAGTGACTTGCTTAACCAGGTAAGTATTGACAGCGGTTTTGTTGGCTCCAAACTTGACCAATAGTGAACAAAAAGTATTTCTTTTGGTCACATATCAGCAGAAAATCAGAAAGGATGGAGACCTGTAGCAGAAAATGCTCTTATCCATTTGCAAACTGTGAAAAAAAAGTGCTATAGAAACCCTCCACCCTTTTCCAAAACCTCTCAACCTCTAGCCCCAAGATTTTATACTACTTCAGGCATTTTTTTTTTTTTTAGTAGCTGCTAGTTATTTTAACCATCCTAACTGAAAATGAGAAGAAATGGAACCTTCTAGGTGTATAATGAAAGGATGCTTTTCTGTGAATTACACTGTCAATCATGTTTCTGAAGAGGGCATTGCTGTGGATAATACTTCACCTTTATAATAACACATGGGTTTTTTTAGTCTTTCTTATTGGAATCTGCTTATACATCCCAGAATCTTATTAGGAATACAGGCCTTCTGACACAATTTCAGTTCAGACCAGCAATGTCTTGATTATTACACTGACCCTTGTTTTCTTTTTAACTCGAAAGAGCTGCCCCCTACAAAACAATTTTTCCCAAATTCAAAAATTAATATTTTTTTAACTTTTTTTTCTTTCCATTCCTTCTTCTCTTTCTCCTTGGCAATAAACATAACACAGGTAATGCATTCAGAGCAATTCCATTTAGCTGTGCTTTATGGGAGTTGAAGATCTGCCTCCATTAGGTGTAAAAAATCCCAAGTGTGAGCTGTCTCTTTGTAGCATGAGGATTTGGCATTCTGTGTGACATGCCTTGCCATGAGGCTGCTGACTACTGGTTCCATGGGAGCTCCATGGGAGCTGATAACATTTTCCCTGCTTATGACACATTTCTACACGTGCTGAAAATACTTTGTCTCTAGAAACTGTGTTTATTAAGAGGGTGTGTATCCATAGTTACACAGCCTCACTGTATCTACGTTTTCAACTACTGCATCATGCATATCCCTAACGATAGGAATCTTTCCACATTGCTTCCTTCCACATTCAGGCACCAAAGCAGTCTTGCTAGCCATTAATACAAAGTCACAGCTGTTAACAACTTACATGATTCTGCTTTACACAGGTTCCCAGTCACCTGGAGATCTTTCATCAGCTACATGACACCACACAGCAAGAAATACGGCAACATTTTCTGCCCCAAAAGATTAGTAATGAATTCCCCTTCTAAAGATATACAAATAGCATTAAACCTCCTTAATTCAAACATGCAAAAGCTATCCAACCCTTTATATCTAAACCTACCACACAAGTTGTTTTTCCATGAAATACATTTTGAATGACACCTTTATTGGACCCTAAAAATCAAATAAAGAGCCAGTAAAATTATAGTTATAGCTATGTATCAGCTAATGTGCAACTACATATTCAAATACTGTGGCATCCTAGCTTTCTTGGTGAGAGGAGACAATAAAGAAACCTATGCCAAATGTTAGTCAGGCTTTCTCTGACAATAAATGGCCAAATATGACATCAGCATGTATTTTACCCACATCTTATCAATATCTGTTCCCTTCTGTCTGGAGGGTGACAACTTTATGCAAATCTACTTCCACCCCTTGAAATTCTTGCTCAATTTCCATCCTCCTTTTCCTACATCCTAAAAACTTCTAAAACCATCTGACTGGATGGAGAAGCTCCTCAAGAAAGACAAATCCCTGTGAAATGTATAATACCATAGGAGGAAGCCACAGAAGTCTACAACTTTTGTCTTTTAGACAGAATCTGCAGTTGCAATATGATCTCTCCTTTGGTAACACAGAGCACTTCAACACATTGAAGTTAGCCAGTTTCAATCTGTCTTTCGCCCTTAACCCCCTCCCCTCAGCTGCCAAATTAGATCGCTTGAAAATTCCTTCAGTGCAACCCTGGAACTGATGCCACAGACATTGATTACTGGATTCCCATCCGACTTAGAGAAATGAAAGAGTAAAAGCCTTTCCCAAAAGTTTGATTATTTTTTTTTTTTCTTACCTTATGCAGAGGTCCCGAGTTGAGATGCTCTCAGAACTCCCCAGCAGTTTGAAACAGAGGACAGCAAAATGCGGAGGAAGTTTTTGGTGCTCACCTTAAATCAGCGTGTGCGTGTGTATGCCTATGTCCCGAGTGTCTCTGTGGCTCTGGGTGGCAGAGGACCTGATTCAGAGAAGAGAGAGCCACTTTCTCACCGAGAGGAAAAGAAAAGCAACACGTCATGAGTTAAGTACGCCTCCAAGATGTCTTAATTACAGCTCAACGTGCTTTCCATTCAGACCCCAGGAATGAGAGGAAAAAATAAACCCACACAAGCGGTTTTTCTCTCTCACACACCCACATCCACCCACCCTGTCCCAGGACACTGCCCTGTCCCTCCAGGTCCCTGTCCTCGCCCCTTAGGTCCAACCCTCTCAGATCCGCACCTAAAAGAGCCTCTCCCAACCAATACAAGTCCCAAGCTAAAAACAACACAGGGCTGGGGGGGAAAAAAAAAAAAAACAATTTAGCAGTGTTCCTAGTGTAGGAATGGTTGAATTTAAGGATTTAGGGAGAGTGTGATAACCCGAGAAACATGATACTTCTGGCCACTTGCCTCTGCTCCTTCTTAGCCCCCTACTCCTTATTTACGCACCCCAACCCCCTCCTCCCCCCCCACCAAGTAACACTGAGAGTGGGAATGTGGTTTCTGAGGGAGATAAAGTGATGCATGAAAGGCAAGGGGTGTGTACCAGGGTGGAAACAACTGGACCTAACAGGATCCTGTTGTGTTTTTGTTTTACCCCCAACTTCCAATTGAATTCTTAATCCAGTAAACAAGTTTAGCTTCTCTTATTACACCCTAAATGCAGAACACACCCTTTTCACAGTACTGACATCACAAAACCCTAAAGTCAGGCAACTGCTGTCCCCATGTCTTTACACAATTTCTAAACAACACCTTGGCCCAAAGAACTCCTCCAGCATCAAAAATATCTAAATTATGGTGCATTTCACATCAGGGTACACACAACCACAAAGGAGGCTGCTCAAATCTGCACAAGACATGGATTTAACACCCTGTGTCCCACTGCATGAAAAGCATGTATACAAAACCTTGCCTTTTACAACTGTAAAGGTGCTGATGTTGTTGTAACCCTAAATATGCCTTATTTAAACAAAAGCAAACCCCCAAGTGAAACAACAGAAGGAACAAAAACCAACCAAACAAAAAAAACCCCAACAAACAAAAAACCTCCAAACAAACAAACTTCCCCAAAGCCAACCAACAACAACGAAAGACACAAAACCAAAACAACTAAGCCTTGCTGATAAACTACAGGTTGGCAAACTGTATTATTGTTATTATTTGAATGCCAAGCAGGTGTAGTAGCTATTTCTCCACTTGAAAAAAAAACCCAAGGTTCTTAATGCCTGATCTCCCAACAGTGTTGGGTAATGCATGCCTGAGTCCTCAACCTCTAAACTCTGCCAGATTAGAAAATGCAGGTAACCCAAGCAACTTGATCTTGCAGATTCATTTCATGTTTTTCCCCCTTTCTCCAGTGCTAAACAGAAGAATGTGACAGACACACACATCCACTATAACTCTCC
Source organism: Melanerpes aurifrons (assembly GCA_011125475.1). Lineage (NCBI taxonomy): Eukaryota > Metazoa > Chordata > Aves > Piciformes > Picidae > Melanerpes > Melanerpes aurifrons. The sequence continues at coordinate 4,550,658 of WWNC01000059.1, forward strand.
AATGTAATTTTTCAGCCTAGACCCTGTTTTTATCATTGTGGGTGTCAAACTCTCAGCCTGCACCATCAAAAGAGACTGCAGCTCATCAATCCTACTTGACCAGGAAATGCCGGAGTCCAGCATACCCTGGTGTAAAAGTACATCTAAAGACATGGGTTTTACCAGAGTCCCCAACCAGGGGTCACCCACTACTGCACCTCCTCAGCCACTTCACAGATTCCACTGGATGAAAAACACACCGACCAAACAAATGAACGTGGCTCTGTACAGAAGTATCAGGGTACTGGTTTGTGGTTACTATTTAAAGCGAAAAGAAAGGGGCAACGCATTTCTCCAGTGTAAAATAACCAGGTACAGGTGGCCACAAGTGAGGCGCTTAGGGTGTCAAGGGTCCAGAGCTAAAGGTAGCAGCCGGGTCCCCTGCGGCGTCTCATCCAGGCCCAGACCCGGCCGCAGGCGGCACCCAGGGACGGAGGGCGGCACCCAGGGACGGCGGCACCCGCGCTCCCTTCGCGCTGGGGGACCCAAGTGCCGGGACAGGGCTGCCAGCTTCCCTGGGGGCAGCGGTTAAAGCTGTGAGGGGGTGTCTCAGAGAAGCCCGGGTAAGGAAGGCAGGAGGGTGGCCCGGCTGAGGCGGGCTCAGCCCGGGCCGGCTCTTCCCGCCAGAACAAAGAGACGTTTCTTCAGGGCGGCGGGTGAGCGTACCGCCCGCCGATTCCCGCCTCCAGCCAGCGGCCTCGGACGGGGAGGAAGCGGCCTCATATTTCAATAACAGAGGAGTCTTTGATGGGGCACGGCGCGAAAACACACCTCCAGCGGGGCGTGGGCACTGCGAGACGGTACACGCCACCGCCTTCCCGCCCGAGCCGCGCCTCAGGGCGGCAGTGCGGAAGGATACGGTTTCGCGAATGGTCGAGAGAGGCGGAGGCGTACGGTGAAAGGAATGAACCGCCTGGGTGGTCGGTTAGCGAACTTTGTCGGGTGGTCGGTTAGCGAACTTTGTCCGTTGTTCGCTGGCCTCACCGCTACTGTTTCACTGCGTCTGTCGCTCTCCACCGCGCTGTGGCTGCCCCGGCAGGCTGGTGGGGAGTGAAGCGGTCCGAGCATGCCTTTACCACCCCACCTAGCCTGGTTTTGCTGGCTCTTCGCGTGCCGTGAGGCGAGGCGAAGCGCCGGCTCCCGGGTCTCCTCTGCTCCGTGGCAGCAGTGCGAGAGTGCCTGAGAGGGGCATCCGCCGAACTTTCCCACTACCGTTATGCATCACCGTACCTCCGTTCTGAGGCCTCTCGGGGGTTTGCTTTTGTTTTGGTTTTGTTTTGTTTTGTTGTAGGGCGTTTGGTTTGCTGGATTGGTTAGTGCACACAGTTCCCTCTTCCCGCTTTGCTTTTTTTTTTTGTTTTTGTTTTGGTTTAGTTTGGTTTGGATGGGATTGTTCGTGGGTGGTGTTGGGTTTTGTTTGTTTGTTTTGTTGGTGTTTTTTATTTTTTTTTTTTTCTTTCTAAGTAAATACTTCGGAAGCTGAAGAGCTTCATGCCAGCTGTTGCACTGGAAAAGAGCTTGGGAGATGCGGAAATGTCTGTGGAAAGCTGCTGTGATGATCCTGGAGGTCCCTTCCAACCCTAACAATTCCATGATTCTATATGGGGCTAGCTGCCCGGGGGGTGATAGACTCCCTCTGATTTACACCACTACCTCCCACTCTAAGGCTTGTGCTGGGGGGTGTGTGTGTGTATGTCAATGAGGCTCTCAGGGGCCCTGGTTTTGCTTTATGAGTGTGTAGAAAACCAAAAGAAACACAAGAAATGCCCCATAAAGTCAATCTCTATGGATTTTCACTGTATTCTGCAATTATAAATCAGGTGCAGGTAGCTAGAGAATCAAACACTGCAAAGCAGTAGAAGATAAAAGCTACTAGTATATCTTAAAATGAATCTTAAAATGAAGACTTGCTAATAGAGTGACGTTGCACTGACAGTGGGCTAAACAGGGCTGGATTGTGCATCTGAATGTGTATGAAAAGAATGATGGGATATTGAATGAACCCCACAGGCAGCATGAGCAGAATGCCTACTTTTTGGCAAATTGGGGGAAAAAAAAAAAAAACAACAACAAAGTTTTGTAGAAATTCCTCCCAGCTCTATTGTTAGGGAAATCCCTGAGCAGATACAAAATTAAGGTAGTCTTCCCCCCTCCCATCCCCTCCACCCGCCTTGATTTCAGATGAATGAGAATTAGTTCAGTACATTAATTTGAAACAAATGGAATTTAATTAGTTCATAAAATTTGATTGTTTTATGCCACTTTTTAAACTCAGAAATCCACATACAATGTTATGTACTGGATTTAGGGGCTTTATAATTGCAGGTAGATGTGTAGATGAAAGTTTGCAGTATTAACTCAGAAGCAATCTGTGAATGGAGAAGTCACTTAGCTGCTGGTTGCTGGATACCAAGAGGATACATGAGTGGAAGACTCCTATTTTCCTTGCTGTCTTTTTCACTGTCACCTTTCAGGCCCTTGCTGCTGAGATATTGGTGAGCAACATTCTGGGCTATATGAACATTGCTTTAAGGCAATACAAATGTTTCCACATACTAGATTCTAGCAAGGTGGTACCACCTTGTTGAGCAAAGATGTAGGTTCAAAATAAGCGTAATGTTAATAATAAGTTTTGCTTAAGAAGACAGTCATGATAATGAAGGAATAGGGTTAGAAAAAAAAAAGTTCTTCATAGCACAGCATGGGTTACAATGTGCTGTCTCAAAGGTACTTAACCAGATTAGCGCTTGACAAAGGTTGGAAAAAAAAAAAGATTTCATATTGTTCTATCACATCTGGAGGTCTAATCTGCATATCTTGATAGTGATATTTCTGTATGCATACTGTAGAGGATTTTAGAGAGATGTTAACTCTAGTTGAAGAGGAGTTCCACATGAGGATCACTGCTCTGTGCACATTCATCATATTCAGGAAGTTAACCACATGATCCTATCTCTAGCAGTGATGATGTTTCATTGCCTTTCTTCCAAGCATAGTTTAGATTTTTTTTCCTAGTATATGACCATGAAAGAGTGCAGAATGAAAGCTGTTTGCTTAAACTCACCCCAGATAAGATGAACGGATATTATGTTTGCTTTTGCTGTCATGGCAGGCAACTCCACAGGCCTGCTGATTATTATTCCTAGCACTTCAGACCATGCCAACAACTCAGAAAATGAATGGTCAGTATCATTGTACCAAAGATTTTGATTTTTCCTTTCAAATGTGTTCGCAAAGCTGACATTTTCTGCAAAAATGTTTAATGCTACACTGAGCCACTTCTGAAAAGAACTTGAAAATTCCTGTTGGTACTACTTAAAATTGACTGTTTTTCAAGGTTTGAGGAGAAGCATTCTAGGGAAACAGCAGCTAAACCCAAAAGAGTTATAGGCAAAGAGTTTGAATTTATTTTTTTTAGCAGGTTTATAATTTCCTAAATTTGCTTGATTTTGGGGTTGATTGGTTCTTGAGTTACCTGCTTTTAGATGTTCAGAAATTCTTAAAAGTTTTCAGATCATCATGGCTAGTGCCTGTGGTTTTTTTGGGGGGTGGGAGTGGGGATTGCAACTGTAAACATACACAGTCAATAAAAAATTGAGTTATTCAGTGTTGTAATGTTGTCCATTTTAGGCTTTGCCAAAAAAGGCAATGTTAGTAAGCTGTGCCAGGCATATTTTCTTGTAAGAAAGTGATTATTCTACAGGAAATGTATCATTCATTCTTCTTAGGCAACATTTTTTTTGTTCTTGGTGCTCCTTTATTTTCAGTCTTCAGATTTCAGTATCATTCTTCTTACACTTATCTTTCCAATGGATCTGCCAAATGTCACTGGTCCCAAAGGCACTGCAGACGCTACCACTTTCAGACTTCCCCCTCAGTTCTGTTTTCTGCCACTCACCATGACTTTCATTTGTGGTCATTTGTTCATCTTCCAGTTCATGTGACAGTGATTCTCTTTTCCTAGACACTCCTAATAACGGTGAATCACTTTCTTTAGAGAATAATAAATAGCTGTCTGAAACTCCAGGGCACTGGCAGCTAATCCTATGCTAAAATACTCAGTGGAGTAACCTGACAAGATTTACGTGATCTTGGTGTGCTTAAAAATGTTCTATTTACCTTAGCTATTGTCCTCAATTCTCATTGAGTTCAAAGTCAGCTGTTGTAACTGCACAGTTTGAGTTTAACAGTGATTATCTTTTGATATATATTCACATACAATGAGGTGTTCAGTCTTATGCCAGAAAAGGAAAAAGCTGCTAAGAAATATGCTTGACAGCAAAAGTGAAGCACACTTGATCCCAGTGAGGAAGAAAAGGTAAAAGCTAATAGTACGGTGAAAAATGTGAGTTGCACACTTCCTCCATCTGGAAGATTGAACAGGATGGACACAATGACTCACTGGCAGAAAATTGTAGAAACCTACAGGGAGGGGGGGAAGAGTCAGTGGAACATGCTCATTTTAAAACAAATCCTACATATTCATGAAAATTTATTATTGAAAACAAAAAAATAACACTAAAGAGAAATATAAACATAGGGAGAAATTAAACAACATCTATAGAAACTGAAATTATAATCAAAAGGCAATATGTTAAAACATTTTTGTAACTGAAAATGAAGGAAATTCTTTTATGCCAACTGAACAGCCAGCTTTCCATCTGAGATTATTTATAGTTTCTCATACTACAGGTTTTTGTCTTTGTTTCATAAGTTAGGCTTTTTACAGTGTGAGATTGTTTTCTTCAGACTAATTGCCAGATTTTAATGAACTTGAAGTATGGATATTTGTAGCTGTTTAATAATAATGGTAACATTGTCTTCTCATTTTTATGATAATTCTCATTTCTCCTGCTTAAGAAATGAAGCCCCCCCAAAAGAGTTAAAAGTGATATTATCTGCATTTTTTTTTCATTAACATCAGTTTCTCTGGAGATAGAGGTATGGGCTCTGTAAAAAGAATTTGCATGGTCTTCATTTTGTCTGATAATATCAAGAGAATCATTTTCACATAAATACACTTTTGACTTACCACTTCATCACACAATCTTTACACATTTATTTCCAGAATATTCATTGATTTTGTCTTCTGATCTGTGTTATCTCTGCCTTGGAGTTTGATTTGACTTATAAAGTTGGGCCAGCTCCAGGCTTTTCTGAGAACTCGTTTAATGTTAATACTGTATCTCACAAGGAGTTGTGCCTCTTCAGCACACCAGACTGGTTATGTTTTTTCTTCTCATCTTCTGTAAGCTCTACACGTTTTATTTTTAATTATATTTCTCTTTTCCTGGGAGACCCTGAAGATGAATTGGTTAGATGAAAATAGAGTGTGATCAAGAGGCAAGGAAGGAAGAAAGAAAGCAGACAAGAAGAAAGACTTTGTAATTTTGTGTATAAGCAGAAGCAAACCACTTTCTCCTGTCAGCCTGCAAGTTAGCAAAATGCTTTGCACTTACACTGTACCTCCTACAGATCTCAAACACCTCACAAGTGTTCATGCACTGCACACCCCAGAAATAAGCAGGTTGTATTCTGTTAGAAGAAAACCAACCCTTGAGATGTCATAGGAAATATGGAAAATATTGGTGGTAATCTTTGAACTGCAAGTTCAGTAGTAGATAAAATACTTTTTAAGCTACCAACTTGAATTATCTTAAATGCTGATTTTTCAGATAGTAATTAAGATGAAATCATCAGTTTGTGTGTTTTACTTGATTTGCTTTTATCACACTAGTTTATTACAGATAGTCAATATGACTGCACTGTCAATCAACTCTCAAAAATGGTCAGTGAATGTCTGCTGGGACTGTTGGAAAGTTAGTGATTTCTCTGTGTGTGGTGAGTGAGCATATCATGACAGAAAGAATACAGATAGTCCCCCACAAATAAATAACATTTTGTCAACTCATATGAGTATGACTGATAGTAGTATTCGGTACCACGAAAGACACAATTTCAGGCAGTTGGGGTGTTTTCTGATCTAAAAGTAGTACAAGGAGTGTCCTTCTTACATGGAAAACTAAGGTGGTTTTCACTCAGTGTTGGACCAATAGCAACAAAAACTTTGCTGAACTGAAGCACCATTTGTGATTGCACTGTCACCCCTCAAGCCACTCAGACAGGAAAAAACCTCACATTTTTATTGCTGAACTACTCAGCAGTCCAGGTTGCTGGCAATAGCTTTTAGCTGTTGTATGTCCTCCCAAATTACCAGAATTGAAATACTTGAAGAGAGGATTTTGGCCAGTCTCCAGAACATCCACTGAGTAATCTCAGTACAGGTTTTGATCAGACAGTTGTGCCAATAGAAAAAAAAAAAAAAACACAAACAAACAGTTTAGCTTTCCAGTAGTTTATTTTGAAGTGTTTGGTTTGCAGGTAGACAGTATGCTAGCGCGCTTGGGTAATGTGTCTAGTTCTGACCTGTGTTATGACCTGCTTGGTACCTCCAGGCTAGGATTGCTCTGTAGGAGATGCAGTGTATTTGTCTTAGAGTAAATAGTAATTTATGAGATATTTAGAAATGTGGGGAATTGTAGTTGAATAACAATACTTCTAAAAATTGCAGTGAATTCGTAAGTCCAAGCAGGATCAGCAGCCATTGCCACTTGGCTATCAAAAAGCACACTGTTTGCTTCTGGAAATCAAGGCAAAAGCTATCCAGAGGCAGAGACCTAACCTTCAAGCTTTCTTGTTAGTGCTCTGAGGCCAGCTGGCCTAGAAATATGTATGGCTGAAACTGTTGAACAGTTCTGGGTCACTTTTATTTGCATGTCTTGTTGCCTAGATTTGCAGATGCAGCCTGAGGTTTGGTTGGGTGAATATTTTCATCATTCACAGAATCACAGAATTAACCAGGTTGGAAAAGACCTTCTAGCTCATCAAGTCCAACCTATCACCCAACACCATCTAATCAACTAAACCATGGCACTAAATGCCTCACCCAGTCTTTTTTTAAACACTTCCAGGGATGGTGACTCCACCACCTGCCTGGGTAGCCCATTCCACTAGTTAGTCACTCTTTCTGTGAACTTTTCCTAACACCCAGTCTAAACCTCCCCTGCCACAGCTTGAGACTGTTGTCTCATTCTGTCACTGAATGCCTGGGAAAGGAGACCAACCTCCACCTGGCTACAACCTCCCTTCAGGTAGTTGTAGATGGCAATAAGGTCCCCCCTGAAACTTCTCCAGACTAAACAACCCGAGATCCCTCAGCCTCTCCTTACAGGGCTTGTACTCCAAACCCCTCAACAGCTTTGTTGCCCTTCTCTGGACATGTTCAAGCATCTTATCATCTTTCACAAATTGAGGGGTCCACAACTGGATAGAGTACTCAAGGTGTGGCCTAACCAGTGCTGAGTACAGGGGCAGAATGACCTCCCTGCTCCTACTGACCACACTATTCATGATACTGGCCAGGATGCCATTGGCCTTCTTGGCCACCTGGGCACACTGCTGGCTCATGTTCAGCCAGCTGTCAACCCCCAGGTCCCTTTCTGCCTGGTTGCTCTCCAGCCACTCTGTTCCCAGCTTGTAGTCCTGCATGGGGCTGTTGTGGCCAAAGTGGCACTTGGACTTGTTAAATCCTCATACTCTTGGACTCTGCCTATCTGTCCAGCCTATCAAGGTCCCTCTGCAGAGCCCTCTAACAGATCAACATCTGCACCCAACTTGGTGTCAACTGCAAACTTACTAATGGTGGACTCAATCCCCTCATCCAGATTGTCAGTAAAGATACTGAGAAGGATCAGGCTCAACACTGATCCCTGGCCACACCACTAGTAACTGGCCTCCAGCTGGATGTGACACCATTCACCACCACTCTCTGGGCTTGGCCCTCCAGCCAGTTCCTAACCCATCGCCGTGTGCTCCCGTCCAAGCCATGGGCTGACAGCTTGAACAGGAGTTTGCTCTGGGGGATGGTGTCAAAGGCCTTGCTGAAGTCCAAGTAGACTACATCCACAGCCTTCCCCCCATCCACCAGGCAGGTCATCTGGTCATAAAAGGAAATGAGGTTTGTCAGGCAGGACCAACACTACACGGGCTCAGATACCTGAGTTTGCAAGTTGCTGTCAGTAGCTGATTCAAAGAGTCCTTCTTTGAAGAACGTATGGCTTACTCTACTTCATTTTGCAACTCCCATGCTGTGCAAGAGGCTATTATATTACACTTAAAACATACAAACCCCATCTCTTCTCCATCTCACTGAAACAAAAGATGTGCATGTTGTACCCCTTAGTCTGGAATATTATTAACACTTGCCTAGACAGGTAGATCCATTGAAGTGGAATTTCTTGAGTGAAGGAGTATACTATCTAGTCCCAATTATTATTGCTATTTTAGCTAAGTATTTTCTGTAAGTAGATGAGGTATTATGAAGTGTAATGCTGTCAGTGTGTGGCTGGTACAACTCTGAGCGAGGCAATTCATTATTTTTTCTTCCCAGGGGTTGTGAACAAAATTAAAATTTCTATGAGAACAGAATCCCTGAAGGTCTAGGGTGACCTCTTTTCTAATTTTCCATGATAGGGCCTTAAATCAAACACAACAGTTTTCAGTTAATATATTTCATTTGCTGCCTGCCTGACATTGTTGGTATTTAGGATTAAATTTATGTTCTGTCAAATCTCATTAGTTTATTTGTAATAGGGATCAAGTTGGTTGTAGCTCCCTGGCTTCAATAATAGCTAGGATATCTTCTAATAACCACACAAGCTCCGATATCACTTTCTTATTTATTTAAGTACTGCTTAGCAGTTTCTTATGAGACATGCCTCAAATGAGAGATACTGATATTTGAAAAATGTCTTATGAGAGGTAGGACTATTTGAGAGGTTCCATCACCTCCACAGTTTAAAAGGCTTTACTTCTGATTATTGTCTTAATCTATTAATATTTTTGTGTCCTAGCCGTCAGGAATATTTCTTCCAAACAGTTTTGATGGATTGTCATGAGGTGGTGAAAGAGAAAAATGTGACTGCCATTTGTTTCTTGGTCTTAAAGATTTGTCTTGGGGCAGTTTGTGTAAGCAACAGTTCTGGGGTGATAGTATAACAATGACTTGTTGAGGTTTCCAGACAATTCAGTATCAGCTGTCGTGCACAGCAGCCTGTGGAAGGTATTTGTGGTCCTGTTGTAAAGTTATGGATTGCGTGATTCTCTACAAAGAAATTACTCGTTTTGTCTTTTGAATCTATTAAATTGTTTTCTGCAAGAAGTTTTCTGGACTGCTGTTTTGTTTCAATAGAATTTTCCTTTTTGATAGCAGTAGTTTTTGTGTGTATATGTGGCTTTAATAGTTTTTTCTGAAAGTGCGAGGATTAATACTCATTATTTCACTATGTATATGGCCACACGGAAAATTTTACTAGGCCTCTGTGCATCGCTGTACCTACTAACCCAAGAGGGAAAGCTGGGTGTAGTTTTTCGCCTTTGCTGTTTACTTACCCTTAGAGAAATTGCCACAAGGGACAAAAATCTCATCTAAGTTGTGAGAAGATCCAGTGAATCATTTATGATACTATCTTTTTGTAGTGGTGTGATGGTTTAACCCACATGCACCAGCATAAAGCACAGCTAAACTCAGATGGAGGAGCAAATGGAAAACTGTATTTTACAAGCAAGAATGAAATGCAATTAATATATATTTACAATATTATACAAGAATTTACAGGGAATAACACAAATGAAGAGCGTCCCGAGGAGAATCGCCCCTCAGGCTCCCCCGAAAACCACTCTCCCCCTCCTCCCCTTTCCCCTAGTTGTTAATTAGGTGAAAAAGGAGAAAGAGAGAAAAAAGGATATTACGGGAAATTCGTTAGCAAAGAGCAGTTGTTAAGAAAGTTATCTTAGCAGTTTGCAGTTCAGGGTCAGTTGCATGCCGTCTGGCCAAGAATGAAAGTCAGAACAGACTGAAGCTGAAGTGAGTGAGAGCAAGAGTGTTAGAGATATTTGCTATGGTACATCTCACATCTGACCAATGAAACTTTCTTTTCCTTTTTACACCTAAACATTCAGCTAGAGAATTCTGTAGCTGTCCTTTTCTTAAAGGAACAGCCTAACCTGTCACACTTTTGATTCCTATCTGGGTGGATGTCTTGAAGTGGAATCTCTGTCAGTGTAAATATATTACACATATAAGAACATATGGCTGCCAAGAACCTGGTAATTTTAAATATCTGTGAGTGGCATTTGTACACTGGAATGTATTCTCAAACTGATTATAAATGTTATACACAGTTATTTTTAATTTGTTGAATGATTAAATGTGGAAAATATTAATCAGATTATGAAAATGTGTTGACTTTGATTTTTTTTTTTTAGGAAGACTGAAAATCTTTGCAGTTACTCTTAAGTTGAAAATCAATATAATAAGAAAATGTTCATTTAACTTTTTATATAGAAATATGTTTTCTGATTGTAGTTAGAGAGTCTTAGACCAGATTCAAAGAGTTTTTTCCTTTTGAAATGAGGATGGTTATGTATGGAAAACAATTTAAATGGGAGAAAAATCTTAGAGTTGAAATTGACTTCACCTGCATAAATTCAGAGTAATTATCTATGCAACCATTCATATGAGAAAGAGAGCCAAGGATTTTTGTAATGATGAAATTTTATAGTTGTCAGCTATGCCACATTACCAACAGCTGAGCCCTGCAAAGTAACAGTCTTTCAGTATAACCCAGCTTTCCTCCATGCTTTGGCAACAAATGCAAATACAGTCTCAGCAGCTTGAGACTATTTCTGATTAGAAAGCTGCATTACTGCTCTTGGTAGAGGAGAGAGAAGGGAACCTGAGCCAAAGACATGAAAAATGGTCAATGAAAAAAATCTAATGAAGCCTTACCAGCCAAAGGACAGAATGAATAGAGGGTTTCTGTAATTTGTAAGGGATTTAAACTAAAATAGCAGTTCAGGATATGACTCTGCACACCTCCAGTCACGTGGACCCTTACCCTGATCTATAAAGAAGATTCAGACTATTTTAAAAGGGTTTCCTATCTTCAGAGCCTTTTCTCTTTTCAAGCTTAACCACTATCCATTCCCCACAAGCAGCAGGCAAATAACTGACCAGTTAGGATAAGCTATAATACCTGCTTAGATTTAAGGGGGGGGGAGGGAAATAACATGTTTGTCTTACACTATTTTATGTCAAAAAGTGCAGTGGATAATTACAGCAATGTTTTCATAACTTCACAAATATTTTGCATTCCTAAAATACCTAAGAAGGCATTTTTTGTTTTTGTTCCATATATACCTTTAAAAATAATCTCTGTGTAAAATGTGTATGTGTGCACATCTTTTTTTAAACCTGACAGTACTTCTGTCCTCACCTGTGAAGAATTCTTTCAAGCATACCAGTCAGTAAAAGAAACTTCTTCAGTCTTTTTCTGTGTCATATACTCACACTCAGATGAAGCTCTTACTGTCTTTTTGTCCAAAGCTTTATACATGATTTTATTGGATAATACCAACAAAGCTGAAACAACAAGTTTTTCAGTCCTCTGAACATTTTCTGTGGGTGCCTTTGGAACACGAAGGCATTACTGAAGTAATTTGTGACAGGAATTATTCTTTCCAGAAGTGAAAAAATTTCATGGGTCACAGTAAATTCTTAGAAACAGGATGAACATTAAGGACAATATTACCTCCTTTTTAACCATTGTGTCAGTGTTAATTTATTCTCAGCAGCAGGCTTTTGGGCCATGCAGATTAAGGCATCTGTGCAGTTAACAGAAAGTAGGTTTCTGAATATTGAACTTTGTATTCTCCACATTTCTTTAACATAGTAACTAAATAAAAATAATTGCTCCTTTCTTCCTTAAGCAGAATACCTACTGATCTCTGGCAGTTTTCAGATACTAAGAATTAGAAGGAAAGAGCCTTAATAAAAAGTAAATAAATTCCGAGGTTACCAAGGAAGTTGTTTATTAATTTCCATGTTAGAAAGCCAGGAAATTGTATTAAGAGGTGTTTATAAAGTACGGGGTGCTGCAGGATTATTGAAGATTATGGGCAGGCCAGATCCCAACCAGTGAAAAAAATCAGTAATTTTACACACATGATCTGCATTTTCTGCAGATTTTGGCCACTATTTCTTCATTAAAAATAGATCTGCACTTATGAAACCACTTCACTTAGAATTGAATAGAATAAACCAGGTTGGAAGAGACCTTCAAGATCATCGTCTCCAACCTATCATCCAACACCACCCAACCAACTAAACCATGCAACTAAGCGCCCTGTCAAGTCTCCCGAACACCTCCAGTGATGGTGACTCCACCAACTCCTCAGGCAGCCCATTCCAATGGGCAATAACTCTCTCTGTGTAAAACTTCCTCCTAACCTCCAGCCTAAACCTCCCCGGCACAGCCTGAGACTGTGTCCTCTTGTTCTGGTAGTGGTTGCCTGGGAGAAGAGACCAACCTCTGCTGGTCTACAACCTCCCTTCAGGTAGTTGTAGAGAGCAATAAGGTCACCCCTGCGTTTCCTCCAGGCTAAGCAACCCCAGCTCCCTCAGCCTCTCCTCATAGGGCTTGTGTTCTAAACCCCTCACCAACTTTGTTGCCCTTCTCTGGACTCATTCCAGCAAGTCAACATCCTTCCTAAACTGAGGGGCCCAGAACTGGGTACAGGACTCGAGGTGTGGCCTAACCAGTGCAGTGTACAGGGGCAGAATGACCTCCCTGTTCCTGCTGGCCACACTGTTTTTGATGCAGGCCAGGATGCCATTGGCCCTCCTGGCCACCTGGGCACACTGCAGGCTCATGTTCAGCCTGCCATCGACCAGCATCCCCAGGTCCCTCTCTGCCTGGCTGCTCTTCAGCCACTCTGACCCCATACTGTAGCACTGCATGGAGTTGTTGTGTCCAATGCGCAGAACCCGGCACTTGGATGTGTTAAATCTCATGCCCTTGGATTCTGCCCATCTGTCCAGTCTGTTGAGGTCCAGTATTCTTAGAAAGCCATAATGTAGAATATACCCCAAAGTGTAACTATCTATTCATAGTTCTGTGCTGATTCATAGTAAAGTGAGAGGCATCTGATTCTGCTGCCAGGTAGAAACCTGAGAATACAGAACTGGTGAAATGTACCCTAAATAGATGTAATTATGTGTTGTGTGGTGTGCCAGAGAGGGATCCTTCAGGCTACTTAAATTAGGCAGTGGAAAGTCAGAATGAGGTCCCTGGCTTGAGCATAGTGGTATGAGAAAGTAGAATTAGGCATCTAGGTCATTGGGGTTTGAGTTTAACTACCTCCATTTAACCTGTATTTTAATTTTGGACTAAACAGTGTTGATTTGGATCTTGCCTTTGGCATCTAATCCTGAATATAATATCTTGTATTCATATGATGTTTTATTTGTTTTTAGGGTGATGAGCAAACTGCTGTTATTTTAAAATATCTGATAAATATTTTGCAACCTAAGTTTATTTAAAAGGTGTAATTTTGGTTCCAGGCTTTCAAGATAGAAAGAGCAATTGGTACAAGATGGTTAAGATTATACTGATATACATATTTATGGATGGGATCTACATTTCTCTCTGGATACATACATTCAAATCCTGAAAATAGTGTTGATGCCAAAAGACCTTACTTCAGAAGCAAATTAACTTTGTGGTTTTACAGAATGTCAATCTCAGTCTGAATAAGGTTTCTGATGTATGGCCTTAAATGAACTTTACACAAAATATCTACCTAATTCAGACATTAGTTTATATACCTTTATCTCTATCTCTAATCTATATCTACATCTCTATCAACACAGCTATATATATCTATCTATATCATCCATCTACTAATCTACTATTTCTGCATATTGCAAAATATGTAATTTTATGAAATAATCTGATCTTAGAATCATAGAATTGTTAGGGTTGGAAGGGACCTCAAGGATCATCTAGTTCCAACCCCCTGCCATGTCCAGTGACACCCCACACTAGATCAGGTTGCCCAGAGCCATATCCAGCCTGGCCTTAAAAGCCTCCAGGGATGGGGCTTCTACCACATCCCTGGGCAACCTGTTCCAATGTCTCAACACCCTCATGGTGAAGAACTTCTTCCTAATATTCAACCTGAGTCTACCCATTTGTAGTTTGTTTTTTTCTTCCATTCCCCCTAGTCCTATCACTCTCTGAAACTCTAAAAAGTCCCTTCCCAGCCTTCTTGTAGTCCCCCTTCAGATACTGGAAGGCCACAATTAGGTCACCTCAGAGCCTTCTCTTCTCCAGACTGAACAGCCCCAACTCCCTCAGTCTGTCCTCATAGGAGAGGAGCTCCATCCCTCTGATCATCCTCGTGGCCCTTCTCTGGACACGTTCCAGCACCTCCAGATCCTTCCTGTAATAGGGGCTCTAGAATTGGATGCGTTACTCTGGGTGACATGTCACCAGAGTGGAGCAGAGGGGGAGGATCACCTCCCTCAGCCCTAGGTCCTTTATTCACGAATGGCTTGAGAGCAACCCTGGATCCTAGGGGTGCTGGTGCTGGTGGCTCAACATGAGCCAGCAGTGTGCACTTGCAGCCCAGAAAGCCAATCACATCCTGGGCTGCATCAAGAGAAGCATAGCTAGCAGGTCGAGGGAGGTGATCCTCCCCCTCTGCTCCACTCTGGTGACGCCCCACCTGGAGCACTGCATCCAGTTCTAGAGCCCCTATTATTTTGACTATATGCTACATGAAATGTATTGACTATAGGTAAGAAATTGAGACTTAGTTGGTTTTAAAAACAAAGATAAAAAGAGGGCTGGATACTGCAGCTGAAAGCCAACACAGACTTTGTAATAATATTATTTTCTCAGCAGATAAACTTTGTCTGAAGATGAGTTTTCATAGTGCCTGGAAAGATGTTGTTACATTTCAGTTCTGTGACTTCACTTTGTTGGACATTGGTGGAATTAATTCTTATGAATTGCTAATTTGTGAAAAAATTCAAAAGGGAGCATGAAGCAAATGAGTGTCTCTTGCTGAAAGCTGAAGGTCTGCATCTGCAGTGAGTAGAATTTTTTTACTGCTTTCTGAACTTGTGACCATCAGTAGATATGAAGGTGTGGCCATACTGCAGCAGGGTGGGAAGTTCATTGAGCTAGTACTTCTAAGCAGTTGTTGCTATTTGAACTGGTCATTGTTCATTAGCAAAATAATATGTAAGCAATGTCTCAATTGTGGAGTTAATGATACTTCAGAGGCAACTCTATATTAAGACTTACTCCAGCATCTGAGTGTGTTGTGAGACTGTGGATAGTGCAGCATCTGCAAATGACATGAGTAGGTACTATGGGTGGACAGTATTTGTGAGGATGTAAAGCTGAACAAGATGCATAATTTCCCTGTAACAAGTGTGTAATACCAGTGCCTGAAATGCTCCTGTGTCCTGTGAGAAATGCCAAGCTGCAGTAAAGACTGCTTTGTGTTAAACAGCAAACTTGAGACAATAACGTTTAAGGCTTTTCCAATTTTGAGTGCTGACAGGTTCACCCTGAAGGGCATGCTGAGAAATAGTAGTGAGCAACCTGATGCATTTCTCTATCAATCAGAATGATTTTCCTACAATCTCTCTATTTTGCTCCTTTAAGTAGTTACTCCCTCTTAGGACACATGTTCACTTCAAATGTATGTGGGTCTTTCTGGTTCACCAGTCTTAATCTTTCCTAGTCACTCTCTTGGGTTGTTTCTCTCAGTGCTGATTTCATATCTGAGTAATAAAGTCCAGTTTTGATACAGTGCAGAAGTTTTACAGGAATAAATGAAGGTTTTTTTTTCAGGCTGCGTGTTATGGGAATTACAGAGCATACAGATATCCACTGCCACTTTAGCAGTGTTTTGTGTCCAGACTGAAGAGAAGGAGGACTTTTTGTATATTGCAGATAAAATAATAATTAAAAAAATGTACTTAATGTTTGCATATGTTGAGGCTTTTCATAGGTATCCATGACCTTTTCTACAGTTCTGGAATTTTGCTTTGCAATTACTGAGTGGTTTTCACACTGGGTTCACTTTTTATCCCGTAGTTTGTCAGCTGAATTTAGAACATCCACCAGTTGTCCTGCATGGTTCATCTGCTTCGTGTAGATAACACGAAGTTTTAAAACTGCCTTATTTGGCCACCCTATATCAGTTAAAAAGTGTTTCTTTGACTGTCAATTAGTTAGCAGGTATATTAGAAGATTTTAATTTTGACTAATAAATCTGAGCTAGTTTTGCTAGCTTCACATGAGAGGGTGGAAGAGGAATGAGCAGTGACACAGTTAAATTTGACTTCTGAGATGGGCATCTGAGCGAAAAATAAGTAATGGTAAATGAAGCCATAATTCATCACATTTTTCCTGGAGGAAGCAGCTTCACCCTCCCAAAATAAGTACAAACATTGACTACAAAAATAAAAAAAACCCCACCCCAACAAACTAAATTAAGTGTGGGTTAAAGTCAACAGATGTAGATGTCATTTATGACCCAAGTGCTGCTGTGTTACAGTAACTGCTTAAATAAAGTTATTTTATTTACTGAATGACATGGACCTGCATTTCTCATGTGTGTCTATAGCATGTGTTGGAGAGAGAGGGAAGAGGCAGATGACTCTTCTCAAGTCTCCCACTGCTTTGAATAAATAATTAAGCTTTCACACCTCTCAGGCAAGTGCTCTCACCATCGCTGACACAGTTGCTTCTCTGTTCTCACTGTCTGTTTAAGTATTTTATGGAAAAGAGAAGTCTTACAGCATCAGAGCAAGCACAGTGCATTGATAAAACCAGCTGCGCCCATGCATATAGCACACAGTCAGGTGTGAATCTGCCTCTATTTTCCAGTTGTACTGGTTATTATTGCAAGAAAAAAATCTTGTCTGACTCACCTAGCACTCAAGTGAAACATCTGAATGCTGGTGTTTATCCTAGTGGATGTTTATTTATTTATGCTGCATGGAATGGGTATGGCCAGAAGAGCAGAGCTCCAGTTACAGCCCAGTGGTTTGTTTTTCACAGGCATAGGTGGGTAGTGGGTAGTGGGTGGGTAGTGACGATGTAAAAATGAGAGGCTCATAATCTATTAAAAAAGACTTCAGAACCTTAGGGCAAATGCTAAAGGGATCAGAGGCTCAAGTCGTGTTCTCTACTATCCCTCTAACGTCAGCAATGGATGAGGACACACTGAGGAAGGGCTGACAGGTCAATTCATGGCTCAGGGGCTGGTGCCATCGACAGGGCTTTGGGTTCCACAATCATGGATTGGTTTTCAAGGCACCAGAGCTGAAAACAACTCATGGGACACACTTGTCCCAGAGGGGGAAAAGAATCCTGGGGCAGAAATTGGCAGGGCTCATTGATAGGGCTTTAAACTAGATTTGAAGGGGGAAGAGGTTAATTGTCTCCTGCTGGCCGGTGACAGAGGGGCAGCTCACCAGCAGTAGAGAGGAGAGCTGGTAAGGGCTCTCAACTTGCTGCCCTGAGGCAAGCCACGAATGATCCACGAAGACATTCTGTGGAAAGCGAGGGGAATTGGCACAAGAGGAGGACAGGGCCAGCCCAGCTGAAGTGCTTCTATGCAAATGCGCACAGCTTGGGCAACAAACAGGATGAGTTAAGGGCCACTGTGCTGCTGGGATGCCACAACATAGTGGCTATTACTGAAACTTGGTGGGATGAATCCCATGACTAGAGCGTAGGGATAGATGGGTATAAACTCTTTAGGAAGGATAGGCAGGGAAGGAGAGGAGGAGGTGTTGCCCTCTATGTCAATAGCCAGTTGGAATCAGTGGAGCTCCACCTGGGGAGGGATGATGAGCTGGTGGAGAGTGTATGGGTTAAAATTAAAGGCAGGACAGGGGAAGGAGATATTACTGTGGGGGTCTCCTACAGGCCACCTGACCAGCAGATCCAAGCAGATGAGGCCCTCCACAGGCAAATAGAAGCGGCTTCCAGGTCACAAGCCCTGGTCCTCATGGGTGATTTCAACCACCTGGACATCTGCTGGAGGGACAACACAGCAAGGCACCAGCAATCCAGGACGTTCCTGGACTGCATAGAAGACAACTTCCTCCTCCAAATGGTAGAGGAACCAACAAGAAATGGTGCTATGCTGGACCTTGTTCTCACCAACAGGGAAGGGCTGGTAAGCAATGTGAGGCTCATAGACGGCCTTGGCTGCAGTGACCATGAAGCAGTTGAATTTAATATCCTCATGGCAAACAGGAGGAAGTATTCCAAGCTCACGACCCTAGACTTTAGGCGTGCAGACTTTGATGGCTTTAGGGATCTGCTAGCCAAAGTGTCATGGGACAAAGCCCTGGAGGGAAGAGGGACCCAGGACAGCTGGTCAGTATTCAAGGACCACCTCCTCTGTGTCCAGGAGCTCTGTATAACAACAAAGAGAAAAAGCAGGTAAGAATGCTAGGAGGCCTGCCTGGATGAGCAAGGAGCTACTGGACACACTATTACTTAAAAAGAAACTCCACAGGAAGTGGAGAGAAGGACAGCTAGAACAGGGGGTATATAAGGAAGCTGCCTGAGCAGCAAGAGTCCTGGTTAGGAAAGCCAAAGCAGAGTTTGAATTGAATCTAGCCAGGGAGGTTAAAGGGAACACTAAGAAGTTCTACAGGTATTTTAATTGGAAGAAGAAGACTAGGGAAGGTGTGGGCCCCCTCAGAAAGGAAACTGGTGACATGGTACAAGTGATGAGGAAAAGGCTGAGGTACTTAATAACTCAGTCTTCACTGCAAGGGCCTCTAGCCACACTCCTGATGTTATGGAAGACAATGCCAGGGATGGGGAGGAAGAACTGCCCATTGTAAGTGCAGATCAGGTTTGTGATCACCTGAAGAACCTGCAAGTGTTCAAGTCCATGGGACCCGACGGGATACACCCACGGGTACTGAGAGAACTGGCAGATGAGGTTGCTAAACCCCTCTCTATTCTATTTCAAAAGTCATGGCAATCTGGGGAAGTCCCCACAGACTGGAAAAGGGGAAACATTGCCCCCATCTTCAAAAAGGGTAAGAAGGAGGAACCAGGGAACTACAGGCCAGTCAGTCTCACCTCTGTGCCTGGAAAGATCATGGAGCAGATCCTCCTGGAGTCACTACTCACTCAAAAGAATAGTGAAGAGGTGATTGGGAACAGTCAGCATGGCTTTGCCAAGGGCAAATCCTGCCTGACCAACCTGGTAGCCTTCTATGAGCAGGTGATGAAATTAATAGATGAGGGGCGAGTAACTGATGTCATTTACCTGGACCTGAGCAAAGCCTTCGACACTGTCCCGCACCACATCCTGGTCTCCAAAGTGGTGACACATGGGTTTGATGGGTGGACCACTAGATGGATAAGGAACTGGCTTGATGGTCGCGCCCAAAGAGTGGCTGTCAATGGCTCCATGTCCCAGTGGAGGCCAGGGACAAGCGGAGTCCCTCAGGGATCAGTCCTGGGACCTGTCTTGTTCAGCATTTTTGTGGCTGCCATGGACAGTGGCATTGAGTGCACCCTCAGCAAGTTTGCTGATGACACCAAGCTGTGTGGTGCAGCAGACATGCTGGAGGGAAGGGAGGCCATCCAGAGGGACCTTGACAGGTTGGAGAGGTGGGCACAAGCCAACCTCATGAAGTTCAAGAAGAGCAAGTGCAGGGTCCTGCATCTGGGTCGAGGCAATCCCAGGCACAAATCCAGGCTGGGCAGTGACTGGCTGGAAAGCAGCCCTGAGGAGAGAGACTTGGGGGTACTGGTGGACAAGAAGCTCAACATGAGCTCTCAATGTGCACTTGCAGCCCGCAAAGCCAATCAGATGCTGGGCTGCATCAGGAGAAGTGTGGCTAGCAGGTCGAGGGAGGTGATCCTCCCCCTCTACTCAGCCCTGGTGAGACCCCATCTGGAGTACTGCGTCCAGTTCTGGAGCCCCTATTACAAGAGGGATGTGGAGGTGCTGGAAGGTGTCCAGAGAAGGGCCACAAGGATGATCAGAGGGCTGGAGCACCTCTCCTATGAGGACAGACTGAGGGAGTTGGGGCTGTTCAGTGTGGAGAAGAGAAGGCTCTGAGGTGACCTAATTGTGGCCTTCCAGTATCTGAAGAGGGCCTACAGGAAGGCTGGAGAGGGACTTCTCGGGATCTCACGTAGTGATAGGACTAGGGGGAATGGAATGAAGCTGGAGGTGGGGAGATTCAGGCTGGATGTGAGGAGGAGGTTCTTCAGCATGAGAGTGGTGAAACCCTGGAATGGGTTGTCCAGGGAGGTGGTTGAGGCCCCGTCCCTGGAGGTGTTTAAGAGCAGGCTGGCTGAGGCTCTGTCCAGCCTGATGTAGTGTGGGGTGTCCTTGCCCATGGCAGGGGGGTTGGAACTAGATGATCCTTGTGGTCCCTTCCAACCCTGAATGATACTATGAAAAAATAGGAAGAAGCTGAATTGTTTTAACCTGGACAAAAACACTAGCCACCGAACTGTTAAGTGGGTATGGGAAGTGAAAGCACTGTGAACTGAAATGAGGCCACAGTTTTTAACAGAACACTAAATGCTCTTTCATCTTCTGCTGGAAAAACACAGTCAACCTCTTTTCCCTTTACACAGGATATGGTCATAGATATCAGTCAAGAAATCCTTTCCCAGTCTACTGAGTTTTTCTGAGTGTGCCTGCCTGTCATCTCCCATCTTCCAAACTCTGGATTTGGGGTGTCACATGCTTAACAGCTTTCCTGAACCCATTTCTGGGATCCTTCTTCCATATATGGATTCATTGATAACAGCAATTTTTAAATGCAAAACTAATTAACAGGAATCATGTTTTTTTTTTTTTCTTTCTCCATTCTAAATGCTTCCAGACAGCTGTCTGTTACAAAGATGACTGTATTTCATAAATACTTTTTTTTTTTTTTCCTTAATAGAAAAGAATCTAAAAGAATCCAATGCCTTACACTGTGGTTTCCAGCATTTTTTTTTCTGGTGGCTGGACTTCAATATATCTGTGGTTTAACATTAAATGAATATATTAGCTTCTTTCTTCAAATTTGCTTATAATTTAGTTACAGAAGTATCAGCACTTCAAATGGCACAGTTTTAGTTTCTGTACTCAAGTGACATCAGTTTAGTAAGAGATTGAACAGATCCTGTGGGAGAATGACTGACCTTGAGAAATTAAGAAAAGCAAAATATAAGTCTCTGTAATTAGACCAGCAGAGTGTAAGCCTGCTGCTCTAGTGAGGGCAAGTGGCATACATGAAAATATTAAACAGCTGCTGGCAACATGGTACTGAAATATCAGATAATCCCAGTTCTGTTCTCAGATGAATTCCAAAGGCATTGCTTCTGGAAGCTCTCTTATCACTGGGAGAAACCATCTGAATTTTTCATATACCTTGATGGGTTATAAATTAGCCATAATCACTCTGGAGAAAGACCTGTGCCTTGCAGGGAAAAGCTCAGTAAGAACATCTGCTCAATGTGCCATGGTGGTCAGAGAAGCAAAGAAGAGATCATGTTATATTAGGGAAAATATATAGGATGATACTGAGATTGCAGTATTACTGTTACATATAAAAATACATTATTTCTGTGCTTAATGCTTCAGAAATTTTAATGCTTCACGAATTCCAGTATTTCAGGAAATATGGGTATACAAGCTTGCTATTGACTGTCTTTTGTTTGGTTTTAAGGTGAGGAATGACAGCTAGTTTTATTTTTATTTATTATCTTGCTTTTATAACATAAAAATAGTGCTTAAAGCTTGGACAAGTATTAAGTCCCTTAGCAATATAATAAATAAAAGTGAGAGAAAATCTATATATTAAGGTCATCCTGTCTTAAATAAAGATTAAAGCACAAAGTACATTATTTGAGACCCAAGAGGATTTTTCTTATGAAGAAAGCTTGAAACAGCTGGGAAGATTTGCATTATTGAATGTGCAGAGGAGTTGTGGCCATAGTGTAAAACCCCAGAAGACAGGGCAATGGAGAGAGCTTCCTGCTCTCTTAGGAGGATAGAGATATGCTCAGTGAAATGAACAGATAACAAATGATACAATGATCTAGGAAGCCATATTTGTCTCTTTGCCCGCCTTTGGGACTCACCTGCCAGAGTGTTGGCAGATAGTGGTGCTTGTGGCAGTCAAGGTGGTCCTCCAGGGTTTTGTAAAGATCCTGCAGAAAGGCTAAAGACAGTAGTGCCTGCTGCCTGATCAGGACTCTGCAATTCCTTCTTGGGTTTCTGGTATTATCAGGAGACCTGAGTGGAATTGGCTGCTGGAGTGTTATCATAGTATCATAGTATCAGTCAGGGTTGGAAGGGACCACAAGGATCATCTAGTTCCAACCCCCCTGCCATGGGCAAGGACACCCCACACTAGATCAAGCTGGCCAGAGCCTCATCCAGTCTGGTATTAAACATCTCCAGGGACAGGGCCTCAACCACCTCCCTGGACAACACATTCCAGGGCTTCACCACTCTCATGGTGAAGAACTTCCTCCTCACATCCAATCTGAATCTCCCCACCTCCAGCTTCATTCTATTCTTCAGCCTGGATGCAGTACTCCAAAATGGCATCTGCTCATCTGCTCATAAGTCAATCTCCTTTCACTGTTTTTTTTGTTTTGTTTTTATTTTTAACACTTTTATTTTCTCTTTTCTTTTCCTTTCTTTTCTTTTCTTTTCTTTCCTTCTTTTCTTTTCTTTTCTTTTCTTTTCTTTTCTTTTCTTTTCTTTTCTTTTCTTTTCTTTTCTTTTCTTTTCTTTTCTTTTCTTTCCTTCTTTTCTTTTCTTTTCTTTCCTTCTTTTCTTTTCTTTTCTTTTCTTTTCTTTTCTTTTCTTTTCTTTTCTTTTCTTTTCTTTTCTTTTCTTTTCTTTTCTTTTCTTTTCTTTTCTTTTCTTTTCTTTTCTTTTCTTTTCTTTTCTTTTCTTTTCTTTTCTTTTCTTTTCTTTTCTTTTCTTTTCTTCTTTTTAAGAAAATACAGTAGTTAGCAGAAACAGATGATGTTTCCCTAATGTGAGGCTAGCTTTTTTCTTGGTAAATGCCTGACTTTTCTTGAAGCAGGGAAATCAGAATGACCTGACATTTGACTGATAACATTGCTGTCCACATGAAAGGGAGAGAGTCGGTTCCCTTCAGCCTAGAGCTCTCTGCTGTCCCTTGTTTCCTGTTAACTCTATACACACTGTTTAGACTTTCAGGGAATACAGTTCCCCTCCTGCTGTTTTTACAGTAGCAAATGTTTCAGAAAAAGTAAAGGACATTCAGCCTAATAAAACCCTTGGCAGTATTAAAAAAGTTATGTCAAACCAAGGGGTAATGAGAAATACTACTTATACTGATTTTCAGAGTGTTAATGAGGATGTACATCCTCACATGTAACAAGGGGGAATGTTACAGTATGTAGGTGTAGGGTGCATGATATTTACTGCGGTGCCTATTGCCAAATGCTTGTTTTGGGGCTATTTTTCAGTATATGTTTTAGTCTATATCTTAATATAAATGTTGGTTTTAACACATTACCTAGGAAATTGTCAAGGTACCTAAGGGAGTAATTTGGACAAAGGCTTCAAGGTGTATTTCTACACACAGTCAACTCATTGGAAAACGTTCATAGAGTAGAACCATGGTATCTTATATGTTGAAGAAGACTTACAAGATACAGAAACATGGAATTGTTTTGTTTGGTCATTAAGTCCAACCATTGACCTAACACCACCACCACCATTAAAGCATGTCTCAAAGTGCCATATCCACATGTTTCTTGAACACCTCCAGGGATGATGACTCCAACACCTCCTTGGGTAACCTATTTCCATAAAGAAACTTCTCCTAGTGTCCAATCTAAACCCCTCCATGTCACAATGGCAGGCCATTTCCTCTCATTGTGTCACCCAATACTAGAGAGAAGACACCAACCCCCACCTCACTACAACCTCCTGTCACATATTTGTAGAGAGCAGCTGCCTAAACAATCACAGTTACCTCAGCCATTCTTCATATGACTTGTTTTCTAGACAATTCATCAGCTTTGTTGGCCTTCTCTGGACACACTCAAGCACCTCAATGTCTTTCTTGGAGTGAGGGTCCTGAAACTGAAACAGTATTTGGGGTGCAGCTTCACCAGTGCCCTGTAGAGGGGCACAATCTCTTACCTGCTCTTGCTGGCCACAATGTTTCTGATACAGGCCAGGGTGCTGCTTGCCTTCTTGACCATGTGAGCACACTGCTGGCTTATGTTCCACTGGTTGTCAACCAACAGCCCCAGGTCCTTTTCTAACAGACAGCTCTCCAGGCATTCTGCCTAAAAGCTGAGGTGGTTGTGATCCAAGTCCAGGACCCAGCAGTTGGTTTTGTTAAACCTCATACAATGACCTTGTCCCATTGATCCAGCCTGTCCAGATCTCTTTGCAGAGCCTTCCTCAAACAGATCAACACTCTTACTCAGTTTTGTGTCATCTGCAAACTTGCTAAGGGTGTCCTTAATCCCCTTTTCCATTGATAAAGATATTAAAGAGAACTGGCCCAAATACTGAGCCATGGGGAACACCACTTGTGCCCAGTTGCCAATTGGATTTAACTCAGTTCACCACTACTCTGGGCCTGCCATCCAGCCAGTTTTTACCCCAGCAAAGCATCCACTCATCCAAGCCATAAGTAGCCATTTTCTCCACAAGGATGCTGTGGGAAACAGTGTGAAAGGCTTTACTAAAGTCCAGGTAAGAACATCCACACCCTTTCCCTCATCCATTCAGCAGATCACCTTATCATAGAGAGAGATCAGGTTTGTTAAGCAGCACCTACCCTTCATGAGCTGCTGACTGTGCCTGATCCCCTGGTTGCCTGGCACATGCTATGTAATGGCACTGAAGACAATCTGTTCCATGACCTTCCCCAGCACCAAGGTAAGACTGACAGGTCTGTAGTTCCCCTGGTCTTTCATCCAGCCCTTCTCATAGCTGGGCATCATGATTGCCTATCTACAGTCAGTTGGGATCTCCCCAGTTATCCAGGACTGCTATTAAATGACAGAAAGTGGCTCCGTGAGCATTTCCTCCAGCTCCCTCAACACCCTCTGGTGGATGTCATCCATTCCCATTTACTCCTGTGTGTGTGAGTAGTGCAGTAAGTCACTAACCATCTCCTCTTGGGCTCTGGGGGCTTCATTCTGCTCCCCATCCTTACCTTCCAGCTCAGGGGGCTAGATATCCAGCAAGCAACTGGTCTTACTACTAAAAACTAAGGCAAAGAAGGTATGGAGAACCTCATCCTTTTCCTAATTATTGACCACTATGTTCCCCCACTGCATCCAATAAAGGATAGAGATTCTCCTTAGTCCTTTCTTTGATGCCATTATATTTGTAGAAGCATTTCCTGTTCTCTTTAACAGATGAAGCCAAATCAGTTTCCAGCTAGTTTTCTCCCTTCATAGCCTCCTGACAATCTTGTAGTCCTCCTGAGTGTCCTGCCCCTTCTTCCAACAACTACCGACTCTCCTTTTCTCCCTGAGCAGCAACCACGCCTCTCTATTCAGCCAGGCCAACCTTCTTCCCTGCTGCCTCACCTTTTAGCACATGGGGACAGCCTGTTCCTGTGCTTTGGAGAGTTCCCTCTTGAACAGTGTCCAGCCTTCCTGGACTTCTTAGCCCCTCAGAACTGCCTCCTAGGGGAGTGTCCACCAGTCATCAAGTCCAATCTGCTGGTCATTGAAAGGCACAGAATACTTTACTCTGGCACCTGTGCTGGCTAGGGGAAGAATAATATTGCTGAGAATCTATGTGGGAGACTTGTATGCTTATATAATGAGGATAAAATCTAACTTTGTAAGTAATTGTTTCTCAGTGTAGAGAGAGCATAAACTGTTCCCTCATGTATCATCCAGGACCATTCCATTACAGTGGAGCTGACTGTAATCATCAGCATTTCTTATATGGCCAGAGAGGTCTGCCAGCCCAATAGGTATTGACAAGGATGAGAGGTGGATACTGCACACTCTATGGGAACTGAGTCCACCCAAGCTGGTGGTAGCTCTGTCTTCACTGCAGAAGAAACTAAAAGCCAGATATCAATTGTTGCGTACAGTTCTGGAATCACAGGATCATAGAATGGCTTGAGTTGGAAGGGACCTTAATGATCATCTAGTTCCAAGCCCCATGGGCAGGGACACCTCCTACCAGGCCATGTTGCTCAAAGCCTCATCCAACCTGGTCTTAAACACTTCCAGGGCTGAGGTGACCGCAATTTCTCTGTGCAACCCGTTCTAGTGTCTCACCATGCTCTTTCTAACATCTAATCTAAATCTACCCTGCTGTAGTTTAAAAACATTGCCCCTGTGAATTAAAGGGCCACAAACCACTCAGCTCATGCTCTCTCCCTTTTGCCTGGTGCACAAGGCAGAGCTGGGATCACTTTATCTTACACAAATTGCTTTCATTGCACATTTCTCTGTGGAATGGAGGGAGAGAGAAGGTTGCTTTCTGCTCTTTCTCCTAATTTGGTGATTTTCAGTGACCTGGTTTTTTTTGTGAAGATAGTATACTTTCTTTCTGAACTAATATGCAGCTAAAGTTCCTCTATGATCTCAGTTTTTCAAGTGAAAAAAAGCACAAAACGATTAGAAGCTCACTGAAGACTTTCCAGTTTTGTTTTGCATCATCACAGTGTACTTGATACTCTTTAGAAGATCTCATGGGGTAGTGGCAGTGTGTCTTTTCTTGCCAGGTTGTCAGATACCAGAGATCCTAACAAAGATAACTGATAAAAAGCTGGGGGCAGGGAGAAGGTCGGGAAAGGGCAAGAGTATGCCAGTTTACATAACAAGTGGCAAATGCTAGAGGCAAAACATTTCTTTGATGTTTCAAAATGACTAAAGAATTCAACATTCTTTAAGGTCCCTTGCAACCTAAATCATTCTATACTTCTGTGATTCTGTGAACATCAAGTAATTGCATTGAGAGAAGTTTATTATATATTTTAAACAAGCAGTTTTGTGCCCTTAAGAAAGGAAGGATGGAATTAGTATTTATAAGTGTTTATCGGATTGTGCATGGTAGGTTGTGCATGGAAGGCATTTTTGTCACTATGAAGGAGCAGCTATTGTAATCTGAAGATCAGAAGCTCTCTTGGGCAGATAAGATAGTGCTGACACATCATGGCAAATATGTCATGGGATCATGCTAACTGTCAGTTGCAACAAATTCAATTACTTTGAATTTGTCATGCCAAGATAACATTAAAAGTGTTGCTAGCCTGTAAGTCTGGAAATGTTTACAACATTGAAAAGTTGATAGTAGAAAAAGTCAAATGATATAAAATGAACTGACTTAACTCCTATGTGTAAAGGCTGAATGTCCATGAAAAGTGTTGTGTTCTATTTGTAAAAGGGACATTACAAATTAGATTTAAGTGCTGCAGTGGAATAAGCAATGAGAGTGGAAAAATTACTTATGTACTATTTCAAAGGGCATTTTAAAATTGAATAATGGGGGAAAAAAAGTTATATGTGCTGTAAACTAACTGTCCCAAACTATCATTACCTAAATATATATAGTGTTAATATTGCTTCACTTGTAATGAAAGCTAAGCTCCATGAACGGGGAAAAGAGGTGAAAGACTGTGAATAGTATGACTGACCTTTGACAGGAAAAGAGTTAAGGAAATGTAAGTAGCCATTGATGAATGATATTTTTTGCATTAGAAAATTAATCTAATTGATATGTTCTCTTCAAGTCCCCTCGATTTTATAAGCTCATTATTCAGTCAAGATGTGAACAGAAAGGTCAAAGTTCTCTAGACCTACTGAATATTATGTTATGGTTATTAATATTTAATAATTGGCAGAAGGATTAATAAAATATTGATAACTTTTAAAATTCAATAATCCCACAAAAAAACTTTAATAAAATCTATTTACAGATTCATAGCGTCCGACTATGGTCATTTATTTATACAGGGAACAGCCAATTCAAACAGTTTGAACAAAACCAGAAATGCAACAGTAATTTAAACTAGGAAACAGATTACTTGGCAGAATGCCCAGCTCACCCATAAGGGCACTCTAGGCAACCTTTTAAAGTGAGGCTCAAGGAAAAGCTAAATCTGCTGGGTTTACTCACAGCTGTGCTGTTTTAGGCACGTTATCCATGTGGGCTAATTTGAAATAGAGCGGGAAAGCAAAGCCAAGATGACGCCCACCCCTCTAGACGCTGTTGCCAGGGAAAATCCTCCTGACTTTGCAGCTTTGCTTCTGACAGGGATGCGTTGCTAGGAAGGTCGTTGCCGCCGGGGCTTCTCCAGGCAGCTCCTTCTCTTGAGGGAAAGGTCCCTTCTGGTGTGACAGGCAGGCAGCTGAGGCTGCTGGAGACAAGCTGTGGCATGGGGTAGCTTGCTGATTTGCAGGGCAAGACTCATGGGTCTGGACCAGCTCTTGTCCCTGCACCTTTTGGCTCAGTGACTGTATAGCTTGCCTGTTGTAAGAGGTTTTTTAAGCCGTAGCCTTGACAGCAGCTCGTGTTGACTTTTCAGATGCAGAACAAGGCAAGTTGGTTACCATTTCTGCTTATAGTGATAACATCTGAAGACAGTTAATGACCGATGGCAGAAGATAGAAATACAGTATCACAGTATCACTAATGTTGGAAGAGACCTCGAGGATCATTGAGTCCAACGTGTCACCACAGACCTCATGACTAGACCATGGCACCAAGTGCCATGTCCAATCTCCTCTTGAACACCTCCAGGGATGGTGACTCCACCGCCTCCCTGGGCAGCCCATTCCAATGACTAATGACTCTCTCGGTGAAGAACTTTCTCCTCACTTCGAGCCTAAACTTCCCCTGGTGCAGCTTGAGACGATACCTTTACCTATGGAATCCAGTTTTGCCAAACATGATCAGACACACAGGCCAATATGTACTTCACACGGTCAGACCCATGTGCAACACCTGCACTTAAGTTTTCCTAGACCACAGGTTATGTCCCCACAGCTTCCAACACTGGCATGTTGGAAATGCATGCTCCAGCTGGGCTGCCTAAGTATGCCTTTCATTTTGGTCAAAACTGGCTGATTGCTCAGCTTCATATGCAGCAACCCAGCTGTCACTGTACAGTCAGTTCAGAAATAATCTCGGCTTGCTCCATAATGGAACGATCACAGCTCAGAGAGTGTATGACAGATATACAAGGCCAACAGTAAAGGAACATCTTCCCAGATGTTGCAAAATGCAATGAACTGAAGATAAGAATTGTTCAGAATTGATTCAGATCTATATCTCCTCCAATTAGTGGTTTTAGTGGGTATGCTTCCATTCCAAAATCATTGTTCCTTTAATTAGGAAATATTACACTTATTCTTCATCTCTTTTTCTGTGGGAGATATAAATTTGCTGTGGTCCCATGTGTTCTGTAGCTAAGTTATTGATGCTATGATTAAGATGTTAATTAATTTGATGTGATGTCAGGCACAGAAGGCAGAGGTAGTAAATGCTGCCTTGGCCTCAGTTCTACCTATCCAGGCCTCTTCACTTGGAGAGGTGAGTTGAAGAAAGAAATAACCAACATGGAGAGAGCATGAGGTTGAGGTGGCTGGAGACAACCTCACCCATGAGCCGATGAGACAAGTTGTACTACACCTGAGTATGCTGAGAACTGATCAGAGTCACAGAATCACAGAATGGTAGAGGTTGGAAGAGACCTCTGGAGAACATCTAGTTCAACCCACCTGCTACAGCAGGGTCAATCAGAAAAGGTTGCACAGGACTGCATCCAAAGGGGTTTGGAAAGTCCTTGGAGAAAGAGACTCCACGATTTCTTTGGGTAGCCAGTTTCAGTGTTCCATCACCCTCAAAGGAAAGAAGTTTTTTATTGTGTTCTGATGGAACTTTGTGTGTCCCAGTTTGTATCCACTGTACCTTGTCTGAAAAGAGTGAGGCCTAATCCTCTTGCTCCCTGTGCATTAGATATTAATAAGCATTGAGAATATCACTTCTCAGTTCTCCAGGCTGAAGAGCCCCAGGTCTCTCAGCTCTACCTCATCAGAAAGATGTTCCAGTCCCCTCAGCATCTTTGTAGCTTCCGCTGGCCTTTCTCTAGAGGTTCCTTGTCTCCGTTGAACTGGGAAGCCCAAAACTGGACACAATAGTTCAGATGTGGCCTCCTTAGGGCAGAGTAAAGGAGTAGGAGAGAACCCTCCTTGACCTGCTGATCACACTCTTCTTAATGCACCCCAGGAAACTATTGACCTTCTTGGCCACAGGATCACACTGCTGGCTTGTTTACAACTTGTCCACCTGGTCTCCCAGATCTTTCTCCACAGAGCTACTTTCCAGAAGGTCAATCCCTAACCTATACTGGTGCATGGCATTATTCCTCCCCCAAATGCCATTGCAGGGTGAGACACCTATAATCTCTGGGAGGTTCACAGAGATCCACAAAGGTCTCCAGTGACTAAAGAAAAGCAGATGTGGCATGTCTTCCAAACAGGCCATTAGAATGCTTTCAGAAACTGTACTGGTCACTTGCTTCAGTTCCTGGGAAAATTATTCTACAGATTTCTGAGCATATAGAGAAGTTGAGTGCGAGTTGTTAGTATGGGTTTATGAGGGGTAAATCACACCTGACTGACCTCATGGCCTTGTGGGAAGAAATGATCGGTTTGTGGATAGGGGGAGAATGGTGGGTATCCTATGCCTAGGCTAGAGCAAGGTACCAAACACTGCCACTGTTCTTACCCCAGAGCTCACCCATGATGGTGTGGATGAACAGTGAGACAGATAAAAACTGGTCAGGTGATGAGACTCAGAGGAATGTGGCTGATAAGTGGTATTGTTGTGCTAAAAAGTGGAGCATAGCTGGGGTCTATCTGGGACTTTTCTTGTTTAACCTCTGTCATGGTTTAACACTGGCCAGAAGCTTAGCCCAACTCCACCACTCACTCATTCTCCCCAGTGGGATGGGGGTGAGGATTGAAGGGTGTAAGTGAGAAAACTTGTGAGCTGTCATACACAGTTTGAGAGGTAAAACAAAGGCCGTACATGCAAGTCAGGCAAAACAAAGAATTAATTCTATGGTTCCTATTGCTTCAGCCATCTCCAGAAGAGCAGGGCTCCATCACATTTAGTGGTTACTTGGGAAGGTAAGTACCGTAAATCTGAACTTTCCCCCTTCCTCATTCTTCCTTCCAGCTTTTATTGCTGAGCATGGTGTTCTATGATATAAGATAGCCCTTAAGTCAGTCACCAGTAGGCTGAGGGTGGGCAAGATCTCAGGAGGTGAAAGATGACAGCTGACCCAGGCTGACCAAAGGGATATACCATGCCCCATACATCTGCTCAGCAGCTGGAAGAAAAGAGAAAGAATCAGGGAACAGTCATTACTTACAATGTTTGTGTTCCGGAGCAACCATTCTGTGTACTGAAGTCCTGCTTCCTGGGAAGTGGCCGGATGTTGCCTGCTGATGGGAATTACCAAGTAAATATTTTGTTTTCCGTTGCTTCTGCTTTATTAAACTGCCTTTGTCTTCTTGACCCAGGAGATTGGATTTTAACATCTTATTTTCTCCATCACACTATCCTGCTGAGGAGGGCAGTGATGGAGTGGCTTGGTAGGTACCTGGTGTCCACCCAGGGTCAACACACCACAGCTGTGTAAGCATGTTGATCATTAAATAAAACATCCCTGTGTTATCAATGCTGTTTTCATCAGAAATCCAAAACACAGCTCCACGCATAAGCTCCGTACAAACCATGCAGAAAATCAACTGAATCCCAGCCCAGCCCAGTACATATCTTTACCAGTAGAGACCATAGTGTTCTCACATGTCAGGTTTTCAGATGACACTCAACAGAGGAGATGAAGTAATACAGAATCCAGGACTCTCTAAACCAAAAATCAAGATCACAGCTAAGATGATTTTTTCCTCTCTTTTTCTCTAAATCTCCTAGTTTAGCTGAGGTATTTAATACACTGGACTCGATGTGACGTTTTGCAAGAGTAGGTATTTGAGTTTAGTTACAGGTCATAAGGGCTGATTGGATGAGGCAGGGAATTATAGACCTGTCAGCCTGACCTCAGTGCCAGGCTAGATTATGGAACAGGTCATCTTGAGTGCAATCACACAGCACTTACAGGATGGCCAAGGGATCAGGCCCAGCCAGCATGGATTTAGGAAGGGCAGGTCCTGCCTGACCAACCTGATCTCCTTCTATGATCAGGTGACCCGCCTGGTGGATGTGGGGAGGCCTGTTGATGTAGTCTACCTGGACCTCAGCAAGGCCTTTGACACTGCCCCCCACAGCAAACTCCTGGCCAAGCTATCAGCCCATGGCTTGGGCGGGAGCACAGTGCATTGGGTTAGGAATGGCTGGAGGGCCGAGCCCAGAGAGTGGTGGTGAATGGTGTCACATCCAGCTGGCAGCCAGTCGCTCCAAGGATCAGTGCTGGGCCCTGTGCTCTTTAACATCTTTATTGATGATCTGGATGAGGGCATTGAGTCCATCATCAGTAAATTTGCGGACGACACCAAGCTGGGGGGCAGGAGTTGATCTGCTGGAGGGTAGAGAGGCTCTGCAGACGGACCTCAACAGTCTGGACAGATGGGCAGAATCCAACGGCATGAGATTTAATACATCCAAGTGCTGTGTTCTGCACATTGGCCACAACAACCTCATGCAGAGCTACAGGCTGGGGTCAGAGTGGCTGAAGAGTGGCCAGACAGAGAGGGACCTGGGGGTACTGGTTGATGGTAGGCTGAACATGAGCCTGCAGTGTGCCCAGGCAGCCAAGAGGGCCAATGGTATCCTGGCCTGCATCAAGAACAGTGTGGCCAGCAGGAGCAGGGAGGTCATTCTGCCCCAGCTTGAGTCCTGTGTCCAGTTCTGGGCCCCTCAGATTAGGAAGGATGTTGACTTGCTGGAATGAGTCCAGAGAAGGCCAACGAAGTTGGTGAGGGGTTTGGAACACAAGCTGTGTGGGGAGAGGCTGAGGGAGCTGGGGTTTCTTAGCCTGGAGAAGAGGAGACTCAGGAGTGACCTTCTTGCTCTCTACAACTACCTGAAGGGAGGTTGTAGACAGGCAGATGATGGTCTCTTCTGCCAGGCAGCCAGTACCAGAACAAGAGGACACAGTCTCAGGCTGCACAGTGGAGGTTTAGGCTGGATGGTAGGAGGAAGTTCTATACAGAGAGAGTGATTGCCCATTGGAATGGGCTGCTTGGGGAGGTGGTGGAGACACCATCATTGGAGGTGTTCAGGAGGAGACTTGATGGGGTGCTTGGTGCCATGGTTTAGTTGTTTAGGTGGGTTGGATTGGTTGGTGGGTTGGAGACGATGATCTTGAAGGTCTCTTCCAACTTGGTTTATTCTATTCGATTCTATTCTATATACTAATAATTCCAAATGGAAGTAGAGATGATGAAAGCTCCCTGTGTGTTGTTATTCACAAAAACCTTAGGAAATAATCTTAAGCCTCATCTTTATTTTTAAATTCTGAATTAAAAAAAAATAAATACATCAAAACCAGGCTGTATTTGTAGCTGATAATTTTCTCTTCCATCAATAAATCAATGCCACTCTGTGATGGCAAATTACTCTGTGTCATTAAAAGCATCATATTTTTCCTTATTAGCAGACCAGTTTCTGTAAGAATAGAGAGTATGAGCTTCATTTCATGAGCACACTGTACTATAGCAACAGATACTGTACGTGTACTGTCAACTTCTTACAGCTGTATGTTGAATCATGCATTTCCTAATCTAAGCGATGCCTTATGTTTTTCAAAGCTTTCCACCTTTCACTCAGAGTACCACATTTAGGAGACAGGTGACAGGGACATAACTGGTGCAGTTTTTAGGCTGTACCTTTAAAAATTTCCACAGATATTGAATAGAAAGTAAATTAATTACTATTGGGTGTAAAAAGGAAAATAATGATAAGTAAAATAATTATATGTTCTAAACAATCCATTGGACAGATAACAGACTTAAGCTCCTAATGAAAACAGTCTTTTTTGTTTCCAACTGGGCTCTTCTGGCAAATTTAATGTTGCAGGGAAATTTCAACCCACCGCAACTGGGAATCAGATCAGCCAGGCTGATAAGCAAGGACTTTGTGAACATAGGTACACCAGGACCAAATATTTAAATCTACATCTATACTGAGCATACCAATTTTTAGTTAATTGTTGGTCTTTGCAGGATCTCTTTACCTTTTTTTCTGCCCTTTACTTTGGAATAGTTTCATTCTGCATAACTTCATCTCACTCGGAAATCTGCAGTACACTGCATTTTCTCTCTTTCCTCTTCTTGGATTCTGCTCTGAGGGTGTGCACAGATCTCAGTATGTGAGACACAGAAGGCAGACTCAGTTTGCAAAAATGCCAGTAATGCTGATTAAAATGCCTGTAGGTTGCACAAAGTGCCATAAATGGGTCAGTCTCTTGTATGCCCTAGCACTGAAAAAAACTTGGATGGGCTATTTATCTGTCAGTCCAAAACTTTCTGAATATATCTTCATTTGGTGTATCAACCAGAACTGGTACCAGCTCTTGAGTGGAAGCACAGATGTTGTATTTCATCCTGACCTAAACACCTGTCAAACTGCACTGTGCTGGCTTCTCAGGCACCAACAAATCATGACCCTGCTAGGAGTACACTGGGACATTTTAATGCACCTTTTATAGCTGTAAAATATTTAATGACTTCAGTATATTACAGATAAAGAATTTTTTTTAAATTTTTTTTTTTTAAGTTGGCAGATTGCCATCTTCCCCTTACCCCTTTGGCTCTGCAATTCTGCATTTGAAGCATGTTGCTTCTAAAATATATACCCTATCAAATGTGAGTAGTCATCTAGCTAATTGTAGCACAAAGGTTCATTGTCTATAACTAGGAGCTTATGGTTCATCTCACATCATTGTCTTTAAAAATGCAACTAGATAGCTGTAGTGTGTAGCAAGAAAAGTAACCTGAATATTTCAAGAGTCACATCAAGAGAATCGTTCATTTTATAGACAGGGATGTCAGGTGGCTGTATTAGGGGGGAGCAGCACTAAGTATCATAGTATCATAGTATCATAGTATCATAGTATCAGTCAGGGTTGGAAGGGACCACAAGGATCATCTAGTTCCAACCCCCCTGCCATGGGGAGATTCAGTTTAAAGTCCTCAGTCTGAAATAGGCTGAACACCTGAGCCTAAGCAGTTCAAGCTTTCGTGAGGGCATAACTTCTGCATCTCTCTGAGGGTTTGGGTTCAAGTTCACCCCAAAATCTTGTGGGCTGTTCACTGCAGGATTCCAAGAGAAAAAAAGGTTTTGTTACAATTTTTCTATATGTTTCTAATAATCTTATACTTTTTCACTCCATTTTAACTGCAAATTACCACCATGGGATGAAACACGAGGAAAATGGACCATACAATTTCACTAGGGGGGCAGGTTTAAATTAGAATAGAATGGAATTAACCAGGTTGAAAGAGACCTTTGAGATCACCAAGTCCAACCTCTCATCCAACACTGTCTAATCTTACAGGATGGCCAAGCGATCAGGCCTAGCCAGCATGGATTTAGGAAGGGCAGGTCCTGCCTCTCCAACCTGATCTCCTTCTATGATCAGGTGACCCACCTGGTGGATGTGGGGGGTCCTGTTGATGTAGTCTACCTGGACCTCAGCAAGGCCTTTGACACTGCCCCCCACAGCAAACTCCTGGCCAAGCTATCAGCCCATGGCTTGGACGGGAGCACACTGCGATGGGTTAGGAACTGGCTGGAGGTCCAAGCCCAGAGAATGGTGGTGAATGGTGTCACATCCAACTGGCGGCCAGTCACGTAGTGTGCCCCAAGGATCAGTGCTGGGCCCCATGCTCTTTAACATCTTTATTGATGATCTGGATGAGGGCATTGAGTCCATCATCAGTAAATTTGCGGACGACACTAAGCTTGGGGCAGGAGTTGATCTGCTGGAGGGTAGAGAGGCTCTGCAGAGGGACCTCGACAGTCTGGACAGATGGGCAAAATCCAAGGGCATGAGATTGAACACATCCAAGTGCCAGGTTCTGCACATTGGCCGCAACAACCCCATGCAGAGCTACTGGCTGGGGTCAGAGTGGCTGGAGAGCTGCCAAACATGAAGGGACCTGGGCGTACTGATTGACAGCTGGCTGAACATGAGCCAGCAGTGTGCCCAGGTGGCCAGGAGGGACAATTGATCCTGACCTGCATCAAGAACAGTGTGGCCAGCAGGAGCAGGGAGGTCATTGTGCCCCTGTACACTGCACTGGTTAGGCCACACCTTGAGTCCTGTGTGCAGTTCTGGGCCCCTCAGTTTAGGAAGGATGTTGACTTGCTGGAGTGTGTCCAGAGATGGGCAACAAAGTTGGTGAGGGGTTTGGGACACAAGCCCTATGAGGAGAGGCTGAGGGAGCTGGGGTTGCTTAGCCTGAAGAAGAGGAGGCTCAG
This sequence comes from Melanerpes aurifrons, assembly GCA_011125475.1. Classification (NCBI taxonomy): domain Eukaryota; kingdom Metazoa; phylum Chordata; class Aves; order Piciformes; family Picidae; genus Melanerpes; species Melanerpes aurifrons. Next base: position 4,587,087 of record WWNC01000059.1, read on the forward strand.
AGCAGACCTTCTTGCTCTCTACAACTACCTGAAGGGGGTTTGTAGAAAGGCAGAGGTTGGTCTCTTCTCCCAGGCAACCACTACCAGAACAAGAGGACACAGTCTCAGGCTGCACCAGGGGAGGTTTAGGCTGGAGGTTAGGAGGAAGTTCTACGCAGAGAAAGAGTGATTGCCCATTGGAATGGGCTGCCCGAGGAGTTGGTGGAGTCACCATCGCTGGAGGTGTTCAGGAGGAGACTTGACAAGGGTGCTTGGTTACATGGTTTAGTTGGTTGGGTGGTGTTGGATGATAGGTTGGACGCGATGATCTTGAAGGTGTCTTCCAACCTGATCTGGTCTATTCTATTCTATTCTATTCTATTCTATTCTATTCTATTCTATTCTAATCAACTAACCCATGGCACCAAGCACCCCAACCAGTCTCCTTTTAAACACTTCCAGTGATGGTGACTCCACCACCTCCCTGGGCGGCCCATTACAACGGCCAATCACTCTTTCTATGAAGAACTTCTCCCTAACATCCAGCCTAAGAAGTTGTAACATGTTGGTATGCTGAGCTCAGTCTGCCTTGATTAGACAATGCACTGAACCATATGAAAGAGCTTTCATGTGACTGCATCAAGTGGCAACTCCTCTCTTTAAAACATCAATAACTTTAAAGTTTCAGGCAAGGAACAGGCCGTCACCAATTTTCCTTTAATATAATATGATCTTCCCTGAAACAGCTCTCTAACATGCTATTCAGTGAAAGTTGCTTTTAAATGAAGTGGAAAGCCTGCTCTTCTTTGGGAGCATAGTCATGCTTAAGATGTTATGCTTAAGATTTCTAAGGAATCCTACAATGCAGAATTTGAATTTACAAGAATTAACAATTATATTTCTGCTTCTAATTAATTTCTCCAGCCACCAAATAGAAATGGATAAGCCTTGATAAAAAAAAAATAATAAAATAATAAAAATAATTATATCTGGAATGAGACAGAAGCATTTTTTTAATAGCTGATTTACCAAAACTTGTCTTATGTATATCATAGAATCATAGAATCAATGAGGTTGGAAAAGACCTCAAAGATCATCAAGTCCAACCTGTCACCTAAGACCTTATGACTGTTAAACCATGTCTTCAAGTGGCACGTCTAACCCCTTTTTGAACATCTCCAGGGATGGTGACTCCACCACCTCCCCAGGCAGCACATTTCAATGGCCAATCACTCTTTCTGTGAAGAACTTTCTCCTCACCTCGAGCCTAAACTTCCCCTGGCACAGCTTGAGACTGTGTCCTCTTATTCTGGTGCTGGTCACCTGGGAGAAGAGACCAACTCCCATCTGGCTACAACCTCCCTTCAGGTAATTGCAGATAGCAATAAGGTCTTCCCTAAGCCTCCTCTTCTCCAGGCTAAGCAATCCTAGCTCCCTCAGCCTCTCCTCATAGGACTTGTGCTCAAGGCCTCTCACCAGCCTTGTTGCCCTTCTCTGGACACGTTCAAGAGTTTCAATGTCCTTTTTAAACTGAGGGGCCCAGAATTGGACACAGGACTCAAGGTGCGGCCTAACCAATGCAGAGTACAGAGGCACAATGACTTCCCTGTACCTGCTGGCCACACTATTGTTGATGCAGGCCAGGATGCCATTGGCCTTCTTGGCCACCTGGGCACACTGCTGGCTCATGTTCAGCCAGCTGTCAATCAGTACACCCAGGTCCCTTTCTGCCTGGCTGCTCTCCAGCCACTCTGACCCCAGCCTGTAGCTCTGCATGGGGTTGTTGCGGCCAATGTGCAGAACCTGGCACTTGGACTTGATGAATGCCATCATGTTGGACTCTGCCAATCTGTCCAGCTGGTCAAGATCCCTCTGGAGAGCCCTTCTGCTCTCCAGCAGATCAACACCTGCTCCCAGCTTGGTGTCATCTGCGAATTTACTGATGACTGACTCAATCCCCTCATCCAGATCATCAATGAAGATATTAAAGAGCATGGGGCCTAGCACTGATCCCTGGGGGACACCACTAGTGACTGACTGCCATCTGGATGTGGCACCATTCACCACCACTCTCTGGGCTCGGCCCTCCAGCCAGTTCCTAACCCAGAGCAGAGTGCTGCTGTCTAAGCCATGGGCTGACAGCTTGGCCAGAAATGTATGCAGAAATATATTGAAACTGAGGAAAAATTTTGAAGTTCTTTAAAAAGATGTTGCTTATTAAGGAACTTATCTCTACTTGAAAGTCTTTGTCATTATTTTGTTATGCTCTGGAACTGTATAAAAATAAAAAAACTTTTTTTTTTTTTTTTTTCAGGACTGAGTCCTATGTGGGTAGTGCAAAAGGAAAGATGTGCATCTGAGTAATGTTGGTGAGTAATAGAATCTTACTTCTAAATGTTACTGTCCTCCTGCTAGGCAGACTTACTGCAGATAAGGCAAATTTTCAGAGTGCAAATTTGACCAGAAATTGTGAATCTTTTGTTCAGGACAGTGGATCTCTTATACAAGGAAGAATGACTGTTTAGCTAATTGAAGTCAAAGTCGCTTTTTAATTGTTTTTTGGAAGACAAGGGCAGGCTCACAGTGTAGTTGTGCCTGCAATCATGGCAATTACTCAGAGCTGTGACAGTATACACAGCACGCAGCAAGCGTCATGGCATCAGCAGGATCAAGTAGACGAGTAATGAAGAATGGGTAAAGGGGAATGCAACCCAGAATCACAAGAGAGATGATAATAACACATCACAATTGAGGTAAATCAGATACGTGCAGGAGGAAGCTTAGCTTGTTCAAGTGTGAATAGGATAAAAGTCATGTTGCTGTTCCACATCTAAGACTGATGCACAGAGAGTGCACAATTCTTTGGTTGTCATGCATGCCTGTCATCTCCTGAGTGTTTGATTCTCATTGCTGTAGTTGCAGCTACAAGACTTGGCCTATTTGGAATGAGGAGACACCCCTTTAGGCAGTTATCTTCATCCCGGTACTGTGTGGACTGACCACTCTTCCAGTGGTCGACTGGGGCCCTGCACCATCAGCCTATCAATCACATCAGGTTAGAGTTGAATCCGTTAAAGTACATTAAGTCTCCCAAACGGATAAAAAATGTTGTAGCTAGAGATGTTGGTGACTGCAGCTGAAAACACAAAAACTGAAAGGCAGACATATTTTTCCCTCCTTCATGAGCATGAAATTATGACTGCCCCCTGGAACATAGAACAGGGCCTACTTATGTTTGTCTTCCTACTGGGAGTAAGTGGAAAGAGGCAGTAAAAATCATCCTGGCTCAGTTTGTTGGCCTCAAGATTTTTCTAGGCACACCTGTTGCTCATGAAAATTTTTGCTCAGGAAGATTTAAGTTTTGTCCACAATTGCTCCATGCCTGGTAGTCCTAACAAATAATCAGATTGTGTGCAGGCTAATAATGTTTGAGGTTTCCAAATGTCGAAACCAAATCAGAACTGCATAACCATTCTGTGGCATGGTCACCTGCAGTGAACACAAAACTTCTGGCAATTACTGCAGTATCATATAATCATAGAATGGTGGGTGTTGGAAGTGACCTCTGGAGATTATCTAGTCCAACCCCCTTGCTAATGCAGGTACAGCTAGATCAGGTTGCATAGGAGCATGTCCAGGTGAGTTTTGAAGGGGTCCAGACAAGGCAAGTCCACAACCTCTCTGGGCATCCTGTTTCTGTGCTCTGTCGGCCCCAAAGTAAAGCTTAAATGAAACCTCCTGTGTTCTTGCATTCTGCCCTTGCACCCTTGTCCTATCACTGGCCACCACTGAGAAAAATTTACTGAGAGATGTAACTATATCAGACTCAGAAACATCAGGTTTGCTTCACTGTTTTTATTCTTAGTTGATGTAAATGTGCACAGCACACCATGTAGGTCTGGTACATCCAAAGGTGCACCGTTTCCTGGGAACTGGACAATACATGAGCATTTCTGAAGTAGTGCTGTAAAAGCTTAGTTTGCAGAGCTTTTATCTTCTGAAACCATGCCGTTCATAGGCCATACTTTTTCTGCAAGACAATGTCTGTTTCATTCACAAGGGAAATGCATTAATAGTTAAGATAACTTGGCAGTTATTCAGAGATATTAAAGGTGATAAAACCATGGGCTAAAGTCATTGTACAACCACTTCAGTTTTGTCTATCCAGTTTTATTTATCTTAGCCAATAGGCCTTCCACTGTACCTGGAGGAATGCTCCATGCAGTGATGAATTCCACTTATAGGAGTTTATCCACACACTTGGATTAGATTTTCCTTTCTTAATTTTCATCCCATTATTTTTGGCTATTCTCCTTTATGGTGCTTGAGATATATCTTTTCTCTGCCTGGTTTTCATACCCTTCAGCTATTTGTTAGTGGTTATCTTGATGCCTTTTAAGCATTCCACAGCCAGGGCATGTTTATTTAGATCTTTTTATCTCTCTTCATAACTCAATGCCTCTAGACCACTTTAATCATATCAGTGGCTTTGCACTGACCTCTCTTCAATTTACAACTCTTCTCAATAATGAGAGTCTTAGGGCTAAACACAATTTTCTGAGAACAGCCACACACTGTAAAGAAATTATTTTACCTGGGATTTCAAGTGTGATGTATTTGCAGCTGCAAACTATATTTTCCCCTTGCAGATCTGCATTGGAGAGTCTGTTTGCTGTCAAGTTTATTTAATTTACTATGAGGTGTCAGCTGTTTTTCATTTGTTCGTTTGTTTGTTTCCCCCTGACATCTATACACATTATGAATGGGACAAAAACGATTCAGAGAAATGTGGAGATCAAGGACATCCAAATGATGTGGTAATGTGTGGAAGGTTTTAATATTTTTATCCTAAAGGTCAGAAATATGGGTGTAGTTACTCTCTTTAAGCATCAGGCTCAATAAATATGCACTGCACAGGAAAGCTGAGCATGAATAATGGCTGTATTTCTGAGACTTCTTGATTTTAAGAAATTTCATCTAGCTGAATAACCCTGTTCATGCCAATGGAGACAGAATCCAGTGCCACCTTATTAGCTTCACCCCGCTCCCCTTTTCCCAACCCAAAGTGCTCTTCCTGAAAGTTGTCTTACGAAAGGCTTTCAAAGTGAAAATCAGCAGCTTCTGTTTGATGTGACAGAGGAAAGAAAGCCAGCAGAGGGTAGCAAAACAGTAGAATGGGAAAGGTGGGAGCAACAGAAGGTTTGCTTTAAGATTCCTTTTATTAAGGACACATATGGAGCATGAACTCAAAGGAGTTTTGTTAAATAGAGAAATGTTTGCTGCAGTTGGGAATATTAGGGATGCACCATTGTTTATTTAGAAAGACAACAACACTGGCAGAGGAGTGAATAAAGATGTAGTGGAAGTCTGACCTGTCACTTGAGTATTTTGTTGTGACTCAACATTTGTAATATTTCTGTCTTTCCTCATAGTACATATTTGTTGCCTATATCCTCCCAAATTCCTGGATAAACTGTGTGGGATTTGTAACAGGAAAATAACTGGCTATGGCAAAAGTGGCTAAGTGAAGAACAAATCACGTTTTTCAAACTCCAGGCAAAATTATAAGGAGAAAACATCTGTATTCCTTTAAGTTTCAGGTTAAAAAACATCTTCATTGCTGACATGGTTTAGCAGCATGCTTGATATTTTTAACCCAATTTTTCTACAGTTCAACTACTGTAATATTTACCCTGTATAACTTGTCATAAAAAAATGCATTTTTCACTTGAATATGAAATAGACTGGCAAAATTATTATAAAATTTAGATATACAAATTACAGGTGATCTCCTGGTGTAATAGAATGTGTGACTCTGTTTTATTTTCTTTTCATTTTCATTTTAGTTTTTCTTTTTTCCCCCTTCTCCTCCTTCTCCTTCTCCTTCTCCTTCTCCTTCTCCTTCTCCTTCTCCTTCTCCTTCTCCTTCTCCTTCTCCTTCTCCTTCTCCTTCTCCTTCTCCTTCTCCTTTTTCTTTTCCCATTTAGGCAAATGACTGTCAATGGCTCATACAAGATAAAATCCTGAGTATGTTATATACGTGAGTGCTCCTGGTTTGAGTCCTTATTTGCATAAGCCCTTCAAGAAATATCAGTGAACTTACTATTTCTCAGCTTGAATTGGGGGTTATTCCATATTTCATCCAGATTTGCTGAATATCTAAATAATAACAAATACCAGCAAATAAAAGTTGGTGAAGGCTCTAGAGCAGGTCTTATGAGGAGTGGCTGAGGAAACTGGGGTTACTCAGTCTGAAGAAAAGGAGTCTGTTAGGAGACCTTATTGCTCTCTGCAACTACCTGAAAGAAGGTTGTAGTGAGATCAGTATGAGACCCTGTTTCCAAGTAACAGGTGGTAGGAACCACAGAATCAGTGGCTCAGGTTGTGCCAGGGAAGATTAGGCATTTCTTCACTGAAAGGGTTGTCTCACTCTAGAACAGGATACCTAAGGAAGCGGTGGGGTCATCATCCCTGGAGGTATTTAAAAGGTGTGCAGATGTAATGCTTAGGGACACGGTTTACTGGTGGATTTGGCACTGTTAGTTTTATAATTGAACTTGATAATCTTAAAAGGCTATTCCAACCTGAATGATTCTCTTATTCTGTGTTTGTCTTCATGTTGGTGCATCCTTCAATGGAAATCATATGATGACCTAAAAGGCAAAAACACAAGAATCACCCCAGATTTGTTTAGAGTAAAGAAGGATGTGACTGAAAGGAAAAGAGAGACTGGATATTTACTAGGTGAGTGCTAGCAACACAGGCTTTCCTTTGGTCAAGTTTTCCTCTCTATTTGTAAAAACATGGAGCAACAGGGTGTGTCAAAAAGGCCTTTAGAAATGCCATGCAAGCTTGAATGTTATAAATAGAAATAGTAACTCATATATTTTTGGTTCTCATTTCTGTTTGACTAATGATTCATGCGAATAATCAGTATTCAGTCTAGTGTTTTTAATATGGCTGTTTTTAGACTAAGAGAGTGTATCCTTTTTCTGTTTAAATATATGTATGCTTCTCCGTGATGATTTAGCCATGAGCAGAGCTCTGATGTGGAAAATACTATCATAAAATATTAAGGTTTTTTTTTCTTTTGAGTAAGCCAGACTCTTTGGAGGAAATCTTCATTTATATGTGATTCCACTGCAATTAATGAAGATTCAGATTCCAACCAGGACATAAATGGTTGTCTGATTGCTTATGTATTCAGAGAAGTTATTTCTAATTTAAAATACAGAACCTAATCATGCCACCTCCTGCATTTTGGGAGCCTTAGCTCTTATATTTTGGCATTCATAATTTTCTTTCAAGTAGCTGTAGATGCAGGGAGAAAGACTGTGGTTTTTTTTTAATTTATATGTCCTTAATGCATTTTGATAGATAAGGAAAAAATTTGTTAGCCCCATTGATGTGGCTAACAACGGTAGATGCTATTTTACACCCCTGCTATTTGAAACAGAAAAAAAAATTGCTGAAAATTGTTAATCAATAAAACTTAGGAGAATTGATCTTTAATTGAGAAAAAGGCTAAGTACCCAGACCCTTGATAGATAAAAAATGAAAGTTTCTTTGCACAGTTAAAGGGTCAAGGAGTTACTACAAACAATTTAGAAGCCTGGGTAGATAACTTAAGATGGTTGGTCACTTAGTTGCAACCTTTGATCTTCTCTGATCTTCACCTGCTTTTCCTTGGGAGATACAGCCTTAGCATTACTTTAAGGCTATGACCTCTCTTACAACAGTCTTCAGACTTCTGAAGTTTTATCCTTGTACCTACTGGAAGTCCTTTAAAGGTAGCTGAATAGCATGCAGTTTTTGTAGACACTTTCAAGTGCTTCTTACTAATATTTTTAGGAATCCTGATAACTATGGACAATGGTCCTCCAGAAATTTCTAGTCGGTGGAAAATCTTGAAAGCCTTTATTATGTACATACAATTGTATACATTTTATTCCAGACAGAAGGTGGCCCTGCTTTTAGCAGGTATCGTGGAAATTTTCCTTATGTAGTATTTTTTTCCCCCCTTTCCTCTTTTGGGCTAATTCTAGAGTAGCCAAGTGTCAGATTTGGTTTTAGGTGCACAATGGAATATCCACAATGGCCAGAAGGCCCCTGTTTTTTCCTGTCAGCTGTGAATAGGAGAATAACATGAAAGCATCAGGTCAGCACTGTAGGGTCAAACAGACATAGTATCATCCCAGCTTTTTGTTGGCACTTCACTTCAGCTGAACCCAGAAAGGAGTGGCATGAGATCCAATCCACCACCAGCAGGGCAGAATTGCCACCCAAAACAAAGTAGAGACTTCCTTTCAGAGGGTCCCAGAACAGTGTAAGAAGTAAAGACAGTTGTGGTTATTTTAAAAACTGTAATAGCAATTTTTCAGACAGACATTCTGACAGAATCGGTTTGTTACTCATACAAGAGTGAGGATGCATTTTTCTTGCACAGGGCCTGGTTTAACTACACATGCTTATGAGACGCTAATCAGAGGTCTCAGATCTACAGTCTTTCCAGGGACAAACCTTCCTTGGATTTCAACAGCAATTTTCAATATGCAAAAGAGTAGCAAGATATGGCCATGATTCTTACAATTTGTTATCTAAACTGCTGCTGTCATAGCGTGGTACTAAATAGGGTTGCTAAGAAGAGAATCTAAGTCTTCTGCCAGCCTATTACAAGTCAATGTCTGCATGTCTCAAAAAGTACACACTGAACTGACAGACTTACTTTGTGTTCAGATAATAAAGTGATGTCTTTCTGTGGTGTTCCACTGAATTTATAGAAGCTCTGTGGGCAACAACAACAACAACAAAAAAATTCAACCTGCTTATTTTAGTGAACACAAATTAAACTCAGAAGTTCTTGTTAGCCACACTTAGCAGTAACTTTATCTGTGAATAAAGCATCTTACTTCCAAGTCCAGAAATCTGAGCATCTACTGAAGCTACATCAAAGTTAAAAACTTTCTACTGACATTAAAACCACTATCAAAACATTTCTTTCATGATTCCTAGTGCTTTCCATACACCATCCAATGCAGTTATTTTCCATCCTATAATGCTTCTTTTCTTACTCTTTCTTAGTGTATCTTTATATGTTCACAAATGTAAGCAAAGTGTGAGCTATCGCTGTCATTGTTTTATTCTTCTCTCTTTCAAGAGCCAGCACTTCTGTTCTTAGTTTAGGAGCTTATCAATCACAGCAAGTTTTCTTAGTGAAGAATGTTCACAATATGAAAAATGATTGGTGAAGATGAAGAAGTGTGTGTATCTTTACTCAAATCCTTGTATTACCCACTTCCCTTCAGCATCCTAATTAAAAACACAATGTATAAACACAGTTGTTTGTGGGAGGGGTGCCAGGCATGGCAGTCACAATGCAGTAATTATCTTCAGCTGTCAGGAACAAATACTAAGATTTTCAAACTCTAGCAGTTTTTGAATTCTGAATTTATCAATAAAAAGATTCATGCAGTAGAGCTATCACAGTTGTCTTACTGACAGTTCCTCTATTAATAACATCAGTTCCAGTGCAATATCTTTGAATCTGACATCTTTGAGCAGCTGATTATCCAAGCTTGCAGTATGAGATGCGGAACAGATCTTGCCCCACCTTACAGCACCATCCCAGGGCTGAAATGCAAAGCACACTTCTCAACCTCCCTTGGACAGAGAAGAGATGTAGTGTGGCCCAGGAGCACTCCAAATCCATCAAGGGCAGGACAACTCTCTTCAAGGGGCAGGGAGAGGAGAGAAACATGGGGTGGGGCTGGGCAATTTACTAGAAGTTTAAATTTGCTGTGCTCAGCTACTTGCCAGTGGTGGGAAGAGCAGCCTGCTGTATGTAGATCAGTGCTAGCAGTGGTTAGGAAGCAGTGCTATGGATGCTCCACTAGACTCTGTGTGGCACTTGGAGACGAGTTATTGCATCCCTGATTTACTGCTTCCCTGGAGCTTTTATTCCTAATTTGTTGTCACAATATAATAAATCTGCACTGTACCATATTGTATCTGGACCAGATTAGGCAATTACTGGTGCCAATACATTTTCACTTTAGAGAAAACAAAATCAAGGTGCTAAAGAGAGTGTTCCCACAAGACATCGAGGAGGCAAAGAAAAATTACATGCTGAATTCAAGTGACATTTTATGTGCTATTACCAATGAAAGTACAAAGGCATTATGAATTCTTGAACATGCTCTTTCTTTGCCTCCTCATCTCCAGCAATCACTGTTTTTCCTCTGCACATGTACTCTCTTACACATACTGTTTTTAGACAAAATTTTCAGAAAGTCAAAATACGAAACTTGAGTCATCCTTCAGTTTGGGCTGAATTTGAACTTTTTACCTAGTGGTTAAAAAAAAAAAAAATGCCTGAATATACTGTTCCCTTGTTTTAGTCCATCAGGTTCCACAAAGGGACCATTTTTGTTACACATATATGAGCACACTGTGGTGGGATTAATCATAAACCTGGTCCTGTGAGTGTCGGTGCGTGTGAATGATGCTTTCTGTGAGTTGAGTTGCACCCAAGAACAAAGTAAGGACTAAGCCTCAGAAAGCAGTCTCTGTGCTCTCCTTTAAAAGCACTGATTCATCTCCAGGCAAAAGGGGCTAGAACATACCAAGCAGGTCCCCTGAGGACGAAGTGCTGCTTGTATCAAGACAAATGCACAAGGCAGAGTCTTATATTAGATGTACTGTGCACTCTATTGACAAGTTTGGAAAATTATAACACTTTTCAGACCTTTCCTGCTTTTTATGCTGCTGAAAAGTATTTCATCTTGAAATGTCATGTGGCTGTATGTATTAATGCATAATTTCACATCAAACAGAGGCAGAGAAAGGAAAAGGCCAGCAAACTCCCATCCCTTTGCCTGTGTTCAAATCTGAGCATGAACTGACATTTTAAGAGTAAATGTGACAAAAATGTCATATCTTGACAGTGTTCCTGAGTTGCTAGTCTACAGGGAAAGCTGAAGCTGGCTGGCTGTGTTGTACTTAAGGAGTAAAACTTCCTACCCAGTGATTCACAACGTGGCAGTCCTGCATGCTTTTTAACAACCTGCTCAGCCACTGAGTAAACTAAAAATGGTAGCCTCAGGAAAGTCAGCTTGATGGGACAATGTGCTTTATTAGGGCTAAAATATTGTGCTGTACTGAGTGGAAAACAACAATAAAAAAGAATTATGCCTAACACCAGAAAATAAGTGTGGCACCAGCCTTTTAGATGCTGTGAAACGGTACTCATTTTTGGTTTCCTGGAACAAATCAGAAATTTGCTTAAGCAGTTTCGGAAAATAATATTTAGAAAATGTAGGAAGGTAGCACTACCCCAGGGACATCTTTTGGACTCATTATTTCTACTGTATTTTCTACTGTCTCACAACCTGATCTTACTCTTAGATGAAGCAATCTGTCACATTTAAATCAACTTTTAATTCAAGATTAAATTCAATAATTATAATTCAAGTTATGTGAAAAATTAACTTGTGCATCACTTATTTTGTAAAGAGGCTTTTCATGCCTCCCCTGGAGTTTCATTGCCCCTGCTTGTGATGACTAGTGATAGGCCATAGCATCCTCCTCCACTATCCTCTATTGGCAGATCAGTTCATGTGTGTTAGAACAGAATAGAATTAGCCAGGTTGGAAGAGATCTTTGAGATCATCAAGTCCAACCTATCATCCAACACCATCTAATAGTTTCATAGTTTCATAGTTTCATTCAGGGTTGGAAGGGACCACAAGGATCATCTAGTTCCAACCCCCCTGCCATGGGCAGGGAAACCCCACACTAGATCAGGCTGGACAGAGCCTCAGCCAGCCTGCTCTTAAACACCCCCAGGGACGGGGCCTCAACCACCTCCCTGGACAACCCATTCCAGGGTCTCACCACTCTCATGGTGAAGAACCTCCTCCTCACATCTAGCCTGAATCTCCCCACCTCCAGCTTCATTCCATAATCAACTAAACCACGGCACCAAGCACCCCATCCAGTCTCTTCCTAAACACCTCTAGTGATGGTGACTCCACCACCTTCTTGGGCAGCCCATTCCAATCACTCTTTCTATGAAGAACTTCTTCCTAACATCCAACCTAAACCTCCCCTGGCACAGCTTGGGACTTTGTCCTCTTGTTCTAGTGCTGGTTGCCTGGGAGAAGAGGCCAGGCCCTAACTGGCTACAACCTCCCTTCAGGTAGTTGTAGACAGTAATAAGGTCTGCTCTGCTCTGGTTCACCCTACAGACTGGAAGGACTGAAAGCAATATAAGGCAGAAAACAGACAGGTACATTTGAGCTGGGGCATTTATTTTCCGGGCAAAATCTTTTTCCAGAGGATATAGATCCTCTCAGCTGTCCTGTCCTACCAGTCTTCCTAAAATGCTGAAGATGTTGTAGAGTTGGCTAAAAGGACCTGGTGTCCGTGGATACTTAAGGCAGTGTGTCAGAGCCCTTGTTCCTGTAGCTTCATTGGCTGGATCCTAATCTCACAACCAAACAGAATCAAATCAAATAAAATAAAAATTCTCATTAGCAATGAAAAATATTTCCAGATAATGAAGAAGAAATTTATGTATTTGTGGTAGTTTCTTTAGTGAGGGAAGTGTCAAACTTTATTGTCATTATGACTGTAGATCATTTCTTAGCACTTTAGGTTTCATTATGCTTCAGTAATGACTGTGTGACATTGTTCAGTGAACTTGGTTTCCAGGAGCTTAGTAATAGTATTCCAAGCATTAGGAATTAATTTGATAGTTGATTAAATCTGATCAGAATAAATTAATTTAAACTTCATATAGAGGTCATATACTTTACCAAATAACATGTGGTGTGGTTTTACAGTAGTTAATAGACATTTATCATGATGATTGAATGATTGAGTCTTCTGCATGAAGATGAGAGTAATAGCCTAGAATAACACTCCTTCTTGTTGATAGTTAACTAGTCAGTCTCTTATTTCAGCTAAAGATACAGGGAGATAAAATCATAACAATCACATTTCTGGATTATAGTTTTTTTTTTACTCATTTATTTGTTTATTTAGTTATTTATTTATTTGATGATGAGGTCACTTTTACCCTTATATCTTGAGATTGCTCTTTTCTGAAAATTCTGTATAACATTCATTATCAAAGACTATGTGCGTGTATAGCTCTTAAACAGTAATCAGTTTGTTCTCATACTGTACTCCAAGGCTGACTAAATCTCCTTAAAGAACATGCAGCAAAATTCAATTACTGCAGAACACTAGCCTGCTTTTAATGTGTATTTATTCAGATTTTATATGATAAACTGTGCTTCTCAGGAACTCAGCTATACATACCTGGTGAATGAAATTCTTCCAACACCAAATAAATACAGGCTTCAGCCATTATAGTTATAAAAGGCCTCTTTATAGCAGCCAGAAAAGTCATACAGTCCCCACTGAAGGCAAGAAAAGTCAATTCACTCCAGTCTAGCACCTATGCCCACCCCAGTGAATGGCAAAATAAATGGACCTGGCACCTTACCTAAAGCATTAGGGCATTAGAGGTATCTGGACTATAGCAGGAGACAATCCATAGATCCATTTCATGTATTTTAAACCATCTCCACTGATACAAATCATAGCTGTGGAGCATGAGAGAGCAGGCGGCAATTTCTTATCTTAGCACCTCTGAAGCCATGTACAAGTTTAGAGGTTAAAATTCAACACCATGAGAATTATCATGTGACAGGGTGTAAGCAGTGGAGCTATGGCTAAAATAACTGGTTTGTAGGAACATTTTGCACTACCTTTAGTTTTTATAAATTTGCGGTGTGTAATTTGAGGTCTAGAGGAGGCTGACAAGGAATTCAGGATTACATACAGTTAAGTCCCATGCACAGAGATCAGCTGCCCATGTGACAGGAATGCCAGTGGCATCCTGGCTTGCATTAGAAACCCTGGCCAGCAGGAACAGGGAGGTGATCACGCCCTTGTACTCAACAGTGATGAGGCCACACTTTCACTACTGTGTTCAGTTCTAGGCCACTCAGTATAGGAAGGCTATTGGGTTGCTGGAGCATATCGAGAGAGGGGCAACAAGGCTCCTGAAGGGTCTAGAGCACATGATCTACAAGGAGTGTCTGAATGAGCTGGGGTTGTTCAGTCTGGAGAAGAGGAGGCTGAGGGGAGACCTTATCAGCCTCTACAGGTGTCTGAGGAGCGAGGAGGATGCCAGCCTCTTCTCCCTAGTGGCAGGTAACAGGACTAGAGGATGTGGTTTCAAGCTGTGCCAAGGGAGGTTCAGGTGAATGTTAGGAAGTATTTCTTCACTGTAAAGGTTCTCAAACATTGGAACTATCTGCCCAGGGCAGTGGTAGAGCCACCATCCCTGGAGTTCAAGCAGCGTGTGACACTTACAGACATGGTTTAGTGTTGACCCTTCAATTCTGGGTTGACGGTTGGACAGGATGATCTTTGATGTCTCTTCCAAACAGCTATATTTTGTGATTTTGTGAAACTTATTTAAGCCTCCCAAAGCAAGATTTCCCTGACACAGTGTAGTGGTTCCTGCTCTGAGATGTGTCTACCTCCCCTTTAATGCATGATCTAACAGACAGCGCTCCTGCTGAGAGTTTGCTAACCATTGTAAAGCAGAGTATTTTACTTTTTGTATCATCTGTAAAACAGTGCAGTGTTAATATGAAACACAATTTAAAATGTGTCATCTACCTATAATCCCTGGGACCTTTTCTGCCACTTGACTTGTGGTAGTTGCTTAACCACCATTTGGTGCTTGCAAATTCAGTGTCATCTGCCAAGCTGAATTTCATCCTGTATTTTAGATAATTCCTGTGTTGATATAATTTTGAATTCTGTCTTCTAAAAATTCTTCCAACATAGTCATTATTTAATGTCAAATCCATCATCATTATTGAATTTCTATGCAGAAGTACAAAAATGTTTAACTGCTGCTTAGATACAAGGAGAAAATGATTCAGTCTAAACGGAGAGGAACATGGATGTTCAAGCTGCTAAAACTCCTCTCCAACCCTCTCACCAGTTAAGTTATACGTGTCTAATAAATGTAACACAGTAGATTTTGAAATAGCTACCAAAAAGCACCAACAAAAATTAGAAAGAACTTTGATAAAAAATAAAAATAAAAATGTGGGGATGAGGCAGAGGGGAAAATTCCCCACCATAATCAGACTGCTGAATAAATCATATTCACATCTCCACTCAAGGGAGAATTTCTGAGTATGTTGACCAGATGTCAAGATTTTATACCTTGGAGAATGATAAAGCAAAGGCAGAGCTAGAATATGGGTGAAGGCTTGTGTGCATGCACCTATGAGAGGAGTGATGAGACTCCCAGGGGGATATAGGAAAGCAGAAGAAAATACCAAAACACAAGTACAGAACAAGTACAGAAACCATTATGATGTCCCCAGGGAAAAGAAAAAAAAACCCCTGTGTCAAGGATTTTGGACAAAGCCTTTGTTTCTATAAATAATAAAGGGAATGATACATGGTACATCGTGAATGGTTTTGGTTTGAAGTGATCTCCAAAAGTCATCAAGTCCAAACCCCTTGCAGTAATCAGGGACATCCTCCACTAGATGAGATTGCTCAGAGCCTTGTCAAGCCTGATCTTGAATAACTTCAGGGATGGGGCCTCAACTACCAGTGTCCCACCACCCTCATGGTAAAGAATTTGTTCCTAATATCCAACTACTGTTAAGTAAGTACTAGTGGAATATCGTTACTCAGTTCCATCTTTTTATTCCTCCCTGTAGGAGATAAAACTGTAAAATCCTAAGTATTTGGTTCAAAGAAGTACTACAGAACATGAATTTCTTTTGTGACTAGGGATAAAATTGCAGCAGTTATTGCAATGAGTGGAAATTCACTACAGGCTACTGCAGGAAGGTCCTTTAGTACAATTATAGTTTCATAGTTTCATTCAGGGTTGGAAGGGACCACAAGGATCATCTAGTTCCAACCCCCCTGCCATGGGCAGGGAAACCCCACACTAGATCAGGCTGGACAGAGCCTCATCCAGCCTGCTCTTAAACACCCCCAGGGACGGGGCCTCGACCACCTCCCTGGACAACCCATTCCAGGGTCTCACCACTCTCATGGTGAAGAACCTCCTCCTCACATCCAGCCTGAATCTCCCCACCTCCAGCTTCATTCCATTCCCCCTAGTCCTATCACTACCTGACATCCTGAGAAGTCCCTCCCCAGCCATTGATCACAGATGATCAATTAAATCTCAGGATCTCAGGTAGTGATAGGACTAGGGGGAATGGAATGAAGCTGGAGGTGGGGGAGATTCAGGCTGGATGTGAGGAGGAGGTTCTTCACCATGAGAGTGGTGAGACCCTGGAATGGGTTGTCCAGGGAGGTGGTCGAGGCCCCGTCCCTGGGGGTGTTTAAGAGCAGGCTGGCTGAGGCTCTGTCCAGCCTGATGTAGTGTGGGGTTTCCCTGCCCATGGCAGGGGGGTTGGAACTAGATGATCCTTGTGGTCCCTTCCAACCCTGAATGAAACTATGAAACTATGAAACTATGAAATCAAAGTTCATCAGTCAAAGGAATTAAACAAGTTGCACCATCAGGCTCTCCAGCCTTCATGTACTACCTAGCTACACTTAAGCCAAACCCAGCTACCAATGCAGTGAAAAACCTGTTTGGATTGGGTCCTGTTGTTTTTTTCTAACATCCCTTCCTTCATCCTCTCCAGGAGTGTGTTACTATCCTTCTGTACAGTTTTGGTCTTTATTCAACTTAGCATAAATTTGGCCATTACTTTTTATTCCTGATTTTCTTGTGGAAAAGAATTTGTTCCCTGATTCTCAAAGTACAGCAAGTTAATGAGTTGAATCTTTGTCAGCTCTCAAAAGAGCTATCTCTTGCTGCTTAACATCCCATTGGATATTTCTGGAGTTTCTGTTATCTTACACGATCTGAACCTTAATTTTGTCCTCAAAAAAAAAAAAAAAAATTAAAAAAATTACAAGGCATTTTTTATTTATGTCACTGTCCATTTTTGCAGCTAGTGACATTTTATGACATTTCATGTAAGTTCACCGTTCTCACCATCACAAGAAAGCTGTTACCCAGTCTATGTGTGCTGTCAACATGAGTTCCTGGTCCACTATCACACTGTATTCGTTCACCTAAAAATGCCAGGCAGCTATTAAAGAGGTGATTGTTGAGCACCTTGGGAACAATACTGAAGTCTTCTTGTGAGAAGTTAGTAGAAGGAAATCACAGAATGACAAGTTAGAAGGGACTCCAAGGATCATCTAGTCCAATCTGTCTAGGTGGTAGTGTTGTTTAAATGAGATGGCCCAGCACCCTGTCAAGCTGAGTCGTAAAACTGACCAACACAGGGGAATCCACTGCTTCTCTTGTGAGATTATTCCAATGTATAACTGCTCTCAGTGTGAAAAACTTTCTTCTGTATTCCAATCAGAATCTCCCCAGGATTAACATATACCCATTACCCCTTGTTGCTTCTGTGTGGCCCCTTGTAAAAAGGAAGTCTCCATCATCCTGGCAGGCACCCTGGTGTGTTGCAGTAAAGTCTTTCCTAAGCCTTTTCAAAGCTAAACAAGCCCAGTTCTGTCAGCCTTTCCTCATGTAGCAGGTCTTCCAGTCCTCTGCTCATTCTCATTGGCCCTTGTCTGGACACTTTCCAGCCTCTCCACATCTTTTTGTGGGACAAAAAGCTGCATGCAATAATCCAGGTGGGGCCTGACCAACACTGAGTAAAGTGGGACAATTGCTTCTTTATCTCTTCTGATAATACGCTTGTTGAGGCAATTCAGCATCCTTTTGGCCTTCTTTGCTACTGCAGTACTCTGTTCACTCATGCTGAGCTTCTTGTCCATCTAGATCTCCAGGTCCCTTTCCACATGGCTGCTCTCCAGCCAGGTAGATCTCAGTCTGAACTGCATTTCTGGGCTATGTATTCTAAGGTACAAGATCATATCTTTTTCCCTGTTGAGCTTCATAAGGTTCTTGCTTGCCCACTCATTCAGGTCTTCCTGAAGAGTGGCTTTTCTTTCTGGAGTGTCAACCTCCCCACCCATTTTGGTGTCGTCCGCAAAGTTCATCAGGATGGTCTTGATCCTAACATCAAGATCACTTATGAAGACATTAAACAATGTTTAGTCACAAATCCCTGGGGGACTGTGTCTGGGTGCCTGGCTGAGAAACAACTGTTGACTACCACCCTCTGGATGTGGACTGTCAGCCATTTCCCCATCTATAATGTGTCTCTTTCTCAAGGAGGAATTTATGGGGGGACTGTGTCAAAAGCCTTGGAGAAGTCAGGTAGACAATGTCAGCTGCTCTCCCTTCACAGACTGAGTGAATTCCTTTGTCATAGAAGGTGATCAGGTTTGCTGGGGCATGCTGGGGGCATGATTTGTCCCCAGTGAATCCATGTTGTCTTTTCCCAATTACGTGCTTCAGTTAACTAGTGACAGTCCCTAGGAGGATTTGTTCCATAACTTTACCAGGGATTGAAGTGAGACTAATGGGTCTATAATTACCTGGGTCCTCCGTGGAACCCTTCTTGTAAATGGGGGTGACATTAGCCTTATTTCAGTCTTCGGGGATGTCTCCTGACTTCCATGACTTCTCATATATTATGGAGAGCATCCTTGTAATAATATCAGGCAGCACCCTTGGGTGTATGGTATCCAGGCCCATCAGTCTGAATCTCTAAGACAGGGGAGCAGAAAGCATGCACAGCAATTTTCTGTGCATTTGGTATGCTTTGAATGAGGATATAGAATATGTTGTCAATGCTGCTGACTCTTGGATGTTGATAATTTCTAGCATCTGAGTTTTGGGAGTGGGCAACCATTGTGAGAGGTATTGCCACAGGTTCCCTCGTGCTGGAAACAGCCATGCATTTTAATCATTAACATTTTATTTCATATGGTGCTGTGATGATAAAAATTGGAAAACTCCATCACATCATCTTGTGTAACAATAAAACACTGAGCAGAAACTGCAGAGTATTAGGCACATCCTTTTGAGGACCTCAGGCTTTGAGATAGATTCATCCTTGCATCAGACCAACAGTATGTGTGGTTACACCACCCTAAGCCTGTGTAATGATAACACAATCTCCAGAGGAGCAATAACATCTCCAGGTGTTTAGGAGTTTGTCTTTGAATCTTATCTTGACAGGTTACCATGATACCTCTTTATACTCAGTTTTTTGTCACCACTGGTGGACTACCTTGCAGCTTCCACAGAAGGCTGAGTCCTTGATATTCTGTAATAAGGATTTGACAGATAATAAAACAACAGGGAGCATTATTAAGCTTAGCCTTCTGTCTTACAGGCTCCACAGGCTTGCAAGGGTGGCTGACGAGTGTCTTGGAATGAGTTCTGTAGGCTGCCCCAGGGCTCTCACATACTTTCAGTTCCCAGCCCAAATTTTTTGTTAGTCTTATTAAAGCTGGTTATTGATGCTGGTGCACCCAGTCTCCAACTCTTTGTCCACACTGAAATTAAATGATAAAGGTATTTATCCTCTGCTAATAAGGGTTGACTTTCCTTATTTCTTAGGCTTTGCTGTGAAGTAGTTATTGTGAATTGATATAATTCCTTCATTTTCCAGGTCTTTAATTTCTACTTCTGTCCTGTTCCTTCTTATGGTCATATGGTGAACTAGACCGTGCTATTGGTCAGTCAGAAAAACCTGGCTTAAATAAGAAAAAAGGGTTATTTTTAAATCAGGAGACTCCCATATTCCAGACTTGATGTACAAGCAGATGCTCAGGCACAGCAGAAGAGTCAGTGCAGAAAGTGTAGATGGATGTCAAAGAGGAGACTTAGAGACTAATGCAGAATTACTGCCATGGCCTTATGTCCACAGAATTAGGTCATTTCCTTCTCCCTGGCTGCCTAAGGACTTTCAATTAATATTTATACTACATACCTTAATTGCCAGATTCCTGGCTTCAGGCTGTTTTCCTCTGCTTATAGGTTCCTTAAAGTATTACATTATAATTTTATATATAGGCAATATACATATTCAGTGTGTATCCCCTTTTTAAGGTGTAGAAAGTGTAGACGTGAGCTTTATTGGGGTTCACATATAACTTGCAAGTGTATAAAAATTACTAATCTGAGTGTGAGGTGACCCTTTGTACTTTACTAGATTTAGGACCCTCAAATTATAGGCATTGAGCTGGGCACATAGCCCAGAGAATTAGTAGTATTTAAATAACTGATTAGACAAAGATAGTTTTACCTATTATCACTTGGAGCTTCCTTTGAAATGCAAAATTCCCTTGTGCTTGTTACAGCTTCTTACCTAAACTGAATGCAGTCAGACTCTTCTGTGGTCCCCTTTAAATGACCATGCATTTTTCTTTTTGGGGGTGCGGGAAGGATGAAGCAAATTCTAATTACTTGAATTTTTTTCCACACCACTGGTGTAACCTTAATGCATCTTCAACATGCAGAAAGGTGCAGAAGTGTCTCCATTTTCTGGAGAAATTTATATTATACAGTTCTCTAATTTTTGTAGGTCTTATTGTAGAAAAAGAAATTAAACAACCTAATGGCAGCAGAATTATTGCTTTGTGGGGGATTCCTCTCTAGCATGCATTTCTTCGTCTTCATCCAGTTCTGTAAGTCCTGACTTTGAAAAATTTTACAGTGATCCAAGAAATCTATTCCTCCTTTCTTCCTGGTACTTAGATGTTTCTGCTACATTAAGAATGCATTAAATAGGAGTCATTACCCTTATAAGGGAATGCTTGTTAGAGGTGGAATGTCTCATTTTTAAATCAATGTTTTAAATAATTGTTTATTTAAATCCTTTTCTAATCATCTGCCATCAACAAAATAATCTAGAGAATACTTCTAGCACTTGCAAGAAAGTATTTGCACTTAGAAATAGGAAAAATAATCTATGAAACTTCTATTTACTGATAAAACTGGAATATGGGTTTGAATCATGAAGAACAGATTGCTGAATATATTAAGCAATGAAAGAGAACTTGCAGCTGACCAGGTTTGCTAATAGGTACTGCTGCAGTCTGTGGGAATAACTGCAGATTCAAACAGGCATAAACATTAAGGACAAAAAAAACCCCAAACCCTGAAAGACAAGGAAGGTTAATGAGTTAGCCTTCAATTTTCTGGCTACAAAACAAAGTAATTAAAAGGTATGTAAGTGAGTATGATGAGCTGGTGTTCATTTCAAAGACAGAGAGATGATGTCACCTACCAAATGGTAAATTAGTATAGATGTGACCTGCTATTCTAATCATTATCTTTTCTCCACAAACATGGGAAAAACATATTGATTTAATCTTCCAATTTTGTTTCTATATGCATAGACTAAATTGCTTTTGGCAGCTTGAACATGAAAGTAATTTACTGTGCTAATACTGTAGTTTTTTTGGTCTCAGATGGATTTGAATGCTCTAATTTCCTCTTATTACGCTCAAGCTTCCACCAAAAATAAAAAACTTTTAAAAATATTAATGCTTTTGCAAGTTGCATTTTTAGTCTCTGAAGAATCACCTTGTAGCTTTTTCATGTTAGAAAGTCATTACCTTTTAGAAAGAATATTTATTCCACCTTCCCACTCTATATACTGTAATTTGTGAAGTTTGTATCATAAATCTAGCCAGTAATCAGCATAACAGCATGACACTTTACATATCTCTTTCTTGAATTATCACACAGCTTTTGTCTTACAATTTGCTCTTGAATGCAGGCTGGAGTATTAAGATTCCTTGCATGAAAAATGTTTCCTGAAGCCCTCATTAACTTTCTTCCTTTTTTCTTTTTTTTTTTCCTTTTTAAATTTTCATGTGTGTTTCCTTGTCTTTTTATCAGTGTCATGCTGAAACAAATGGCTTTATTCTGATGTTCTCTATTAGAGTTATATTGTGCTAATCCTTTTTGGTTTTGACACCTTTACTTCCAAACATTATTACTTTATGCTATTTCAGCCTATCATTATCTCTTATAATTTTAGTTAGGTATCATAATAGTCTTTTTCTCCATCCATCTGTCCATCTCATACTAATATATTATAACCATAACTTTAAAAAACCCCACCAAGTTATTGACATCAGAGTACTTTTTAAGGTCTCCAGTGTTTTAAGCAGATCTAAATCTATTTAATTTCAGAAATGTTCTCTGTCTTATTGACATACTACATTTCACAGTTCTCAGTTGGCAAACCAAAGGAAATGTCTGTGATCATTTATCATCCATGGATGAAAAGGAATTCAGTATGCAAAGTAAGAATATAGGCATAGAGAGCTCTCTACTCCTCCCTTTGAAACACTAACAGAAGCCTCAAACTGAGGTAAGATGCACATGGCCTAAGGTGAGGCCTCCTGTGAAGCTTTGTCCCTTGGGCTGCACATACCACAACATGCATGGAAATGAGGCAGGCTTTCTTTACAGGCGTTATATTATGAGAAAACATTGTCATGATATATCTTTTCTTTTCCTGCATATCTAATTTTACATGCATGTTTGCTTAAAACTGCACCTTGTTTTATACATGTTACAGATGTGGTGCTACTGCCCATGTAAAAGTATTTATTCTGTTTATACACAATGTGTCCTTTCCTATGTTTTTGCCAAATCCATTTTCTGAGTCTGAACAAAAAGTTACTAATACGAGTTTGAACTCACACATGTCTTCCTACGTGCACTAGACAAATAAATGGAAATGTCAGTGAATAATGGAGTAGGTCAAAGCAGACCTCACATTTGTTTCTATTTACGATTCTGAGGTTATCATGCTCCTGTACTCTCGTGGTGGAACTCCTGATCAAGATGCAGATAATAACTATTGTCAAAATGGCTGAAGTCTTTCAAAGGACTAGAGTTAATCACTGAGTCATTACTCAGCAAATAAAACCTGTTGTGCTAGTGGTTGCAGATCCAACCTGTAGCAATCAGTATAGATTTCCTTGATCTTTGAAACAACAGCTCAATGCTGCTGAAGAGTAATGGTGACTTGATGTACGTTTTCAAACACCTGAGAATCTTACAAAACACACTTATCTATGTATAAGAAGTAGGAATGCTAACTTTGTGGTTTGCTTATTTCTGTATGCACAATTGAAGCTTGTTAGCAGATACTTAAAATATCTAAATTGTCTTTATTGTTTTATATATGAGTAAGCCTATCTTGGCAGTGGTCTGTGGCAGCTGTTCAGTGACAACCCAGAAAGGGCAGGATGTGATGAGGATGCCTCTTTTCATAGGAAGCAACCTGAGTTTTAGATACCCACTTAGATTATGAGAGTATTGCTTATTTCTTTTTCACCACAGCTATCTTATATTTCACATTTCTGGAAGTCATTTTCCTCATTTATTTATTCCATTGGTGTGGGAAATCTCCTTAGAGTGTCACTACTTGATGGAAAGATATTTTGGGGATTTCCTTGCCACACTGAGACCTCATCTAAGAGAACTTCAGAGCACCTTATCATTTTTCATTGTCCAGACACAGTTTCATTTCACTCACCCACACACAGAGGGACACACATCAATAAGTTTTTGAAGCTTAGGTATTTCTATAAGTTTTCAAGAAAAAATGACATGCAAAAGCCTCCCATTGATTTTTTTTGATAAATGGTTCATGCAGAAACTTGCTTGACAGCCAACAGGAATGAATAAGCTTATTCCAATAAAATCACCACCATGTCTGATTACAATATTTTTCAATGGCCAGTTTTGTGCAGAGAACGAGATCCCTACAGGGAGGTCATTTGTCAGCCTAAGTCAAAGCTTTTATGTTACTCTGAAATAGCTCAGTTGAAGTTAGGTGAGAGTTTCTCTTTTTCCTTTTAAAAAAAAAGAAAAAAAAAATAGAGGTAAAATGAATGTAAGAAAAAAAATATGGAGAATCACAGCATTTACCTAAATCAGACCTTGTGAACAGCAGCTGTATGATTTCAGGTAAGCTCCTGGTGCCAATAAGTTAATTTTGTGTTTTACGCAGGCTCTTATTTGTGAAGTCTTTTTTACTGTTACATTTTTCTATATCTACATTTTCTTTAAATCTATTAAACTTTATTTTCACAGGATCACAGTTAGATTGGAAGGGACCTCCAAGATCATCGAGCCCAGACCAGGACCATAGAATCTAGTGCAGATCACACAGGAATTCATCCAGGTGGGACATGAAAGTCTCCAAAGAAGGAGACTCCACAACCTCTCTGGGGAGCCCTTTCCAGTACTGTGAGATCCCCACAGTGAGGAAGTTCATCCTCATGTTGAGATGGAGGCTCCTGTACTGTAGTTTCTGTCCATTGCCCCTTGTCCTATCACAGGGTGGAACTGAGCAGAGCCTGTCCCCTCCCTCTTGTCACTCAGCCCTCAGATATTTATAAACATTTATTAACCCCCCTCTCAGTCTTCTCTTCTCCAGACTAAACAGCCCCAGGTCTCTCAGCTTCTCCTCACAGGGCATATGCTCTAGTCCCTTAGTCACCCTGGTAGCCCTCCATTGGACTCTCTCGAATAGATCTTTGTCCCTTTGAACTGGGGAGCCCAAAACTGGATGCAACATTCCAGGTGAGGTCTCACCAGGGCAGAGTAGAGGGGGAGGAGGACCTCCTTCAATCTGCTGGACACACTCCTCTTTCTTAATTCACCCCAGGATCCCATTGGCTCTCTTGGCCACAAGGGCACATTGCTGTCTTGTGGATAGTTTGTTGTCCACCAGGACTCCCAGGTCCTTCTCCACAGGGCTACTCTCTAGCAGATCACCTCCTAACCTGTACTGGTTTTGCCAGGTCTTCTTGAGCACATTTTTCTCATAAGATTATCTGTCATGTTTCTCAGTGCAGAGGGCCACAAAAATGATCAGGGGGCTGGAGCACCTCTGCTATGAGGACAGGTTGAGGGAGCTGGGTTGTTCAGCCTGGAGAAGAGGAGGCTCTAGGGAGACCTAATAGCAATCTTCCAGTATCTGAAGGGGGCCTACAAGGATGGAGAGAGACAGTTTGCAAAGGCCTGTGGTGATAAGGCAAGGGCCAATGGCTTCAAACTGGAGAAGAATGTATTTAGATTGGATGTTAGGAAGAGGTTCTTTACTATGAGGGTGGCAGAACACTGGAACAGGTTACCAGGTGGCTGGGCCCCACCCCTTTAGATATTCAAAGTGAGCCTTGACAGGGCTCTGGGCAACCTGATCTAGGTGGGGATGTCCCTGCTGACTGCAGTGGGGGGTGGACAAGATGACCTTCAGAGGTCCCTTGCAGCCCAGCCCACTTTATGATTCCATGATTCCATGAATTAGTTTTGCTCTCAGCTCTCCCCATAATAATTTTAAACTAAACAATAATCCTTATGTCTGAAGCGGCTTCTGCACTGAACAGTTGTTCCAGTGGGATATGAAATTTAAATGGCAATAGCTGTACTTGCTTAATTCCACAATTATCAGGTAAATCAGATTTTTTTTGTGTAAATTGTGCGTTCTCCTCTCATATTAACCATTTCAACAGCAGTGTGAATCTGCTGTCCTCATTTAAAAAAGTCTTCATTTTAGTTTAGTTTAACTAAAGAAGTTTAACTTTGCTGAAGAGTGACAGAAAGCTTTTAGTTCAGCATGTTTAGCACATACTAGCTGATATAGTGGAAAATTGCAAAGACCAAAATCAATGGCTGCACATTCAGAGTAAAGCTTAAAGGGAAAAGGACTTCTCTTAGTTTTTCCTTGCAGCTCTGGGAACCAAAATATTTAATTGTGAGTTAAGAAAAATATCAAACTGTGTTGCATGTGCATGCCTGTTTTGCTACCCTTCTAATGTTAGAGTGAGTCAATAACACTTGGTGTCCTTTTCTTCCCAAAGAACGTAATGAAAACTTCATTCCTAGCAGCAATGATCTTTTTTCTTTTTCTTTTCTTTTCTTTTCTTTATTTTTTTCCCCCCTGAGAAGGGTAGGAATTGCACATTAAATTAAAATAATTTGTTCCAGAAAAGGATTCAGGTATTGTGGTTCTGAGTATTGACACATGTAATTCTCAGGTGGCTTCTGTCTAGAGTGAAACCCCAAGCAACTCTTCCTGAAGCAGTTCACTGGTGGGGGGATTCCAGGAAAAAATGTAATCCAGACTGAACTGCTAAGCACAAAATACTGCATTCCAAACACTGTGTTCAGTTTTGGGCTTCTCACTAAAAGAAGGACATTGAGTTGTTGGAGTTTGTCCAAAGGAGGGCCGCAAAGCTTGTGAGGGGTCTGGAGATCCAGTCTTATGAGAAGCATCTGAGGGAACCAGGATTCCTTAGCCAGAAGAAAAGGAGACTCAGAGGAGACCTTCTCACTCTCTACAACTACCTGAAAGGAGTTTTTATGAGGTGAGGATCAGTCTCTTCTCCCTAGTATCAAGTAATAGGATAAGAGGAAATGACTTCAAGTTACACCATGGGAGGTTTGGTTTGGATATTCGGAAAAATTTCTTTAACTGAAAGAGTTTTCAAGCCCTGGAACAGGCTGCCCAGGAAAATCATAGGATCATGGAATGTTCCAGGCTAGAAACAACCTCCGAAGGTCATCTAGTCCAACCTCCCCACATCAGCAGGGACATCCCCAACTAGATCAGGTTGCCCAGGGCCTCATTGAGTCTTAACATGAATATCTCCATGGAAGTGGCCTCAACCACCTCCCTGGGCAACCTTTTCCAGTGTTCCACCACCCTCATAATAAAGAACCTGTTCCTGATGTCCAGTCCAAATCTGCCCTTCTCTAGTTTGAAGCCATTGCCTCTCATCCTGTCACTGCAGGCCCTTGTAAACAGTCTCTCTTCATCCTTCCTGTAGGCCCCCTTCAAGTACTGGCAAGCTACTATTAGGTCTCCCTGGAGCCTCCTCTTCTCCAGGCTGAACAGCCCCAGTTCCCTCAGCCTGTCCTCGTAGCAGAAATGGTGAGGTCACTATCCACGGCAGTTTTACAAAGCTCTATAGATGTGTTGCTGAGGGATATGCTTTAGTGCTGGACTTCGCAGTGATAGCTAAACTATCTTAACCTTTTTTCCCAGCCTGAAAGATTCTGTGCTTCTATGTAGGTATTTACTCAGAGGAAGACTATTGGGTAATGCTCGGCCAAGGGGTTAGTCATCTTCTTAAGTACTGAAGATAGGGTTGGTATAATCTTTCTCACCAGATGTGTTTTAGAAGTAACAAGTGGCTCTCTGAACATAGAAGCAGGTCTGAGTGAGTACCATAAGCTGGTATTCAAATATGAGAATTTAACTTCCTTTCTTGATGTTTTGCTTCAGGCCATAGATTCCAACACTTAATAAAAGGCATTTCCTCTCTACCATTTAAAACTCATAGTCAGCACCTTGCATAAAGCACTTACAGCAGAACAAGGCCTTGACACCAGGTACCGGAATCTCCTAGAACCATGCTGCTGGTCACAGGTCCATGTTTTGCTTCCAATTAAGTCACTCTAAACATAACACAAGGTTTTGATGGAAATCAGAATGAATTTTAAGCTACTGAAGGGCAAAGTGAACAATGTAGTTGCTAGATTTGTAAAGCAAATGCAAGGAAACAAGGCAATTACATACCTTATTAGCCAGCTGCACTTGGCTTGATTTCCTGACTCCACTCTGCTTGTTTGCCCAAGAGCTGACAGGATGGATTCGTAGCTTGTTAGAGCTAGGACCAAGTTCCTCTAACAAGCCTCATCCATCTGTCCTCATCTCTCCTGAGCTGGAACCTCTGACTTAGGACAGTGTCTGTCTTTAATGACCTGTGTTAGTCACCAAGGTTTCTACAAAGTGTAAACATAGCCCAAGGGACTTGCCAATAATCCACAGTCTTGATAGTTAATTTGATTACTGTTTAAATTTATGAGCATTCTGCTAATGTAAATCTGTCTGATGTAATATTAGCTACTTATACACAAACATGTTTTTGAAATACTGCTTCATACTGTGTTGCCCAGATAGTGTTGCCTCTCTCTTCATCAGCAGATGATGCATTAATACTACGTAAGTGGTGCTGTGGTGCACTTTGTAATACACAGGTTGATGAATACACATGGAATTATCTGAGCTTGTAAGACTTTTAAGTAACTAACTTTGCTAGAACATCAGGATTATTTACCATCAAAAAACTTCAAGGATAACAAAAATGTAGGTGAAACACTGGGGAGGGGGGAAACCAGGGTACAGTGCATATGGTTTGTTATTTGAGAAAAACTTTATGAGCAAATAATGAGTTTTACAAATTTTGTGAATAGACTAAAACCTCAGGAAAATGTTCATGACTGCAAAAGGAACCAGGCTTTTTTCCAGCTTTTTGGTGAATTAAGTAACAAAAAAAAAGTAATGGAAATTATGTCTCTGAAGTACTTTATTCAGTAGAAAAAGGCATGTTGTTTACTTTTTTTTTGGGGGGGGGGAGGGGAGGTATGTTACCTTTTATTCACAAGTTTTGTTCAATTTTTAATAAAAATAGTACCTTCAAGATGAAAAGCCACAAATGGTGAAATTTATCAACATTGAGCGGGAAACCTTAGGAAGTCCAAAAAATCAGTATTTCATCATCACGTTGACCTATTTCAGACATATCTGATGGCAAAATTTATCTTAGTTGGACTGGGAAAGTCTTCTTCATTGGAAGAATTTTCTCCCCTTGCACAGCCTGGGAAGACACGTTGGCCTGAGTGATAGGTGAGCCTGAAGACAATGCTCAGCATCTACATCTAATCAAGTGAGGGTGTTGCATTTTAATGATTCCCAACATGACCACTGCTCGGTTTCTTCAAGATAATTAGGGATGAGTTGGGCTTCCAGGCTTTCATCTTTAGAGCTTAAATTCTGTGCAAATTTCATTTTGGGTCGTTTGTTTAATCTTGCCTTGGGCAAGAGGGAATCTCTCATTACTATGTGTTTAATCTGTCAGACTTGGAATAAGTGGGAGTTTTCTTTTACCTTTAGTGCAAAGGTACCTGATATGTGAGGGTTTGATAAAAAGCAAGAGCTAACACCAGCTTTACTGAAAGCATCCTACTTTGCTAGGGAATCTCAAATCCCCAAAGTCTCCCACCTGCAACACATTCATGTCTAATTCATTAAATTTCTGGTGGCAGCTGAGCCTCGCCACTTACTCTACACTTCTAGTTTGAGATGTAGAGGTGTGTCTTTGCAGCTACCCACTTTTCCAATATAAACAATTAGATATTTTAATGTATGTTTTCCCTCCAAAGAATAAAATGCACAAGATTAGCTGCCACTATCTACACATTCACCAATTCAAAATGGTGTAAGCATTTTGCAGAAGAACTGGTGCAGCTCTCAAGAGCAGGGGAAGACTGGCAGCCTTGAAAATTGAAGTTGTCTGTCCACTGACTGGTTGCTGTGACCGAGCTCACTATGGGGTTTCCTGTCAGATGCTGTTGAGATGCACAACTCTGTTTTGGAGATTCAGTTTATTATCATGGGATAACTGTGATGTCCAGTACAAGTCTTTGGTAACATAAAAAATACGCTACTAATTGCACACTAATCAACACTTACTAATCACAGAATTGTAGACTCATAGAATATTAGGGATTGTAAGGGACCTCTGGAGAGCATATAATTAAATTCCCTTTCTAAAGCAGGTATGGCTTGATCAGGTTTCACAGGAACTTGCCCAGGTGGGTTTTGAAAGCATCCATAGAAGGAGGCTCCACAACCTCTCTGGGCAGCCTTTTCCACTGGTCTGCCACCCTCAAAGTAAAGAAGTTACTCCTTAAGTTCAAGTGAAAACCACTGACAAGAGTGCAGCCCCTTCTTCTTGACCTCCACCCTTTACATATTATATGGTTATGTAAGATCACCTCACAGTCTGCTCCATTCCAGGCTAAAGAGACCCAGGCCTCTCAGCCTTTCCTTGTAAGAGAGATACTCCAGTCCCCTCATCATACTCATGGTACTCTATTTGACTCTCTCCAGCAGTTCCCTGTCCCTTGAATTGGGGAGCCCCAAACTGGACACCATACTTCAGATGCAGCCTCACCAGTGCAGAGAAAAGGGGGAGGAGAACCTCCCTTGATCTGTTGCCCATACTTTTCCTCATGCACCCCAGAACATTGTTGCCCTTCATGGCCACAAGAACATGTTGCTTGCTTATGGTGAATGTGTGGTCCACCAGCATTGCCAGGTCCTTCTCTGCAGAGCTGTTTTTGAGCAAGTCACCCCCTGATCTGTATTGATCCATGGAGTTATTCCTCTTCAGGTTCAGGACTCTATGCTTGCCCTTGTTGAACTTCATGAGGTTCACCTCTACCCAATTCTCCAGCCTGTCCAAGTTTCACTGAATAGCAGTACAACCTTGTGGTGTGTCAGCACTTGTCCCAGTTCTGTGTCTTCAGCAGACTTGTTGAGAGTACACTCTGTTCCCTCATCAGACTGTTGATGAACATATCCAACAGGTCTGGATCCAGTACTGGCCCCTAAGGAATGCAACTAGACACTGGCCTCCAACTATACCCTGAACCACTGCTCACTACCCTCTGTGTTCTGCCCTTCAGCCAGTTCTCGGTCCACCTCACTGTCCACTCTGACACACACTACCTAAGTTTGCATTATATTATGGGGGACAGTGTTGAAAACCTTGCTAAGTTCGAGGTAGACAGCATCCACTGCTCTCCCTCATTTGCTCAGCTGGTCACACCATAATAGAAGTCTATCAGATTGGTCAAATATGATTTGCCCTTCATGAATCCATGCTGACTATTCCTGATAAACTTGTTTACTCCACACGCTTAGAGATGACCTCCAGAATGCTTTTCCAGGGATGAAGGTGAGGCTGATTGACCTGTAGTTTCCTAGGTTTCATAGTTTCATAGTTTCATAGTTTCATTCAGGGTTGGAAGGGACCACAAGGATCATCTAGTTCCAACCCCCCTGCCATGGGCAGGGAAACCCCACACTAGATCAGGCTGGACAGAGCCTCATCCAGCCTGCTCTTAAACACCCCCAGGGACGGGGCCTCGACCAC
The DNA here is from genome assembly GCA_011125475.1 of Melanerpes aurifrons. Classification (NCBI taxonomy): domain Eukaryota; kingdom Metazoa; phylum Chordata; class Aves; order Piciformes; family Picidae; genus Melanerpes; species Melanerpes aurifrons. Next base: position 4,618,047 of record WWNC01000059.1, read on the forward strand.
CTCCCTGGACAACCCATTCCAGGGTCTCACCACTCTCATGGTGAAGAACCTCCTCCTCACATCCAGCCTGAATCTCCCCACCTCCAGCTTCATTCCATTCCCCCTAGTCCTATCACTACCTGACATCCTGAGAAGTCCCTCCCCAGCCTTCCTGTAGGCCCCCTTCAGATACTGGAAGGCCACAATTAGGTCACCTCAGAGCCTTCTCTTCTCCACACTGAACAGCCCCAACTCCTTCAGTCTGCTCTCATAGGAGAGGTGCTCCAGCCCTCTGATCATCCTTGTGGCCCTTCTCTGGACACGTTCCAGCACCTCCACATCCCTCTTGTAATAGGGGCTCCAGAACTGGACACAGTACTCCAGGTGGGGTCTCACCAGGGCTGAGTAGAGGGGGAGGATCACCTCCCTCGACCTGCTAGCCACACTTCTCCTGATGCAGCCCAGCATCTGATTGGCCTTGCGGGCTGCAAGTGCACATTGGGAGCTCATGTTGAGCTTTTTGTCCACCAGCACCCCCAAGTCTCTCTCCTCAGGGCTGCTTTCCAGCCAGTCACTGCCCAGCCTGTATTTGTGCCTGGGATTGCCTCGACCCAGATGCAGGACCCTGCACTTGCTCTTATTGAACTTCATGAGGTTGGCTTGTGCCCACCTCTCCAGCCTGTCAAGGTCCCTCTGGATGGCCTCCCTTCCCTCCAGTGTGTCTGCTGCACCACACAGCTTGGTGTCATCAGCAAACTTGCTGAGGGTGCACTCAATGCCACTGTCCATGTCACCCACAAAGATGTTGAACAAGACAGGTCCCAGGACTGATCCCTGAGGGACTCCGCTTGTCACTGGCCTCCACTGGGACATGGACCCATTGACAGCCACTCTTTGGGTGCGGCCATCAAGCCAGTTCCTTATCCATCTAGTGGTCCACCCATCAAACCCATGTGTCACCACTTTGGAGACCAGGATGTGGTGCGGGACAGTGTCAAAGGCTTTGCTCAGGTCTAGGTAAATGACATCAGTTGCTCGCCCCTCATCTATTAATGTTGTCACCTGCTCATAGAAGGCCACCAGGTTGGTCAGGCAGGATTTGCCCTTGGCAAAGCCATGCTGGCTGTTCCCAATTACCTCTTCACTATTCTTTTGAGCAAGTAGTGACTCCAGGAGGATCTGCTCCATGATCTTTCCAGGCACAGAGGTGAGACTGACTGGCCTGTAGTTCCCTGGTTCCTCCTTCTTACCCTTTTTGAAGATGGGGGCAATGTTTCCCCTTTTCCAGTCCGTGGGGACTTCCCCAGATTGCCATGACTTTTGAAATATAACAGAGAGGGTTTAGCAACCTCATCTGCCACTTCTCTTAGTACCCGTGGGTGTATCCCGTCGGGTCCCATGGACTTGAACACTTTCAGGTTCTTCAGATGATCACGAACCTGATCTGCACTTACAATGGGCAGTTCTTCCTCCCCATCCCTGGCTTTGACTTCCATAACATCAGGAGTGTGGCTAGAGGCCCTTGCAGTGAAGACTGAGGTAAAGAAGTTATTAAGTACCTCAGCCTTTTCCTCATCCCTTGTGACCATGTCACCATTTTCCTTTCTGAGGAGGCCCACACCTTCCTAGTCTTCTTCTTCCCATTAATATAACTGTAAAAGTTCTTAGTGTTCCCTCTAATCTCCTGGCTAGATTCAATTCAAACTCTGCTTTGGCTTTCCTAACCAGGACTCTCGCTGCTCGGGCAGCTTCCTTATATTCCCCCTGTTCTACCTGTCCTTCTCTCCACTTCCTGTAGAGTTTCCTTTTAAGTAATAGTGTGTCCAGTAGCTCCTTGCCCATCCAGGCAGGCCTCCTAGCATTCTTACCTGCTTTTCTCTTTGTTGGTACACAGAGCTCCTGGACACAGAGGAGGTGGTCCTTGAATACTGACCAGCTATCCTGGGTCCCTCTTCCCTCCAGGGCTTTGTCCCACGACACTTTGGCTAGCAGATCCCTGAAGCGATCAAAATCTGCACGCCTAAAGTCTAGGGTCGTGAGCTTGGAATACTTCCTCCTGATTGCCCTGAGGATGTTAAATTCAACTGCTTCATGGTCACTGCAGCCAAGGCCATCTCTGAGCCTCACATTGCTTACCAGCCCTTCCTGTTGGTGAGAACAAGGTCCAGCATAGCACCATTTCTTGTTGGTTCCTCTACCATTTGGAGGAGGAAGTTGTCTTCTATGCAGTCCAGGAACATCCTGGATTGCTGGTGCCTTGCTGTGTTGTCCCTCCAGCAGATGTCCGGGTGGTTGAAATCACCCATGAGGACCAGGGCTTGTGACCTGGAAGCCGCTTCTATTTGCCTATGGAGGGCCTCATCTGCTTGGATCTGCTGGTCAGGTGGCCTGTAGGAGACCCCCACAGTAATATCTCCTTCCCTGTCCTGCCTTTAATTTTAACCCATACGCTCTCAACTAGCTCATCATCCCTCCCCAGTTGGAGCTCCACTGATTCCAACTGGCTACTGACATAGAGGGCAACACCTCCTCCTCTCCTTCCCTGCCTATCCTTCCTAAAGAGTTTATATCCATCTATGCCTACATTCCAGTCATGGGATTCATCCCACCAAGTTTCAGTAACTGCCACTATGTCGTGGCATCCCAGCAGCACAGTGGCCCTTAACTCATCCTGTTTGTTGCCCAAGCTGCGCGCATTCGCATAGAAGCACTTCAGCTGGGCTGGCCCTGGCCTCCTCTTGTGCCAATTCCCCTCGGTTTCCACAGAATGTCCTGGTGGATCATTCGTGGCTTGCCTCAGGGCAGCAAGTTGAGAGCCCTTACCATCTCTCCTTCTCTCTACTGCTGGTGAGCTGCCCCTCTGTTTGTCACCAGCCAGCAGGAGACTATAAACCCCTTCCCCCTTCAAATCTAGTTTAAAGCCCTATCAATGAGCCCTGCCAATTCCTGTCCCAGGATTCTTATCCCCCTCTGGGACAAGTGTGTCCCATGAGTTGTTTTCAGCTCAGGTGCCTTGAAAACCAATCCATGATTCTCCTTCTTTCCTTTTTTTCTGATGATTTGAGTGACATTGCCTTTCTCCAATCCTCAGGCACCTTTCAAAAAGGATGGAAAATGGCTTAGAAATAACCTTAGCCAGCTTCTTCAGTACTCATGGGTGCATCCTGTCAGGAGCTATAGACCAGCAGGACAACTGAGGTGATTTTTCCCCCTCTATTCTGCTCTGGAGAGATCCTGTCTGGAGTACTGCATCCAGTTCTGATGTCCCCAACATGACAAGGACATCAAAATGCTGGAGTGGGTCCAGAGGAGGGCCACAAAGATGATCAGAGGGTTGGAACATCTTCCCTATGGGGACAGGCTGAGAGTTCAGGATGTTTAACATGGAGAAGAGAAGGCTAGGCTCCATGGGGACTTTATAGAGGCCTTTCAGTGCCTGAAGGAGCCCTACAAGTAAGCTGGGAGGGACATTTAACAAGAGCATGTAGTGACAGGATGAGAGGTAATGGATTGAACCTGGAAGAGGGTAGATTTAGACTGGATCATAGGAAGAAATTTTTCATAGTGGGGATGGTGAGACACTGGTTGCCCAAAGAAGTTTCCCAGGGAAACTTGAGCAACCTGGTCTAGTGAAAGGTGTTCCTGCCCATGCCAGAGGTGTTTGAAACTGGCAGATGAGCTAGCTAAGCCACTCTCCATCATTTTTCATCAGTCCTGGCTCACTGGAGAGGTCCCAGAAGACTGGAAGCTGGCCAACATGGTGCCTATCCACAAGAAAGGTTGATTGGATGAGCCAGGGAATTATAGGCTGGTCAGCCTGACCTCAGTGCCAGGCAAGATCATGGAACAGGTCATCTTGAGTGCAATCACACAGCACTTACAGGATGGCCAAGGGATCAGGCCCAGCCAGCATGGATTTAGGAAGGGCAGGTCCTGCCTGACAAACCTGATCTCCTTCTATGATCAGGTGACCCACCTGGTAGATGTGGGGGGTCCTGTGGATGTAGTCTACCTGGACTTCAGCAAGGCCTTTGACACTGTCCCCCATAGCAAACTCCTGGCCAGGCTATCAGCCCATGGCTTGGACGGGGGCACACTGCGATGGGTTAGGAACTGGCTGGATGGCCGAGCCCAGAGAGTGTTGGTGAATGGTGCCACATCCAGCTGGCGGCCAGTCACCAGTGGTGTGCCCCAGGGATCAGTGCTGGGCCCTGTGCTCTTTAACATCTTTATTGATGATCTGGATGAGGGCATTGAGTCCATCATCAGTAAATTTGCGGATGACACCAAGCTGGGGGGCAGGAGTTGATCTGCTGGAGGGTGGAGAGGCTCTGCAGAGGGACCTCGACAGTCTGGACAGATGGGCAAAATCCAAGGGCATGAGATTGAACACATCCAAGTGCCGGGTTCTGCACATTGGCCACAGCAACCCCATGCAGAGCTACAGGCTGGGGTCAGAGTGGCTGAAGAGTGGCCAGACAGAGAGGGACCTCAGGGTACTGGTCGATAGTAGGCTGAACATGAGCCTGCAGTGTGCCCAGGCAGCCAAGAGGGCCAATGGTATCCTGGCCTGCATTAAGAACAGTGTGCCCAGCAGGAGCAGGGAGGTCATTCTGCCTCTGTACACTGCATTGGTTAGGCCACACCTTGAGTATTGTGTCCAGTTCTGGGCCCCTCAGTTTAGGAAGGATGTTGACTTGCTGGAACGAGTCCAGAGAAGGGCAACAAAGTTGGTGAGGGGTTTGGAACACAAGCCCTGTGAGGAGAGGCTGAGGGGGCTGGGGTTGCTTAGCCTGGAGAGGAGGAGACTCAGGGGTGACCTTATTGCTCTCTACAACTACCTGAAGGGAAGTTGTAGACAGGCGGATGATGGTCTCTTCTGCCAGGCAGCCAGTACCAGAACAAGAGGACGCAGTCTCAGGCTGCACAGTGGAGGTTTAGGTTGGATGTTAGGAAGTAGTTCTATACAGAGAGAGTGATTGCCCATTGGAATGGGCTGCCCAGGGAGGTGGTGGAGTCACCATCATTTGAAGTTTTCAGGAGGAGACTTGATGGGGTGCTTGGTGCCATTCTTCTTCTTCTTCTTCTTCTTCTTCTTCTTCTTCTTCTTCTTCTTCTTCTTCTTCTTCTTCTTCTTCTTCTTCGTATTCGTATTCGTATTTGTATTATAACTCGATAGATCTGTAAGGTCTTTTCCAACACAAAACATTCTATGCTTCTGTGATCCTATGGTCTGGAGGTTTTCAGCTTGTCTAGTTGATCTCAAACCCAGCCCTCCCTGACTAAGGGAGCATCTTTCTTCCTCCAGACTTCCTCTGGAAGGAAGTGGAGACAGGGAACAGGCCACCACTGGAGAGCCTACACTGTAAACAGCTCATCACTGGTCAGTTAAACAAATGCAGATCCAGGTTTGAGTAAAGACAGCATTTTAGGACTATATAAAGAAACATAGACAAGTACATAATGTGAAAGAGGCCCCATATATAATCTAAATTTGTATGTAGTTTGACTTAAAAAGTCATGAAAAAAGACCACAGTGTAAAGTGTGTTAGTAATCATGAAATAACCTTCAAGTAGAGCCTAGAGTAAGGTAAAAAAAGTCTCTCACAATCACCATGCTGCTTCAAGCAAAGAACTTGGGATCCTATCAACTTCCTCTGGTCCTCACCAAGCTGAAAACCTCACTGTTAGGACTCCTGGGAAGGTTGAAAGTATGAACGAAACACCCGGAAAAGGGGTAGAAATGTGCATACAATTTTATCTACACTATTGTGACTTTTTTTGATAACAGTTTAGTTTAGTTTAGTTTAGTTTAGTTCAGTTTAGTTTAGTTTAGTTCAGTTTTGTTTTGTTTTGTTTTGTTTTGTTTTGTTTTGTGTCCCCCCTGTAATAATTACGTCTGGACTAATAACTACCCTTTGATCGGGCTACTAAGATTTTACTTACTCAGACAATAAATTATGGATTTTACATTTCACTGAATTAATCTTTTCTCAGTACAAAACTTTGAGTGTAACTTATCTGAGCTGTATCTGTAACCAGTGACATAACCTTGAGTAGATTTTATGCTCCCATAAGAAGTGGGCTGTTTTCAAAGAAAAGGTAAGCGAATTGTGCACCATGTGGTGGACTTCAGATTTTTATGAATTTGTAGTTACCACTAGTTGTAAGAATAATTAGAAAGTGAAAGGATTTAGAATTCATCAATTTACATGTCATGTAGGCTCCATTTCAGTCACATCCATGTTTCTAGTCTTATAGGGCTGTAACAACCGAGGCTGTTACACCTGACAGCACTGGTTTGGGGGACAGTAGGAGCATTGCCTTTCTCTGGGATTGCTCTGAGAAAAGCCAGGAAACAAGGGAAATTTACTGAGACATTGTGGAGAAAAATGTTTGCTGTTTTCATTGCCAACCAGGAGTCACAGAGTCATGAACAAACTGTTATGAAAGGACCCAGTTCGTTCAAACCAAAATTGGGTTCCTTGGGAAGCCTGTGTTGAGCAGAAAGAACATTACAAAGGCACCATCTGAAAACCAACATATGCTGTGAATTCTCTGGCATCTCTTATACAAGATTCCTGGGGTCTGTGTACAAGGCCATGATCTGCTCCAGATCCAGCCTCCCCCACTCCTCATTTAAGCTATAGAAAAAGGCTGGCTCTCAGGGAAGTGCATTTTCCTTTGCCTGTAACTGCCATCTATCTGTCTGAGATAAGTGTGTAGTTTAAGGAAATGGACATTTCTGGGAATAACCTAAGTAATGCCATTTTGTATATATTGCCTCCATTTTACTTAAATGAGCAGATCATGTACTTCATTATTTCTTTCTCTTTTTTTCCCCCTTGCCCCTCCCAGTTAATCAGCAACACAAACAAGGATACATTCAATTCAACCCTGATTGCAGTGGATGGGATGTAGGGAACAAATAGTTATGAGACAATCTAAAACAAGGGTGTGATTCATGCCATGGCAAAGGCAAGGCACTGCAGATGCAAACGGTTTCCAGGAAAAGAAGTTGAGGAGTAAACAGCCATTTTTTTATTGCATTTCCACATGACAAAGACTTTTAAATATAAGCAGATGGTAATAGTATTAAAACTTAGGACAACAAGCTCAGTGGAAAGAAGGTGGAAACACAAAGCACAAAGGTGGAAACTGAAGACTGAAGAACCATGTGAAAACCAGAGGGACCCACCCTGCAAGATCATTTGTATAAAGAGAGATACATACTTGAACGTGTCCAGAGAAGGGCAATGAGGCTGGTGAGAGGCCTCAGGAAAAACTCTATGAGGAGAGGCTGAGGGAGCTGGGGTTGCTTATCCTGGAGAAGAGGAGACTCAGGGGTGACCTTATTGCTCTCTACAACTACCTGAAAGGAGGCTGTAGACAGGTGGCAGTTGGTCTCTTCTCCCAGCAGGAGAACAAGAGAACACAGTCTCAAGCTGCTCCAGGGGTGGTTTAGGCTCAAGGTGAGGAGAAAGTTCTTCACAGAAAGAGTTGTTGGCTATTGGAATGTGCTGCCCAGGGAGGTGGTGGAGTTACCATCCCTGGAAGTGTTCAAAAAAAGACTAGATGTGACATGTGGTGCCATGGTTTAGTTGTCATGAGGTGTTAGGTATTAGGTAATAGATCGGACTTGATTACCTCTGAGGTCTTTTTCAACCTGATTGTTTCTGTAATTCTGTGGTATGTGGTTGCATGTCATGCTCCAGGATCTTGTTGATTATAAGAGTTTATAATGTTTGGTTAACAGGAAGGGAGAAAGAGGAGGACACCTCTTGGAGGCTGTGAAGAAAGGATAACAGAAGGAGGTGGAAAAAGTTGTCAGCTTTGTCAGCTTCCCAATAGTTAAAAAAAAAGAAAAAATCATCTATTATGCAGCATTTTGGTCTTTTCTTGTTACCTTCTTATTTAACCTCCTTGCTCTCAAGTGGTTGCTAAAGTAATTAATTAGGGACTCATCAGGCATTTGGGTTCTTTGTAAAGCTAATGGAGAGAGATCACTATTTCTTCCTGACAGAGAAAGCCCTTCACCAAAGCTATGAAGTGTGTGAGAATAACTGGAGAATCCACCACCTACATGTAATCTGGGCTTCTCCATTTCAGTTTTTTTGAATACTGATTTTTTGAACACTCTGCATGCCAAAGTGGATTGCAGAGGTGGCTTCTGAAGGTAAATTTGATGAGTGTTTGGATCTGTGAAGAGGAATGGTCCCCTACAGCTGGTAGATTTCTGGCTGAATTTATGTTAGCAAATGAACACCTGCTTTCTTCTCAACCTTAGGGTGATACTCACACTTGAGAAGTTTTTGATAAAGCTCTAGATAGGAAGTTACAGCAATTCATTATTTTCAGGCTGGCGCTTGTGTGTGTGTGTGTGTGTTCAATTGGCTCTGAGTATTGTAGTGTCCTAGTTCATGACTCAGAATTCTCCCTTCTATTAGAAAAAAAATTATAAAGGAAACAGTTGGGGAACAGAAACAACATAGAACTGGTTGAGGGAAATACCTGATTTAAAGGAAGGAATGAAAACAGTCACATGAGGAAATTGGTCTGCTTAGCACACATAGATTGCACCTAAGGGTACACACAGGACTTGTGAATTACTGTCTAATTATGAACAAAACTAATTAAGACGCCTTAATCAATGGCAACATACTTCAACAGAGTCCTTGCAGTGATGAGTGGCCACTGAGACAGGTAGGACAGTGTATTGGTGCTACAGAAACATACTAAGCAATGACCATTTCCCAAGAGGGAGGTAATGTGCGAAGGCATTAAGTCACTGTTCATCAATATTGTACACAATAATTCACTGACAATAAACTAAAAACATCAAATTACAGTGTTTCTAAAAAGCATCTATTCTATCTCCCATCCTTTCTGCTTCAAACATCCTGAAAACAACATACTCTGTAAAGCTAATGTTCTGGCTTGTGCTAGAGCAAAACTAATTCTGTTCAGTGTTTTTACTTTTCACCTCAGTCTCTTCTAAGTAACTGCACTTTGCTAAGTTGATGGCATATTTTCCGGGCAGTATCTTCTTGAAGTCATAATGTTTGATATTTATAGTTACTACCAAGGACTGGGATGCAGAAAATCTCTTGCTTATGTACTGTGCTAGGGTGCTGTAATCAAGAAGTGGCACCTGCAAGGAGTACAAGTGACCCTAAGGTGACCACTTCATATTCACTATAAAGATGAGTGAGGGTCAAACTCAGTCTCTGTTCTTCAATGGCCAGCATCCAAGGAGGACTTCATCTTCCTTCAATTCCAAACAATGTGTTCCTGAATCTAGTTCCTGAATCCAGTTCCCATCAGTCACTGTGTCTGTAATCAATGATGATGGTGACATAATTGTCAACAGGGAGGCTGGGCTCAGTGTTAGTTTTGTATGTAGTTCTGTATTTCATTTTATTCTTATCATTTTTGCTAAACACCTTTTTGTTTTCCAGTCCATAAAACTCTCTTGCTTATTCCCACTCTGCTTTCCTTGGGGAAAGGACAGGGATTAACAGGGTGTATCTGTCAACTCTCTAGTGGCCAGCTGTGGTGGGTTGAAGTTTCCCCCCAACATTAACTTTGTCAGAGCAACCCAGTTAGAAACAAATGAAGTTGTGTTTATAAGCACAATCTACACTCTACAATGGAATGCAATGAATATGTACAAAATATACAGCATTTACAATGTTATACAGATATTTATAAGGACCTCTCTGGCCAAAGACCAGGGGAAGCTGCTAGCTTCTCCCTTCCTGCCTTCCCCTTACCCCCCTGTACAAAAGGGACAAGAGAAAGGAGCAAAGGAGTTAGACTTAGCCAAGGCCAGCCAAAGTATGAAGATTATCTCTCCTGAGTGAAGCAAAACAGCCAGATATCAGAAGAGAAGAGAAAAGGGAAGAATTGTTACGGTACAGCTCCTCTTATTCTAGATAATTACCCAACGACTTTGTTTAGAATAATCTTTTGTTTTCCTTTTTGCATCCAATAGTGATTTATATTTTTCTACTTTTCTGCTCAAAATCTGTAACTAAATTTTAAAGACATAGCCTAAAACCACCACACCAGCCCAGACCTAATGCTTGTCAACTAACAAAATATAAATTCTGAGGGCCTTAAAAATTTCAAAATAACACCAGAAGAGAAAAAAAAGAGAGGAAGTAAATTGAAAAGCGAGACAAAAATATACAAATCTGTTTGTTTTAATGCTAATCCCAAAATTTCTTGAACAGTGCAGTTATGAGAACCTAAATGAGGCACAGAAATCACAGAACCATAGAATTGTTTTGGCTGGAAAAGATGTCTGAGATAAATGAGTCCAACTGCTGACCTGACACAACCATGACCATTAAACCACATCCTGAAGCGACATTTCTCCACATTTTCTGAAAACACCCAGGGATGGGGATTCCAGCAACCTCCCTGGGCCTCCTATTGTTGAGTACTCTTTCAGTAAAGAATTTTTTCCTAATATCCAATCTAAACCTCCCTTGGCACAACTTCTGGCCATTGCATGTTGTTCTATCACCTGATACTAGTGAGAGGAGGCCAAGCCCCGTCTTACTGAAATCTCCTTTCAGGGAGTTGTAGAGAACTATGAAGTCTCCCCTGAGCCTCCTCTTCTCCAAATTAAACAATCCCATTTCCCTCAGCCGTTGCTTGAAAGACTCATTCTACAGACCCTTCACCAGCTTTGTTGCCCTTCTCTGGACATGATTCAGCACCAAAATGTGCTTCTTGTAGTGAAGGGCTCAAAACTGAACATTGTATGCTAGGCGTGGCCTCACCAGCGCTGTGTACAGGGGCAGGATCACTTTGCTACTCCTGATGGCTACTCTATTCCTGAGACAGGCCAGGATGCTGTCACCCTGGCTCATGTTCAGCTGGCTGTCAACCAGCATCCCCAGGCTCTTTACTGAAAGGCAGCTTTCCAGCCACTCTGCTTCAGGCTTCTAACATTGTCTGAGGTTGCTGTGACCCAAGTGCAGGACCTAGCAATTTGCTTTGTTAAACCTCTTATAATGACCTTGACCCACTGATCCAGCCTTCTTACCTTTGAGCACATTACACATTCCCACCCAATTTTGTGTCATTTGCAAATTTGATGAGGGAGCAGTCAATCCTCTCATCTAGATCATTGATAAATATATTAAAGAGAGATGGCCAAAATATTGAGACCTGGGGAATACTACCAGTGACTGCCCACCTACTGGATTTAACTCCACTCACCAGCAACCTGGACCCAGCCATTCAGATGGTTCTTAATCCAGTGAATCATCCACCCATCCATGCCATGAGCAGCCAGTTTCTCCAGGAGGATGCTGTGAGAAATGGAGTCAAGGACTTTACTAAGTCTAGGTAAGCAACATCCACAGCCTTTCTTTCATCCACTAAGCAAGTCACCTGGTCACAGAAGGAGATCAGATTTGTTAATCAGGACCTACCCTTTATGAATTTATGCTAACTGTGCCTGATTATCTGGTTGTCCTGCACAACGTCAAGTATAAGAAAAGTTTTCTAAAGTGGAGAAGTGTAGCAGTCCATGCAAAAGGCACAATCTAAGTCAAGGTGTAGTCTTGGTAGTGAAAAAACCCTAGAACTTGTCATTCAAAAGGGAGAATTGTCCCATGATCCCAAAGGCAGTTTTCAGAAGCTTAAAAACTTAAATATTGAACAGAGAATAGCTTGCAAGTAATATAGTGAGTGCATTGAACAGTGCAGAATGTCTTTGCTGCTCTCACCTCCACACATTAATTTTTCCAACACAATTTTGCTGTAGTGTAGGTTTCTTGCTCCTAAATGCCTTGTCTAAAATTTGTACCCAAACACTACTTTTCTGTTGGTTACAATATTCATGGTCAGTTTATATTTACTTCCTACAAGTACTCAGTGGTTAATTATATTCCTTTTAATCGTTATTTTCTGATCTTCAGATGCACTTTTGTTATCCCTTTAAGGAAAGACACACATTCCTGTTATCATTGTGGTAATCCTTCTCTGTACAGATCCAATTGAAGCTAACCTTATTTTTGATGAAAAGTGACAAGAATTTCATTTAGTGTTCCATATGAGCCCTGGTGAATGGTCTGTTTCATCTGAGAAGCCATAATGGTTGGACTCAATGATCTTAAAGGTCTTTTCCAAATTAAACATTATATGGTTCTATGATTCTAAGTTTCAAGGAGAGAAACTTTGGTATGGGCCAGACATGAAAATACATTTTGTACATCAGCCCCCTAAGCATTTCCAGAAATATTAGGGTTTTGTGAAAGAAGTAACACATTTGTGTCCAGACAAGTGCAGAGATTCTATGGACATATTTAATTCATGAGGACTTTCTCAAGGAGAGTTCAGAACTCATTATCATTAGGCCTGGTTTCTCTGAACAGGCTCCAGAAAGTTTTGTTTTGTTACACTTCTGAACATAAAGCAGACATTGTAAACTGTGTTCATAAATGTAATAATAATAAAAATAAATAGATGAGTTAAGTTGACCATTATAGGAATAAGTATTTTTCTAAAGTGCCTCTAACCTGCACTACTTGTAGGTCAGCCTTTGAGCACAAAAGCCTGTACTGACTACTGTAGAAGTCACTGTATTTACTGTTTTCCAATTTCAAACTATCACTCATCCTTGAGACACTATTTATTTTTCTATATATATTCCCCTCACAGCCTTAAGTTCTCATTTGGATTTAAATACTGGTAGCCAAGGACAATGGATAAAAAGTGGGCTATCACGTCCAGTGACATTTTCTATCACATAAAATACCAAAAAGTTATTACTTTCAACCATATGTATTAGCAGTTAAAAGGGAGGGAAAGCATTATCACTCAAGAAGCAATTCTCTTCTTTAGTATCTACAAGTGGGGATGATTCTTATTATAAATAGAGGTTGTAACACTGTGGTGGGACTATATCATACTTTCATTTGAACATCTCCAGGGTGATTGCATCTACTGTGGCACAGTGCCATCCTGTGGACCCTAAGGTTATCTAAGGCAACCACACTGATACAGCAGGCATGACAACTTAAAATGTTGAGTGATTTTTCATGTAAGGCATTAAACAAGGTCTTGCTCAGTAGCTGCAGATGAATTAGTTAAAAGCCCTTGGCTGAAACATGTGTCTGTTCTTCTTCATGCAACCACATGTTTCATCCTGTGGCACTACTGACATTAAACTGCTGAAATGCCTGGAGCATCTTCATACTAGCTTCCAAAAAATTCTTTTCTTACTTCCACATTTTATCAAGGCAACTACTCCCAATGCCTTCTCTAAAAAGCAGGTAAGATCCAACTTGTGTCAAAAGTCTGTTTTTGATGGGCAAGTACATTTTCAATGGTATTTGATCAAATTTACATTGAGTGCTTACATGCTAGTGCTCAGGATGTAAGGGCACATACATGGGATAGATAGACTCAAGGACTCATGAAGAGGTTTTTTTTCTCACAACTAGTGCTAAATCTGCATGTGAGAAACTGTAATCCTAAGGCAGATTCAGGAGGTCCATCTTTCCCATCTTTCTTAAACTTTGTGATCCTTGCTCATTTGCCTTTGAAATTATTTGGCTCCATAAAATTTTACCAGGTTGGAAGTTTTTCTTATAGCTTTGACAAATTTGTCTTGTTGGCCTATTTCCTGTCAAGCACCTGTGAGGAGCATATCTTTTTCCCAGGAGGTTTGGTCTACATCTTTGCTTTTTTTTCCTCTTTTTTTCTGATGGGCCTGGAAAAAGTGTTTCAGCAAGTCTTAGAAAGCTTTAAAATAGGTCTAGGAAAAGCAGGGGGGGCAGAAATCTATTACCTTGAGAGTTCATTCAAGGGACTGGCTGGTATCAAGCATTTGAGTTGAACGCTCTGTGACCCCAATGGGATAAAGACAGTTCGTCTGATATATGTGTGTGCAAATATAGTGTTACTCAATGCAAAGGTGTTGTGCTGAGTGCTGGATGAATGCTCTCTGGTGGCTATTTATGAAAGCAGAGTGTTAAAAGTGTTAATGTAATCAATAAAAAGGAAAAAGTCTGGGAGTAACACTCAATCTAAGCAGTCAAAGCTTTACAGAACATTGCCACTGAAATAAATATTTAGTAACTCTACAGTGAAGGTGCTATTCTTTTGACAGGATGAGTTTCATGCCTCATAGCACAAAAGTTATGAGATTTGAGTCAGTAATCAAGAAATAACTCTATATTTTTCATAGCAAAAAGGCATTGATTCTTTTCCCCTGACATACCAACGATTAAATGAAATAGTTCTACTCCTTATCCCCATCTCCACAGTCTCCTTTTATTTTTGAACAAAAAAGAGCTCAAAAGGGTGGTGGGGGAAGAAGGTCCAGAAATAGAAGATATAAAAGGTGAGACAAAACCAGAAAATATATTTTGACTACACTGTACCAAAGTTGAAACTGGTACATGAATGTCAATGCATGCCACTACATGGCACTACTACATGGTTTGGATCTGAGGTTGAAGTGAAGCTCTCTCAGAGCTCATTCTTAAGACCACAGATAATACACTGATAATGCTTCATAAAAGTTAATTGGATATTTGAATTTCATAGTCTCAGTTTTAGTAGGAAAATGCACTGCTTATTTTCACTACCATACAATAACTACATCACTCTACAACATGATTTTTTTACACATTTGCTGTTAGAAACTTACTTTATAAATTTACTTTTACACTAAACACAGTTCTTTTTATGTAGTGCTTCCAGTTATGAGTGAAACGATGCAGAAGATTGTCTCAATAACAAATAAATAATTAAAATGCACCAGTTTCCAGACAAGAAGCTGGAGATTTTGACAACTGAGGAGGGCAGCTGAGGATTTTGTCATGTAAGAAAGCTTTGGGGAAAAGACATACAGGCAAGGTGTTTCTGCTACAATGAAGCAATGAAATACTTTAATAATGTTGCCTCTTATAATGCCTCCTGGCTTCTGGAGTCCTAGAGGTGAGTGACGCTGCAGATGCATTTTGAAATGACTACTTCTAACTCAGCAGCCTCTGGAAGACAATACCACATCCACTGAAGTGCATTTTTCTTCTTTACTCTGAAGGGCAACATTGCAAGGATGTATTTAATTGGTAAGAAGTTACCTCTGTGAGATGAATACTTGGGATGCTACTGCTGCAAGGGCAGACTACACAGCAGAGAAAGGGTAGGGACAGAAAAATGTGTACTGGTATGAAATAAGTGGTTTAATATCAAGTAGTTCACAACTGGAACACACTCTGAGAGAGCGAAGGAGTAAAAAATGGAGATCCGAATGTCCTTGAATTCCCACAGTGTGAATAGCCATCTTCATGGAGAGGGTGGGAGAATGCCTCAAAATACAGCAGAGAACATTTTTCTAAATAGAATGAAGAACTAACTGTAAAATTTCTAAAACATCAGCTACAAACATCAGGATATTGGATTGTTATTCACCTAAAGTCAGCATATTTCAAGCATTTGAAATACAGAAACAGCTTGAAGTGCCTTTTAATCTGTTATTGTTTGGTGCCTGGGTAGAGCAGAGAGGATATCTAAATGTAGGTAAAATTTTGATAACAGCATGGTACTTTTTTTACAAAACTGAAAGAAAAAGAAAAAAATCTCGAGTAAATACATAGGAAAATATTTCCATCAGTCAGATCCTGGAGTTGCCCCAGCTGACAATCAGAACTGGGTTCTAAAAATCACCGTCACTGATGCAGCAGTTTTACTGCTTGCCAGAAGCACTTTCCACTCTCTCCAATCAGCGTAATTAGATCAAGGCCAACCTCATATGCATTGTGCTGTTATCTTTTCCTGTAACCAAATATTCCTAAGGTAATAAAAGCATCGAAGTGCACCTGGTCTTAGCTAAAATCCCACACACATGCTGTAATGTAACGTAATGAAACTTTTAGCTTCATTAGTCAATTAATTCAGTACAATTCATGCATGTTAACAATTTTTAATTGATTTTACATTCTATGGATCTCCAAGGAAGATTCATGCATCCTAGAAATTCTTGAGGGGATTTCATGCATGGATACTGTTCTGCCACAAATGTTAGATTGTGTATTTTTTCTTTCATTTGCCAAGAGAAACCTCTCAAAATTATTTCAAAATTCTTTGCTGTAGCTATTGCCTTAGATTCCAGGAAAAGAATTTTTTAGTGAAATATCTCAATAGTGGAATGGATTGTTTATCTGTCTTGGTTTCTCAAATGAAATAAAGACATCCATTTATTTGTTCCTACTTTTAAACTTCCTAAATCCTCACATGGATCCAAGCTGTTCTTGAATGTATTGGACAGATGGTTCAACATGTCCAATAAGATTATCCTGGGACTTGTAAATGATGATCCTTAGACATTTAGATGATCATATTGGAGCGGAGAGTGGTATCCACATAGTGTCTCATTCTCAGTGATTTAAATACATTCTCATGACTTATAACTCAATGAACATTATTCTAGTTGCCTTGTATATAGGTAGTTTTATATGTATTTTTGTTTTGGTGTATTTTTGGCTGATTTGTTTCGTTGGTTGCTTTAGTTGAGTTTTGTGTTTTGTTTGGTTGGTGGCTTGTTGTGCGGTTTTTGTTTTGGTTTGGTATATAATCCCTTGTCATAAAGGATAATATTATTGTACTCTGGCCATTCACAGAATTACCTGCATTTATATTTATTTATTTTTATTTTATTTATTCTATGGTTACTACTTATGTAGTTCTTGTGAGCATGAGGACTGTGTTCAGTTCTGGAGCCACTATTACAAGAGGGATATGGACATGCTGGAATGTGTCCAGAGAAGGGCCACGAGGATGATCAGAAGGCTGGAGCACCTCTCCTGTGAGGACAGACTGAAGGAGTTGGGGCTGTTCAGTCTGCAGAAGAGAAGGCTCCAAGGTGACCTAATTGTGGCCTTCCAGTATCTGAAGGGGGCCTACAGGAAGGCTGGAGAGGGACTTCTCAGGATCTCAGGTAGTGATAGGACTAGGGGGAATGGAATGATGCTGGAGGTGGGGAGATTCAGACTGGATGTGAGGAGGAAGTTCTTCACCATGAGAGTGGTGAGACCCTGGAATGGGTTGTCCAGGGAGGTGGTCGAGGCCCCGTCCCTGGGGGTGTTTAAGAGCAGGCTGGATGAGGCTCTGTCCAGCCTGATCTAGTGTGTGGTGTCCCTGCCCATGGCAGGGGGGTTGGAACTAGATGATCCTTGTGGTGCCTTCCAACCCTGACTGATACTATGATACTATGATAACTACAAAAGAAAAGAAAAAAGAAAAGAAAAGAAAAGAAAAGAAAAGAAAAGAAAAGAAAAGAAAAGAAAAGAAAAGAAAAGAAAAGAAAAGAAAAGAAAAGAAAAGAAAAGAAAAGAAAAGAAAAGAAAAGAAAAGAAAAGAGAAAAGAAAAGAAAAGAAAAGAAAAGAAAAGAAAAGAAAAGAAAAGAAAAGAAAAGAAAAGAAAAGAAAAGAAAAGAAAAGAAAAGAAAAGAAAAGAAAAGAAAAGAAAAGAAAAGAAAAGAAAAGAAAAGAAAAGAAAAGAAAAGAGAAAAGAAAAGAAAAGAAAAGAAAAGAAAAGAAAAGAAAAGAAAAGAAAAGAAAAGAAAAGAAAAGAAAAGAAAAGAAAAGAAAAGAAAAGAAAAGAAAAGAAAAGAAAAAAGAAAAAAGAAAAGAAAAGAGAAAATAAAAGAGAAAAGAAAAGAAAAGAAAAGAAAAGAAAAGAAAAGAAAAGAAAAGAAAAGAAAAGAAAAGAAAAGAAAAGAAAAGAAAAGAAAAGAAAAGAAAAGAAAAGAAAAGAAAAGAAAAGAAAAGAAAAGAAAGGAAAGGAAAAGAAAAGAAAAAAGAAAAGATAAAAGAAAGGAAAAGAAGTACAGTCAAGAAGAAAGCTTCAGAAGGCACAAAATACTGGCCTCAGATTGCTCCCACTAAAATCAGTGCAAGTTTTATTATTGACTTCACTGGAAGCTGACTTGAACACTGAGAAGCATAGAAATTGTGGATATAGTGTCAGAGCTGTTGTTGAACAGGCACCGTGTGTGGAGTTTATTCATCTGGTGTTTAGCTTCAGATCTCATCCCTTTGCTGTGGGCTGGAAGGAGGGTGTAAAGAAGAGGGTAAATATCTTCTCTCCATGAAATTTTTGAGGCGTTGTCTGCTTTATGCCTTTTTCCTCTTATTCTTTTTTATTATTTCCTAGAAGTGATTATAGTCATCTGTAATAAAGGAACATAAAAGCTGCATTTGAAAATCAGGTAAATGAGGTGAGCTATGAAATTATAAGCTAAAAGCAGACAACACATGTTGCACCCTCCAAATTCTGCTGCAAGTGATAGGGAGGAAACCTTGCTGTCATGTTATGGCTCATAAGAAGCAGTTGTTTACAAGCCAAATACATTTCTTTTGGTTGGCTGTGCTAAAACCTTTCTGTAAGACTAGTCTCACGTTTAATACAGAATTCACACAGAGCCACTTCTGTCTGAGTGAAATAAACTGGTATTTTGTAAGTGTAAAATAGAATTTAGGTAGAGTTTAATTAGAGCACTTCAGAGCAACTTCAGAATAACATGCCCCAGTTTTAAAAATATGTATGTTTCAAAGATTGAAACTCATGAAAGTCAGAGGAACTTCTAATCTATTCATAGTTATGAAAAACTTCTATCCACAGCTTTCCAAGGCCTTACAATTCAGGTTTGTTTATAAAAACCACAAAGCAAACGCCACATTTTAAATCCTTATTACAGTTCCTAATGTGATATTGCTTCGCCAGGTGGCCTGCCTTCATGATTTGTGTGTTTCTTTGTAGAACTGAGAACAGGTTGGACTCTCTTAAGTACACACATTACTTAATTATGTCTCAGTAAACATTCCAGAAGTCGACAGAAATATTCTGAATGTAAATCTTTAAGAGAGGACGGTAGCATTTCTACATTTTCTAGTAGCTAAGTGCCACAGATTCGTCACTACCCCTTTCTTCTTGTTCTTGCACTTTCTTCTCCTGTGTTGTCTAGAAATTTCTTCTGCGTTAGACTTACAGAATCATAGAATGCATGGGGCTAGAAAGGACCTTTAAACATCCTCTACTTCAACCCGCTTGAAGTAAGAAGAGAAACCCAAGTAGATCAGGTTGCTCAGAGGCCTATCAAACCTGAGCTTGAATGTCTTCAGGCATAGGACCTACACCATCTCCCTGGAAAACATGTTTCAGTGTTCCACCAACCTCACAGTAAAGAATTTCTTCATAATGTCCAACCTAAACCTAACCTTCTCTAATTTAAAACCATTGTCCCTTGTCCTAGTGTTATATACTCTTATAAACTGTCCCTTCCCAGTTTTGCCATATCATAGAATCATAGAATCATAGATTGATCTGGGTTGTAAGAAACCTCTGAAGGCCGTCTAGTCCAAATCCCTTTGCAGTAAGCAGGGGCATCCTCAATCAGGTTGCCCAGAGCCCTGTCAGACCTGATTTGGAATATATCCAAAGATTGGGTTCCAACCACCTCCCCAGGCAACCTGTTCCTGTGTTCCAGTACCCTCATGGTAAAGAACCTGTCCCTAACATTGGTAGCGCATCAGACCCTTAATGGGAAGGTCGTGAGTTCAAGCCTGCAGTGGGCAGTAGTGTCCTCTCTACTCTAGTCATGAGGTCTGTGGTGACAGGTTGGACTTGATGATCTTTGAGGTCCCTTCCAACCTTAGGAATACCAAAATACTGAAATACTCTTCTCTAGTTTGAAGCCATTTGCCCTTGTCCTATCACCCCAGGCCTTTGTAAAGTCTCTCTCCATCCTTCTTGTGGCCCCCCTTCGGGTACTGCAAGGTCACTATTAGGTCTCCTCAGAGCCTTGTCCCTTCCAGGCTGAACAACCCCAGCTCCTTCAGCCTGTCTTCATAACAGAGGTGCTCCAACACCCTAATAATTTTCATGGCCCTCCTCTGGACCTTCTCCATTCACTCCATGTCATTCCTGTATTGAAGGCTCCAGACCTAGAAGCAGTATTCCAGGTGAGGTCTCACCAGAGCAGAGCAAAGTGGCAGAATCATCTCTCTGGATCTGCTGGCCATGCTTCTTATGATGCAGACCTGGGTGCCATTGGTCTTCTGCACTGCAAGCACACACTGTCTGCTCATGTCCAGCTTCCTATCCATCAGCACCCACAAATCCTTTCCCACAGGGCTACTTTCTATCACCTCATCCCTCAGTCTGTACTGATAGTGAAGATTCTTCCAGCCTAGGTAGAGAGCCCTGCACTTGCTCTTGTTGAACTTCATGATGTTCACTTGGGCACACCCCCCCAGCCTGTGGACCTCATTCAGGTACTAGAAAAGGCATCTATAAGGTCTCTGTGGAGCCTTCTTTTCTCTGGGTTGAACAACCCCAACTCTCTCAGCTTGTCCTTACAGGAGACATGACCAGCCTTCTGATTATTTTTGTAGTCATCCTTCTTGTGTTGAAGGCCCCAGAGTTGGACACAGTACCCCTGCTGAGTAGACAGAATCACCTCTCTCAGTCTTCTGGCCACACTTCTTTTAATACAGCTCAGGACACAATTGGTATATTGGGCTGCAAATGTGTTTTCTGTCTCATGGTCAGCTTTTTGTCCACCAGTACCCTCAAGTCCTTCTCTGTAGGGCTGCACTATACCACACCATCCCCCAGCCTATACAGTTAACAAGGATTGTCCTGACCCAGGTGCCTTGTTGAATATCATGAAGTTCGCTTAGGCAACTTCTCCAGCTCCTTCAGGTCCTCCTGTGTGACTTCCTCTACACTACACTTCATACACTAATGCACGAAGCATGGGTAACAAACAAGAGGAGCTGGAAGCCTTGTTGCAGCAGGAAAGTTACGATGTAGTTGCCATCACAGAGACGTGGTGGGACGACTCACATGACTGGAGCACTGCAATTGACGGCTACAGGCTCTTCAGGAGAGACAGGCAAGGAAGAAGGGATGGAGGGGTGGCCCTGTACATCAGGGAGGCACTAGATGCCATTGAGACGGAGATTAGGGACAATCAGGTTGAGTGCTTGTGGGTAAGAATTAGAGGGAAGATGGGCAGGGCAGACACCCTGGTTGCAGTCTGTTATAGACCACCCAACCAGGAGGAAGATGTTGATGAAGCATTTTATAGGCAGCTTAAGGCTGTCTCAAGATCTCCAGACCTTGTTCTCATGGGCGACTTCAACCTGCCTAATATCTGCTGGGATCTCAACACAGCAGAGAGGAGACAGTCTAGGAGGTTCTCAGAGTGCATGGAGGACAGCTTGTTATCCCAGGTGCTCCTCGGGCAGCCCATTCCAATGGGCAATCACTCTCTCTGTGTAGAACTTCTTCCTAACCTTCAGCCTAAACCTCCCCTGGTGCAGCCTGAGACTGTGTCCTCTTGTTCTGGTACTGGCTGCCTGGGAGAAGAGACCAACATCTGCCTGCCTACAACCCCCTTCGGGTAGTTGTAGAGAGCACGAAGGTCACCCCTGAGTCTCCTCCTCTCCAGGCTACATTGCCCAAAACGTATCAAATAGGTTCTGTGTATGGCTGGAATGTATATTGACAGTGGGAATGCACAGTACTTAGGCAATATTCAACAATTTTAACAATTTTAAGCAAACCAGAAAAATAAATGGAAAAGAGAATCCCTCTCCTCTCCCACAGGGGGAGACTCGACAAGAGCTGTAAATACAAAGAAGGTGATGAATTACTCACAAATGAGTTCCACCCGAGCTGGGGGAGGAGGGCAATGGTGATGCTGCTGTATATTAGCCGTTGAGGCTTCTTGGGGTGTTCTTGTGTGCTTAGCATGGCCAGAGACTGGTGCTGGTTGCCAGCAGGGGTGCCACATGGTCTTAATGGCTGCTGTGGCTTCAACACAAAGGCAAGCTGTATGATGCATTTCTGCAAAGGGCTCTTGCATCTTCCTGGGTAAACTGAGGCATGGCACAAATTCCAGTTGCAAGGCAAGAGAGGCTTGGCTTCTAAGGCTCATGGCTTCTTGTGCTTGCAGTACACAGGGCTAGTGGCTTCTATCCCAGATCTTGGACCAGGCGTCTCAAGGCAAGTCCAGGAAAGACAAGTCCAGGCAAGGCAAGGCAAATAAAAATCAGTCTGTGTTTATCACTTGCTTGAGATTCAGTTGGGCCAATAGGGCAACTGAAGCCAGCAAATAGCTACCCAATGAAATGGGATTTTTCAGGGCTGTGACCATAAAAGGCAGAAACATAGGCCTGATCTAGGAGAAGCATGGCTAGTGCACATGCTCTTACCCTAAAGGGAGACTTTTTTTATCAGACTTTCTGGTGCCTGTTCTTTTTTTCCCTTTTCCTGCATTACCCTGGGCTCCTGCCTGAGAGCAGTGGAGGAAGGACCCAGACAGGTCCTAGACATAGCAGGCCCATTTGGCCCTACCGCCACACTCTTGTGCCCAGTTCACAGTCTGGAGCTTTTCCTTGGCTTGGAGGGGGCTAAGGGGCCTATCTCTCTTTTGTGCACTCCATTGCCAGGCGTGCACTCCATAGCCTTTCTGTGTTCTTCTGGGATTCAGTTATCTTGGAGCTTTCCTCTTTCTGCCTTGGTCCAGGTGCAAGGCCTGGGTGTAGTTGTTGCCTGCTAGGACAGGTTCTTGAGAGGCTACTTGAGCAGCATTTGGGTCTTGTCTTGGCCCATGTGTAGTCAGTTTGCTAGTGGGAGCCCTTCAGCTGCTACTCTGGCAGCGTTTGGCTCTTGTTGCTGTCTGGGTCAGAACAAGGCAAGTTGCCTAACTTCTCATCTGGTTTAAAAACTATCCCAAGACAATCAATGCTCATTGGTAACAGAGAAACCTGATAACTAGACCTATAGGATGGGGCATATCCAAACATGGCCAAGGGCGCACACAGTTCACAGCTGTGTCACAAAGTTAATAACACATGCTACGTGTTTATATGGACCATCTGGACCCCAGGAAGTGTTCAGGCTTGCCCATTCATGGGTGATGACAATGTTAATCACATGTACATTTGTCTGGACCATCTGGACCCCAGAAACTGAACCCATCTGAACCATCTGAACCCAGCGCGTGGCTGAGGAGAGAGGGGGCAGCTTGAGCTTGAGCAGCGCAGCTCTGGGAGTTTGGCTTTTGGCTTTGATTCCCTTGCTTTTCAGGCGGTAAGGGGCTGGTGGCTTGAGGCTTCCGAAGAGAGGAGGAGGGGCAGGGGCTCAGACTGCCTACTTGCCGGAGGGCACTGACGCAGCTGGGGGAGGGGTTGCCGCGGAGACCGCGCGCAAACCAAACAGAACCCAGCGCGTGGCTGAGGAGAGAGGGGGCAGCTTGAGCTTGAGCAGCGCAGCTCTGGGAGTTTGGCTTTTGGCTTTGATTCCCTTGCTTTTCAGGCGGTAAGGGGCTGGTGGCTTGAGGCTTCCCGAAGAGAGGAGGAGGGGCAGGGGGCTCAGACTGCCTACTTGCCGGAGGGCACTGACGCAGCTGGGGGAGGGGTTGCCGCGGAGACCGCGCGCAAACCAAACAGAACCCAGCGCGTGGCTGAGGAGAGAGGGGGCAGCTTGAGCTTGAGCAGCGCAGCTCACCTTCTCACTGACAGGGAGGAAAAAAAAAAAAAAAAAAAAAAAAAAAGCCGTGTGGAGAGGGTGGTTACTGCAAGATGGTCACCACTAGAGCAAAGGCTAGCAGAAGGACAGTGGGCACCCAAACAGAGACCACACACAAGCATGCAGATGTTCAGGTAGGTGGCTGCAGTGAGTGCTGGAGCCTGGCACTCGATATGGAGGCTGGAGGGAGCAGCTGTTTCAGGTGTGAGCAGGTCAGTGATCTGATGAGCATGGTGGTCAAACTAAAAGAAGAGGTGGAAAGGCTAAGAGCTAGAAGAGATGGTGAGCAGAAAATTGACGATTCCCATAACGTAATCTCTTCTAAACCAGAACAGGGGTAACACTTAGGGGAACAGGGAGTTTGATACCTCCCAGAAGCAAGATTCTCAACCTCCCTGTAGTAACCCACATGAGCAGGGCCAATGGGAACAGGTCTCTGCCCGACGGAAGAAGTGCAAACAAAGGAAGTCTGCTCCTGTGAGCAGCACCCTGCCTCCAGTGCAGTTACAGAACAGGTATGAGGCTCTGCAGGAGGAACAGGTCATTGGTGAGGCTGAGGACTCAAGAAGGTCAGAAGCTGTACCAATGACAGGTTGCCTCAGGCCAGCCATCAAAACTTACCCAGAAAAGAAACCTCGCAGGGTCATCGTCATAGGAGACTCCCTACTGAGGGGAACAGAGGGCCCAATATGCAGACCAGACCAATTTCATAGAGCGGTCAGCTGCCTCCCTGGTGCCCAAGTAAAAGACGTTGTAGATAGAATTCCCAACCTCGTGAGTCCTTCAGACTACTACCCACTGCTGGTCTTTCAGGTGGGCAGTGATGATGTAACAATGAGAGGCTCACAATCTATTAAAAAGACTTCAGAACTTTAGGGCAAATGCTAAAGGGATCAGGGGCTCAAGTCGTGTTCTCAGCCATCCCTCTAACGTCAGCAATGGATGAGGACACACTGAGGAAGGGCCGACAGATCAATTCATGGCTCAGGGGCTGGTGCCATCGACAGGGCTTTGGGTTCCACAATCATGGATTGGTTTTCAAGGCACCTGAGCTGAAAACAACTCATGGGACACACTTGTCCCAGAGTGGGATAAGAATCCTGGGGCAGGAATTGGCAGGGCTCATTGATAGGGCTTTAAACTAGATTTGAAGGGGGAAGGGGTTTATAGTCTCCTGCTGGCTGGTGACAAACAGAGGGGCAGCTCACCAGCAGTAGAGAGAAGGAGAGATGGTAAGGGCTCTCAACTTGCTGCCCTGAGGCAAGCCACGAATGATTCACCAGGACATTCTGTGGAAACGAGGGGAATTGGCACAAGAGGAGGCCAGGGCCAGCCCAGCTGAAGTGCTTCTATGCGAATGCGCGCAGCTTGGGCAACAAACAGGATGAGTTAAGGGCCACTGTGCTGCTGGGATGCCACGACATAGTGGCAGTTACTGAAACTTGGTGGGATGAATCCCATGACTGGAATGTAGGCATAGATGGATATAAACTCTTTAGGAAGGATAGGCAGGGAAGGAGAGGAGGAGGTGTTGCCCTCTATGTCAGTAGCCAGTTGGAATCAGTGGAGCTCCAACTGGGGAGGGATGATGAGCTAGTTGAGAGCGTATGGGTTAAAATTAAAGGCAGGACAGGGGAAGGAGATATTACTGTGGGGGTCTCCTACAGGCCACCTGACCAGCAGATCCAAGCAGATGAGGCCCTCCATAGGCAAATAGAAGCGGCTTCCAGGTCACAAGCCCTGGTCCTCATGGGTGATTTCAACCACCCGGACATCTGCTGGAGGGACAACACAGCAAGGCACCAGCAATCCAGGATGTTCCTGGACTGCATAGAAGACAACTTCCTCCTCCAAATGGTAGAGGAACCAACAAGAAATGGTGCTATGCTGGACCTTGTTCTCACCAACAGGGAAGGGCTGGTAAGCAATGTGAGGCTCAGAGATGGCCTTGGCTGCAGTGACCATGAAGCAGTTGAATTTAACATCCTCAGGGCAATCAGGAGGAAGTATTCCAAGCTCACGACCCTAGACTTTAGGCGTGCAGATTTTGATCGCTTCAGGGATCTGCTAGCCAAAGTGTCGTGGGACAAAGCCCTGGAGGGAAGAGGGACCCAGGATAGCTGGTCAATATTCAAGGACCACCTCCTCTGTGTCCAGGAGCTCTGTGTACCAACAAAGAGAAAAGCAGGTAAGAATGCTAGGAGGCCTGCCTGGATGGGCAAGGAGCTATTGGACACACTATTACTTAAAAGGAAACTCTACAGGAAGTGGAGGGAAGGACAGGTAGAACAGGGGAATATAAGGAAGCTGCCGAGCAGCGAGAGTCCTGGTTAGGAAAGCCAAAGCAGAGTTTGAATTGAATCTAGCCAGGGAGATTAGAGGGAACACTAAGAACTTTTACAGGTATATTAATGGGAAGAAGAAGACTAGGAAGGTGTGGGCCCCTCAGAAAGGAAAATGGTGACATGGTCACAAGGATGAGGAAAAGGCTGAGGTACTTAATAACTTCTTTACCTCAGTCTTCACTGCAAGGGCCTCTAGCCACACTCCTGATGTTATGGAAGTCAAAGCCAGGGATGGGAGGAAGAACTGCCCATTGTAAGTGCAGATCAGGTTCGTGATCATCTGAAGAACCTGAAAGTGTTCAAGTCCATGGGACCCGACGGGATACACCCACGGGTACTAAGAGAAGTGGCAGATGAGGTTGCTAAACCCCTCTCTGTTATATTTCAAAAGTCATGGCAATCTGGTGAAGTCCCCACGGACTGGAAAAGGGGAAACATTGCCCCATCTTCAAAAAGGGTAAGAAGGAGGAACCAGGGAACTACAGGCCAGTCAGTCTCACCTCTGTGCCTGGAAAGATCATGGAGCAGATCCTCCTGGAGTCACTACTTGCTCAAAAGAATAGTGAAGAGGTAATTGGGAACAGTCAGCATGGCTTTGCCAAGGGCAAATCCTGCCTGACCAACCTGGTGGCCTTCTATGAGCAGGTGACAACATTAATAGATGAGGGCGAGCAACTGATGTTATTTACCTGGACCTGAGCAAAGCCTTTGACACTGTCCCGCACCACATCCTGGTCTCCAAACTGGTGACACATGGGTTTGATGGGTGGACCACTAGATGGATAAGGAACT
Organism: Melanerpes aurifrons; assembly: GCA_011125475.1. Taxonomy (NCBI): domain Eukaryota; kingdom Metazoa; phylum Chordata; class Aves; order Piciformes; family Picidae; genus Melanerpes; species Melanerpes aurifrons. The sequence goes on from WWNC01000059.1 coordinate 4,644,732, forward strand.
GGCTTGATGGCCGCACCCAAAGAGTGGCTGTCAATGGGTCCATGTCCCAGTGGAGGCCAGTGACAAGCGGAGTCCCTCAGGGATCAGTCCTGGGACCTGTCTTGTTCAACATCTTTGTGGGTGACATGGACAGTGGCATTGAGTGCACCCTCAGCAAGTTTGCTGATGACACCAAGCTATGTGGTGCAGCAGACACACTGGAGGGAAGGGAGGCCATCCAGAGGGACCTTGACAGGCTGGAGAGGTGGGCACAAGCCAACCTCATGAAGTTCAATAAGAGCAAGTGCAGGGTCCTGCATCTGGGTCGAGGCAATCCCAGGCACAAATACAGGCTGGGCGGTGACTGGCTGGAAAGTAGCCCTGAGGAGAGAGACTTGGGGGTGCTGGTGGACAAAAAGCTCAACATGAGCTCCCAATGTGCACTTGCAGCCCGCAAGGCCAATCAGATGCTGGGCTGCATCAGGAGAAGTGTGGCTAGCAGGTCGAGGGAGGTGATCCTCCCCTCTACTCAGCCCTGGTGAGACCCCACCTGGAGTACTGTGTCCAGTTCTGGAGCCCCTATTACAAGAGGGATGTGGAGGTGCTGGAACGTGTCCAGAGAAGGGCCACAAGGATGATCAGAGGGCTGGAGCACCTCTCCTATGAGAGCAGACTGAAGGAGTTGGGGCTGTTCAGTCTGCAGAAGAGAAGGCTCCGAGGTGACCTAATTGTGGCCTTCCAGTATCTGAAGGGGGCCTACAGGAAGGCTGGGGAGGGACTTCTCAGGATGTCAGGTAGTGATAGGACTAGGGGGAATGGAATGAAGCTGGAGGTGGGGAGATTCAGGCTGGATGTGAGGAGGAGGTTCTTCACCATGAGAGTGGTGAGACCCTGGAATGGGTTGTCCAGGGAGGTGGTCGAGGCCCCGTCCCTGGGGGTGTTTAAGAGCAGGCTGGATGAGGCTCTGTCCAGCCTGATCTAGTGTGGGGTTTCCCTGCCCATGGCAGGGGGGTTGGAACTAGATGATCCTTGTGGTCCCTTCCAACCCTGAATGAAACTATGAAACTATGAAACTATGAAACTGACCAGCTTAGCACATTCACAGGTGCTTAGCCTATTGTTTGGGCTAGGGCATGGTTTGAGGTTTGACCCTTCATGACAGTGGTAAGCTCTTTTGAAGAATGCTTTCCTGAGTTTGTATTACGTGCTTTAATTATGTATTTTCCAAACTTTCCAAACTTTTTCCTTAGTCATCTTTATTCGTAGTGAATCTAATCTCAACACAAAAACTCAAACAGAGCTAACTTATTTTTCTTTTTTTCATACAAATTTTCTCCTTGCATATTCTTCAGACTGTATTTTTTGCTCCTCTGGGCTCTGAGAACAAGAGCTGTAATTGTGCTCTGCTGGTAATGTAATTCACAAGTCTAGTGCAAGGTGGCTTTTTTTCAGGAGGCAGTCCTCTCCCTTTGAATAAGACATAATAGTCATTGGGCAACAAACACCGTGTGACTCAAATTCATCAATACAGTATTTGCCACTTCACTATTGCTGTCACTTTTATTGATATCAGCGTTACTATCCTTTTTCTTTCATAAGCATTGCTGAAGATGCTTGAAGCATTTACAATCTCAAGTTGCCTTAGTCCTTCTTTCCTTGGTCCTTGTCCAGCAGTCAGTTAGATCCTTTGCTTTTATCTGAAATGAGCAAATTAACTCTCTAGCTGAGAGAAATTAACTCTGACTGAAGACTGTAAACTAGGATCTATACCAAATACGGAGTATGAACGCAGCCATTCCCACGGCTTCCTCTGGTGACCAGCACTTACTGCCTGCTGCGGTAATCATGCTACTATTGATGAGCCAATATACACACCTCCACTGAGCCACATTTTGTTTTCAGGACTCCTCTAACACTGCTGGATAAGGCAACGATTGTTTTTCAGAAGTGTTTTCTGCACTCTCTCATTAATCCATTAAGCTATTGTAATACTACACTGGTTATTTATCACAGCGTTCCACACTGTTGTGCCCCAGATTCCTTAGTGATGCTGAATAATATTATGTGAACCCAAGCACCTTGATCACCTTGACTTTCCATATCAGAAACCAGATTTTAAGAAATACTTTTGCTAGGGGAAAACAAGCAAACAACCACAAAACAAACAAACAACCCCCCCAAAATCTGGCTATCATCAACGCACTATAATTCTTTCAGTTTCTACTCAAGATTCTACTCTGCCTCAATTTTCCCTTTCTGTTTTTGTCTCATGTTACTGTCTCCTTGGAGCTCTTTGGATTCATGATTGTACATCATCCTCAAATGGGAACATTTTGCTTATTTTCTGTTTAAAAGTCTCACAGACCTTTACAAAGAAATAAAGGACAGGTCATATTTTGATGTTTCATATTATCTGATTTTTTAAAATCTAAAGTAAATACAATATTAATGCCTGCTTAATGTACCACTCATTAATACAAATTATTTTTCATTATACCTTGCTTTAATATTAATTATTGCCCCAGGAAGTAGTAGCCACTACTTCTGTGCCCTAGAGCTAGGCAATAATTACATTTAATTAAAACTTTGCCCTGCTATTTGACTTAAAAGGCTTTCTGCACAAATTCTGTAAGATGTACCTCTCTGTGAGATACACATCCTGTGAAGATTCATAACATCTCAGGTCAACAATAAGCTTGAAAACCACACTGGTTTCTGATAGGGTTATTCCTAAACATCAGAAGAATGTCCAGTAATACAAAATTATCTCTTGTCTGTTCCCATAGAAGAATGGAAGTAGACTGTTAGAACTTACCTCTTTCTTCTTTTTCTTTACAAAAATGTATTTACTATGCAATCTATTTTTTTTTTTGTTTTCCTATGAGTGGCTACAAAATGGAAAATGTTTATGCCTTCCAAGCAAAGGGGAGACCTCTCTTCAACTACCTTAAAGGAGGTTGGAGTCAGGTCAATCCCATCTCCCCAGTAAGAACTAACAAAATGAGAGGAAGTGGCCTTAAGTTCCACCAGAGAAGGTTTAGACTGGATATTAGAAGATTCTTTGCTGAAAGGATTATTAAACACTGGCTCCCCAGGGAGGTGGTTGAATCACCATGCCTGGAGGCAAAGATGTGCTGCTGAGGAACGTGGTTTAGCACTAGACTTGAAAAAGTTAGAGAATTGTTGGTCTTGATGATCTTAAAGGTCTCTTCCCACCAAAAATTTGTTTTTAGACTGCTGATCCCTTCTTTGCTTTTCCAAGTCCTAATAATAACCTTAATGTTAATAACTGTAAATTGCTACTGGAAATTTTATCTATTGTGATTTCTGTAAGATAAATTATGTATATTTTTATTCAATGACCTCACAAAAGCAAAAAGGACCTTTTCCTCCATATTTTTCCATTGAGGAAAGTAAGTTAAATATATTTGAATAGCTCACTTTTTCTTCCTAAGCATTTTGAGTGCTCTACTGAGCATCTGAAAATGAAGGATATTCTTCTGTGCACACGAGTTGAGCAAAATTAATTCCTGTGCAGCTGACCACTAAAGGACTGAGGCATTTGTCAGTCTAGAAATTTGTTTTCAGTGGAGGTATACTGGCTATTCCACCTGTTTATAAAGAATTGGATCTTGTGTTTCTTATTTGAAGGAAAGTACTCTCAGTGGAAAAGAGACTAAAGTCTGCATCCACCGGTTTAGGCCTAGGCATTTAAAATTACATGTTGCATTCCTTCAACCTGAAAACTTTACATTCCTAGAAAAGAAGAAAGTGATAATGTAAGAGCCTGGGGCAGGAGAAAAGATTGATTAATACTTAAGATTCCTTGTTAGCAAACATAGGCTTTTTTTCTAGCACTTTTTTCAGAACCCAAGTACTGGAAAAAAAAACGGTTATTCCTTAGTGAAATATTTCACTAGAAATGTTCCACAATGCATTTATTTTTCCACACATGCATGCACACACATATATTTTATAGTTGCTAAGACTTCACTAGTGGCTTTTGTTAATGCTTTTTTGCCAGTTGACGTTAACGGTTTACCAGGATTTAACAGACATCATGTGGCTCAGTTGGTAGTGCTTAAGACCCTTAATGGGAAGGTTGTGAGTTCAATCCTGCAGTGGGCAGTAGTGTCCTCCCTACTCTAGTCCTGATGTCTGTGGTGACAGTTTGGACTCGATGATCTTTGAGGTCTCTTCCAACCTTAGTGATACTGATACTAACACGGTGCAGTGTGATTGCTGACTCTGTAGGAGGTGAAATACCATATAAGAAAATGGTAAAATGTGGAATAAACAAGTGGTGTAATGGATTTTATTCCTAGCAAGTTTCTGTGGGAAACAAGGTTGCAAAGGACAAATACCTTTTCAACAGAAAAAATGACATTTGCATATAAATATTTCTGATTGCATCATGCTTGTCCTCATTGTAAAACTCTAACATGTCAAAAAGTGTAAGTCTCTTGGGGCTGGCCAATTTCAAGAAAGATCTCAGAAAGAACCACGGGAAGCAGAAAACCTGTGTCCCTATATTTTGCCCCTCTGTATATTTTTCTGTCCTGCCTATACTCTTTTTTTGCCATGTCCTTCTGCACAGACATTGTGCATCACTGCCATCAGGGAACACTCTGCATGTCCTCAATGCAAACCCTCTACTACTCTGCCCACATACACCTCATGTCTAGTTAGTAGCCCCCAGAGAAACATGGATTCTTTATCAACATGACAACTTGAATGATCACTGAAAGGTTTCTGATTTTTCAAGACTGGTCATGGTCTTCTCAGGTGCTCCATCCCCTACTGGCATTCCCAAGAAATTGTGTAAAATTCTACTTCATTAGTATGATATTTTCCGGAACCTTGCATGCTGACTGAACACAATAATGATCTCTGCACTTGGGAGATTCCAGGCTGGCATTATTAACTGTATTTCTATTATGATTTACAGCTGTGCACTTTCAGATTTCACCAGGATAAGAAAAGCATTGCTTTTCACAATTACTGGAGTGGCAAAGAAAACAAAGCTCTGAATTGTTAAGACATTGCAGTAATCTGAGCAAGGGCCAATAATAATATCAACTTTCTAATCCTTTTACTGTCATGACAATAAGTACTGACCACTGTGGTATTGAAGGAGGATGTCAACAAGGAAAAAAAAATTTAAATGAAGGGCTACAATTATACTTCATTTTATCTTTCAGTTTTCTTTGCATAGTGACTGAAAGATTGTTTTTTTTTTAAGCCATCTTTTAAATGCTATTATTTTGGTCCATTTCATAATACATTTTAAAGCTTAAGCCTCATCATTTTACTTCTTCTATTCTGTCATCCCATTGAAGCCATGCAGTATAAATCATGGACTAATGTGAAATGAACTAGTAGATAGGTACATAATAGGCAATTTCTTTGTATCTGCTGAAGTCTTTCACATGCCCTGATAAATACATTATACTGAATATTTGCAAGTGGCTTTTGAAGAATGCCAATTCATAAATCTATACTTCTTGAGAAGTTTAAACCCTTTGACATTCAGTGTTCTATGAAGACACAGGAGTTTAGCCTCAGATTATTTTATTTGTTTTGTATTTGGTTTCTGGTGATAAGGACATGGTTACTTGAAACCATGAAAGTCATTTGAGGAAAGGTACTCCAGCTAAGCTCCACAGGAAATAATTTCTTTATGATGACCTTGCGTCACTGCAAGTACAAAGTAGTCTTCACAGCTGAATACATAGCCCTGGGGATTACTAATGATGAAAAGTAATAGCTTTTAAACTTCTAGCCACCTGAGCTGTGTATCACACACATTTATTCCCTTTGGAATTTTTAGTATTTATTTATGTGGCATCTTTCAGGATATTTTCAGTAAAGCAATATCACCTTGGTGATAAGTTCACATGAATTGCAGGCATATAACAATGAGACATTGATAATGATGAATTACCTCCAGGGAGCGAGGAACTCAGAAGTATGTATGGCAATGTAGAAAGCATTGGTCACTTTCTATTACATTGGTGTTCAGTACGTTCAGTAAAATACTCTCTGGAAATACTTTGAGAAGCAGGTCAGTAAAACAACTACATGAAGTTCTGCTTTGTTTCTATTCAGAGATACAGATTAAAAAAATCACTTGTGTAATGAGAAAAATCCCAGAGAATTATAAGCATAAAAAATACAAGGCATTAAATATAAGGTATATCTTTTGTGACCTTTAGTTTATTCCTCTCCTGTGGCAGATTTGTTCCCTGATGAGCACTGTCCTGAGCCCTTCATTACATTAAGTAATGAAGATTCCAATCACTATTCCCTTTGAAAGTTTATATATCACCTTACTTAGCTTTCAGAAAGTCAGTAGGAGTTTTATGGGTATCTCTGCTTTGTTTGGTTATGAAACCTAAGGCTTGTTATTAGTATAAAGCTCTGTGAAAACCTGGGACAGAGAAGCAGCCCCTCACCAGAAGTGTTTATAGTGTTCTGGGTCTTCTCCAGCATTTTTTTTTTACCAAGTAATTTTTTTTTTTTCTTTTTAGTAGTACAGCCTTACACCCACAATAGTATTTAATAAAATAAATTTCAGGTACCTGTGAGGATGAAGAGCATTAGCATCCTTCAATATGACACTCTGAGCAATAGGAAACAGAAATCACCTGAAGTCACTATTTGTAATTGGCTATTCAGGTGCTATAAATCTCCTCAGCACCATCTTATATGTGCTGAAGAGCAGATTATGAGCAATGACATACTCTGTACAACACTCCTGTGACTTACAGGAGAGTGAGGAGGGCATCACAGGTATTCTGCTTAGGGAGATCATAACTGACTGTAACATGGTGCAGCTTCTAAGATGTGGGAAATAAGGGCGTGTAACCCTCTCCCCTGCAATGCAATTTCTATAAGAGATTTGTGTTTGCTTGGACATGTGGGAACTAACACACAGCACAGTGGACTCAAAAAGTGGGTGGCATGTAGATATGTACATGAAGGTTTATGTGGGGCATTCTACTGCCTGGCTTTCCATTGCACATTACATCTGGAATAAAATACACATGATGAAACTGCCATGTGGACAAGCCTGGGGTAGAGAATACAAGCAAAGAGTTGCACTGTAAGAAAGCTGCATTAAAGGAAAATTACTTGATGTAGTCACTTCTAAAGTAAAGTAAATTACCCATTTGCACTTGACTTATTTTGTTCTTTTGTTGCTATTTTTGAAATTTATAGGCACAATATATTTTGTTTAATCTCTATCTGGGGGTGGATGATTAGTCACAGGTGGACAATGGGCAAGCAAGTGCAAGAAAAATCTGTACATTAGCAAATGCAGAACTCAACAATGCAAAGAAGTGTGTAATATGATGGCACTTAAAGATTTTATTGAAGGATTTCATAGAATGGCTCATAAAATTTGACCTGAAAAAATTAACTCAGGTCAGTTGGAAAAAATATGAAGAGAAAATTACAAGAAGACCATTAAAAAGTGCTATGGTAAACAGTTATGTGCTAAGATGCTGTAATGTTGCTATTGGGATATCAAAAGGATTAACAATTATTTCAGTTTTGTGTAATAACTCAATTAATTGCTCGAAATAAAAGTGTGAAAACACATCTATTGAATTTGTAAAAGAACCTGATTTAACACCTGGTGTCTGTCACTCTGTCATAACTCCATAAAATTAAAGTCTGTGGTTAGGCCTGTGTGTCAGAAGAGTGTGCAAACATTACCATTCAAGTATTTTACATACTAGTATGTTAGGGTTATCAGCATATCTGAGCAAAAGTAAAGATCATTCTTCGTACTTTCCTGTTGGAGAATATCATTATGGAAATCTAATCCTCTGTCAATGACTGAAGCTAAGGGAAGTGGAGTAGGTGACAGTCACGCTATGTTCTTCTTCTGCAGGTTGATGAGATGAGAAATGAGGAAGGCTGTAGCTGTGAAAACATCTGCATGGTTCAGATCCACAAAATACTAAATGCAAAGGCCATATGAAATTCTTCTGTACACACCCACAAATACATGCACAGATAGTGTTTTGTATGTGATAGTGACAGAGATCAAAGAGGTCAGTGTGAAATCTATGCATTGACATTGTACTAGCTCTGAGTATTTCACCGGCTGATCCTGATATTCATCACGATTTCTTTAGGTTTAGCTTTGGTTTACAACCCTAAGAAAATTATTTATATCAGAAGAACCTTTTCTAGTGCAGCAGTTTGAGGTTAGCACCAATGAATAGATAGGTGTCTTGCCAAGATGGATTAGACCCACAAATTTCCATTATGTTACTAAATCATGATACAATAACAAGGTCTGTGCTGTTGCCTGTTGCATGTGTAGTCTGCAGGTACTTGTCTTCCACAATTTCTCTTTCTGTACAAGGAAGGGCATGAAATTTTCCTGCTCATAGCAGAGTGATCTTTGCAAATCTAATGGTTGCTGAGAGCTGTGTCATTGTGTAATTAACTCTGAAGGGACTATAAACAGGGAAGGTGGTTCTTAGAGGTGGGGTAATTATTTTCTCCCAGCCTTCATCACAGTATAACAGTATCACTAAGGTTGGAAGAGACCTCAAAGATCATCAAGTCCAACCTGTCACCACAGACCTCATGACAAGACCATGGCACCAAGTGCCATGTCCAGTCCCCTCTTGGACACCTCCAGGGACGGTGACTCCACCACCTCCCTGGGCAGCCCATTCCAATGACGCATGACTCTCTCTGTGAAGAACTTTCTCCTCACCTCGAGCCTAAACTTCCCCTGGTGCAGCTTGAGACTGTGTCCCCTTGTTCTGGTGCTGGATGCCTGGGAGAAGAGACCAACCCCTTCCTGGCTACAACCACCCTTCAGGTAGTCTACAATGAGCAATGAGGTCACCCCTGAGCCTCCTCTTTTCAAGGCTAAACAAATGTAGCTCCCTCAGTCTCTCCTGAAAGGGCTTGTGCTCAAGGCCTCTCCCCAGCCTTGTTGCCCTTAACTGGACTTGTTCAAGTGTCTTGATGTCCTTCTTAAACTGAGGGGCCCAGAACTGGACACAGTACTCAAGGTGCGGCCTAACCAATGCGGAGTACAGGGGCACAATGACTTCCCTGCTCCTGCTGGCCACATTATTGTTGATGCAGGCCAGGATGCCATTGGCCTTCTTGACCACCTGGGCACACTGCTGGCTCATGTTTAGGTGGGTGTCAATCAGCACCCCCAGGTCCCTCCCTTCATCGAGGCCATGAGGCTCATATACACAAGGAGAAATATTTTCTAATGTAGTAGTTGGATGGAGAGCCATACTTTGTCTTTCTTTGTCACTCCAAGGACCAAAGCTGCAGCTTCTCTTGAATACCTCCTTCTGCTTCTGGGGATATAGAATGTTCATCTATTGCTAACATCACTTGGCACTCCAAACGTCACAAAACTATGCACTGTGTTCCCTTACAAGATTATATTTTTTTATATTTTAATGTCTTTATACAGCAGAACTTGCTGTGATAAAGAGTGTTGATTAGCCTTTCCAGTGTCTGTACAGTACTGTCCAAAGAAGGTAAACTATTTGATGTAGAACCATTTTTTCACCACACATTTATTTTCCTTCTGAAGCTACTTTTATTTATCAAGAATATTATTTTAATAACAATTTACACAGCGTAATCAATGAATACTACCCTTCCCTTTGTAACACTGATGTTTTGTCTTTAGCTCCAACAATAAAGCTAAAGGTAAGCATATACTTCTAACAAAATTATAATCTTGTGGGATTACAAGTGAAAACAGAGCAGATACGCTTTGCTGGTTTCTTTCATGAGTTAAAACAAGAAGAAATCACCAGAGTTGAAAAGCGACAATTTTGGAAAGTTTTGAAATGTCCCCATGACTGCTTCTGTCTGAAAAAAAATGATTATGCACTGCTGCAGATTGTATGATTCCTCTCAGACTGAGACAGTTTAATTTTAGCTGGTGGGAATAGTGATGAAAAAAACAACCCACCTACTGGAGCCAGCAGAGGCATTCAAAGGATGATGGAACATAAAACAGTACAGTATATATGGTCAGGTGGCTTGAATACAGTTTCATTATTTTGTGGTAATTAGTGTCACTTGCATGAAAGATCACCCTTAAGATATACTGACTTACTCAGCGATGTTCTGCTTCAACTGTACCCTCAGGGACAGCTGTGAATAATAACAAAGGAAGAAGGGGTTTGGGCTAGAATATTCAGACAGATGGATAGACAGGTGATTTACATGTGTATGTGATATATAGGTTAAGTTCTGCTAATTAAAGAAAGAATTACAAAAAAAAAAAAAAAAAAAAAAAAGGGAAAAAAAAAAGATGGTGAATCACTTCTAGTGTTACATGATTGACATCAAAACCTAGTCTCCCCACACTGCAGAGCAGCAGGTATTGTCTGCTTGTGGGATCCTTGCCCTTTTATTTCAATGTTTACTTCTCTTTCAATCTCAAATTTCTTATGTAACCCATTTCCTTAATCTAAGTTTTCCTTCTGCCCTTATTGCCACTAATTAGAGAGAGATCTGCACACTCAAACATAATTTTACTGAAATATGGTTATTTCTCATCATCTGAGGAGCTGTCAGCACTGTTTCTTAAATTTCTTTCACCCACATACTCAAGTTGTAGGAAATAATCATGGCCAGCAGCCTTTTCATTTTTATGCTGCAACAGGATAATAAAGGAGCTTTACACCAGATTCTGTGCTGACTCGCCACAGAAGCTACTAATAAAGTGTGCAATGGAAAATACTTCTAAGCAACTGAGCAAGCAGCAAAAAAGGTGGTTCACTGTTAGCCTCAGCAGGACCAGAAGGGCTCTGCAGAGGGACCTCGACCGACTGGACAGATGGGGATTGGACATGGCACTTGGTGCCATGTCATGAGGTCTGTGGTGACAGGTTGGACTTGATGATCTTTGAGGTCTCTTCCAGCCTTGGTGATTCTGTGATTCTGTGTGCTTTTTGTAGGACCGATGTATTTCTTCGTCTGCTCTTCAGTCGTCCGTTGTATGAGACCACGTTGGGAGGCTGTGTTCCCAAGCAGATCCTGTACCTGCATTGGATGAAATTTACCTCCTGTTTTCTGTGGTTTGCTTGTAATAACATTTGCTTACATGCACAAGAGCTGTTTAAAATGTCTATATTTTTGCTACAACCTTCATCAGGACTATGATGAAATGAGTTTTACAGAAAAACATACAAAATTTGCATCATTTTTACAGGTACACTTAAGCATTATAGCAGGTTTCCACAAATTCAATAGCCTGCCACGTCCACAAAGTTCCACCTAGACAATAATTCTATAAGCAAATTCCTACAAGATATTTCAGCTCCCTGAGTCCTCCTCTGGGCCCGAAAAAAGTGATGTCACATGTTATGATAGAATAGAATAAACCAGATTGGAAGAGACCTTTAAGATCATCGCGTCCAACCTATCACCCAACACCACCTAATCAACTAACCCATGCAACCAAGCATCCTGTCAAGTCTCCTCTTGAACACCTCCAGTGATGGCAACTCCACCACCTCCCCAGGCAGTCCATTCCAATGGGCAATCACTCTCTCTGTGTAAAACTTCCTCCTGACCTCCAGCCTGAACTTCCCCTGGCACAGCCTGAGACTGTGTCCTCTTGTTCTGGTGCTGGCTGCCTGGGAGAAGAGACCAACCTCTGCCTGTTTACAACTCCCCTTCAGGTAGTTGTAGAGAGCAATAAGGTCACCCCTGAGTCTCCTCCTCTCCAGGCTAAGCAGCCCCAGCTCCCTCAGTCTCTCCTCATAGGGCTTGTGCTCCAAGCCCCTCACCAACTTTGTTGCCCTTCTCTGGACTCGTTCCAGCAAGTCAACTTCCTTCCTAAACTGAGGGTCCCAGAACTGGACACAGGACTCAAGGTGTGGCCTAACCAGTGCAGTGTACAGGGGCAGAATGACCTCCCTGCTCCTGCTGGCCACACTGTTCTTAATGCAGGCCAGGATGCCATTGGCCCTCCTGGCCACCTGGGCACACTGCAGGCTCATGTTCATCCTACCATCAACCAGCAAACCCAGGTCCCTCTCTGCCTGGCTGCTCTCCAGCCACTCTGACCCCAGCCTGTAGCTCTGCATGGGGTTGTTGTGGCCGATGTGCAGAACTCGGCACTTGGATGTGTTTAATCTCATGCTGTTGGACTCTGCCCATCTGTCCAGCCTGTTGAGGTCTCTCTGCAAAGCCTCTCTACCCTCTAGCAGATCAACTCCTGCCCCCAGCTCGGTGTCATCAGCAAATTTACTGATGATGGACTCAATGCCCTCATCCAGATCATCAATAAAGATGTTAAAGAGGATGGGGCCCAGCACTGATCCCTGGGGGACTCCACTACTGACTGGCCACCAGCTGGATGTGACACCATTCACCACCACTCTCTGGGCTCAGACCTCCAGCCAGTTCCTAACCCAGCTCAGAGTGCTGCTGTCCAAGCCATGGGCTGACAGCTTGGCCAGGAGTTGATGATGATCTCCAGCAGAAAATAGAAGCTATCCTGTTAATCCTTCCCAGCCCTTTCCTGCTGTTAGTTAATGTTTTTCTGCCACTCATGTGTGGTGGACAAGAATCTCACATAGGATAGTTAGTACTGGAGTTTTTGTAAATGAATGCACTGACCATTTATAAAACCCCATTTTTGGCTGAGATCAACTGTATACTGCAGTTGCCTCTATAGCCTTCTCTTGTGCCCAAGCAAAATACAGCAGAGGCTGATGGGATGCCTCCCAGTGGCAAATCTGAATAAAGGTGCAAGCAGCATGCAAACAATCCTATTACTTGAGCACACAAAGTCAGCATGGCCATCTGCAGCTGGAAAGTGCTTGTTCATGTGTAGAATAGAATAGAATAGAATAGAATAGAATAGAATAGAATAGAATAGAATAGACCAGACCAGGTTGGAAGAGACCTTCAAGATCATCGTGTCCAACCTATCATCCAACACCACCTAATCAACTAAACCATGCAACCAAGCACCCTGTCACATCTCCTCCTGAGCACCTCCAGCGATGAGGATTCCACCACCTCCCCGGGCAGGTTAGGTTCCCCAAAGCAAGCCCTACAAGGGCCAACCCTTGTGATCCTGCTGCCCAGGGGAGGACCGCATTGCTCTTACTTATTTCACAAGGGCCTTATGGCCTCAGAGTGCTAGTAGTTGAGATTTTAAAGGTAACCACTTCAAATATGGTTTTCAAGCTCAAATATATGAAAATATGTGTAAGAGCAGTATGGTGTTTTGCATGCAGTTAGGAGCTGTCTCAACAGTGAAGCCATCTTCACATTTTGGATGTGTAAAGAAACCCACAAAAAATCTCCAAATATTTCTTTAGAAAATATCTTATTAAAAGACTTGTTCTAGAAATTATGCCAGGGAAGGTTTAGATTGGGTATTAAGAAAACTTGCTTTGCTGAAAGAGTAGTCAGGCATTGGAACAGACTACCCAGGAAGGTTGTGGACTCACCATCTCAGGAAGTGCTGACTTCATGGCACTTTGGGACATGGCTTGATGGCCATGCTGGTTTTAGGTTAATAGTTGGACTTCATCTTAAAGGAGAGTCCAATGGGGAGCTAAGAGGATGATGAATAGACTTGAATATCTCTCCTGTGAAGAAATACTGAGACAACTGGGGGGGTTTAATCTTGAAAAAAAAGCAGCTGGGAGGGGATCAGCACCTATAAATATCTGAGGGGTGGGTGTCAAGATGAAGGTGCCAGTCTCTTCACAGTAGTGCCCAGTGACAGAACAAGGAACAACAGATATCAGCTAGAACACAAGAGGTTCCACGTCAACATCAGAAGACACTTCTTTACGGTGAGGCCTCTACTTCTCTGGAGACTTTCAAACCCCACCTTGATGTGTTCCTGTGTGCCCCTCCCTAAGTGGTCCTGCTTTGGTAGGGGGGTTGGACTCGATGATCTCTGGAGGTCTCTTCCAAGCCTTAACATTCTGTGATTCTGTGGCTTTTCTGATTGAAACAGTTCTATGAAATATAGTTTCTGATTGCAACTGACTTGTGCATGAAGAACCATTTCTCTTTTTATTGCCTATCTACTGGCATATTTTCTATCTTATCTGATATGCAGAAGAAAATATCGAAAGAAGGATACTACTTTTGGTGATGGAAAAGACAAAGCATGCAAAAGAGATTTTCAAAGTATAATATATTCATATAAGAGGAGATCATGATGACAATTGAAAAGATCTCTTGAATTGCATCTCTTCTATTATCCTCTTTCAAGTTGTACTACAATATTTCTTTGTCAAAGAGTAATTAGTGCATAATGTTTCTTCTGAGCTCATTGTCTTTGGGGATTCGATTGCATAAAGAGGAGTGAACTCTAGTGCCATAAAGATTTCAAAATAAACATATTTAGTAATTATCTTCAGAATTACTTGTGAAAGATCAAGCAAAACCAATCAATTTTTCAAATGAGAAATGCAATCTCACTAAAATAAAAACCAACAAACACAAACCTGGCTGTTCTTCCCTTTGCTACCCACACAGATATATTTCATCTAGATGTTATTGTCAAGAAAGGAGAAGTATCAGAAGGTTTCTCATCTCATTTCAGCGTAACCTCAAAGTGATGCAACTGAACCCAGTTCAGGGAGCTCTGGTGTGAAACCAATCCAAGTTAAGGGACTATTAAAGTTGAAACTTCCAAAACACTGTAGGAAGTACAGCTCTCACTAACTGAATGCCAGTGACTGCAGTCGCTTCATGGAATATTGACAGGTACACCCCAGTCCCAGTCTCCCACAGCTTTCACAGTAACTCAATTACAATATCATATTTCTTTTGAGCTGACAGAGGTTCCTACAGCTGATTTTTTAAGAATGCCACACGTAGCTGGAAACTTGCAGCCATGCAGGCAGTAGATGTGTGTCAGGATCCTGCATTATGCATGAAGGTCACTGCTTTTTGCCAGCTCTGGAGAAGCCCATTGTACTTTGAGGGTGGTTTGTCACTGAATTCAGCATGACAGTGTTGTCAGCAGCCCTGCAATTTGCCTCCTAGAGCCTCCCATTTTGAAGGCTATGTGCTAACTCACAGTGTGCAAAGAGGCAGAGGTGACAAGTCTAGATATTAATATAGATATTTTTTGAAGGAAGGTCTTGTAAAGAGTAAACATACATGTTTGGCAGGGACTAACCTTGATCTACTCTTTTCTTCATACATCCTGTTTAGACAAGATTTATACTCTCAACATTTGTATGTGACTGTATTTGGGCAATACCATGGATATAGAGTTAAGTGCATTGAAGCTATACATTTCAAAAACTTCCAATAATTAGAAAAAGTCTGCAGGTGAAAATACATTGTCTAAAACACATAAGCTGACCAGAGAGAGTAATTAACACTGTTTTTTACCAGTAGATTGCATGTGTCTGAAATGGCTTGGCTTAAGCCTCTATTCTATTAGCTAATCACATTATAAAACTCACTGAATTAACAGTCTCCTATATATTTGCTTAGTGTCTTGAACTGAGTGCAGGTTTTGAGGAAGCAGTTGTCCATTATTGCACTTCCTAAATCAATACTCTTTTGAAGGAATCACTAAGTTAATTTATGCCTTTAGTCCCATAGTGCTTTTTCAGTCTGGCAGTTGTGGAGAAGGTCAGAAGAGGTAAAGCTGTTTCTTAAGATGTAGTAGTTCTGAGAAATCCCAGGTCACTCTAAGTACAACCAGTCCAAGCTAAGCATAATGGTAACCTGCCTTGTGCTTCAGAGAGCTTGGAGGTCTGATGTGCCTTGGGAAAATGAAATATGCTCTCCAATTTACGTACTCATAGGGCTGATGCTGCAGTCACCTGAGATGTAGTTTCTTTTACCCATGAATGAAATCTTCTGAAGTAAACAAGCTTAATTGCCCTTTGTCAACAATTGCACCTGCTATGTAAACTAATCATCAAAAGGGTCTGCTGATGGATAGCAGATCATACAGCATTTTTCTTACCAAAAGGAAGGAAGGTCACTGCATGTCTGCCCTTGGCAGAGCAAAGGAGCTTCCTGCCCTGTGTTAAGTGAATTGTGATCTTCCTATTGGAGTGATATTTGCTCTCCCCAAATCCAAATGAGAAGATTGGAACTGAGGTAGGTAAACTTCACTCACGGTTATACACACCAATCTCCATAACTGGGACTTGTCATGCCTGCATGGAGGAATTAGTCTTGCTGCTGAGAACATTTTCCTCATGAACAGCTTGCATTTTTGTTTGCTTAATAGATCCCTGTTTGGCTGAGTCCCATGGCCTTCACAAATTGCTCAAGTTATAACAGAGGAGTTTCTGATCCTGCCTCCTCCTGTGTTTATGCCTGTATTAACGAAAGTGTCAGCGTGCATGAGAACATTAAACAAATGTTGCTAGACATTTTCTACACTTTGAAGGAAAATGTTTTCAGCCAGCCATGTGGGAATGCTTCTATATTTTATTTTAAAAAAACAACAATGTAAGTTTTGAAATAATGAAGAGTAATACATGCTGACAGTTTCTGGGTTAAGCCTCTCTTTGGGAAAGGTTTCTTCCTTGTGACTCCAGAACAATAAATTCTGAAAAGAAGATATATAGACAGAAATAAACATGTTAAATATATGTTTCATAGAATCACAGAATCAACCAGGTTGGAAAAGACTTCAGAGACCATCAAGCCCAACCTATTACCTAACACCTCCTTACAACTAAACCATGGCTTCAAGTGTCATGTGCAATCCTTTTTTGAACACCTTCAGGCTTGATGACTCCACCACCTCCCTGGGCAGCACATTCCAACGGCCAATTACTCTTTCTGGGAAGAACGTTCTCCTCACCTCAAGCCTAAACTTCCCCTGGTGCAGCCTCAGACTGTGTCCTCTTGTTCTGGTGCTGATTGCCTGGGAGAAGAGACCAACCCCCACCTGTCTACAACCTCCTTTCAGGTAGTTGTAGAGAGCAATAACATCTCCCCTTATGACTATTTTAAGCAGAGATCAAGTTTTGTGAAACGGGACAACACTTTGTTATATTAATACATATTTGAAATAAGTGGCTAAGAGTTCATGCTGAAACCTAGCTCAGATGCATGAAGATTGTGAGATTTACTTTGTGTCAAATCTGAGAAGCAAGGAACATAAAAACCCAATAAATATCCATTAACTATTTTTAACAATGTATGTTCACTACTTTTTTTAAATGATGTTTGTTCTTAGAAGGGAATTATATGTCCTTAAATGTAAGCCCTGGTTACTTCTGTTTGTTATGCCTCTGAGGACAGTAAGAAGAACAGCTTTAATGCCATAAGACAGGAAACTTCCACTTCTTGCAAAAACAAGATAGGGAGTCTCTATGGAAACTTCCTAAAAAAGTGTATCATATTGTTCCAAGCCACTACAGTTATTCCAGTCTCAAGTGGTAATGCACAAAGCAAACTTTCATTACTGCACTGAAGAAAGCTGTGAGCTGGCAATGCATTTGCAGACAAAGTGCCAATTTGAATCACAGTTACCAAATACACAGGAATACAGATCCGAGCAGCTGACTATTGGCTTAGTCACGATCTCACCACTGAGATGGGAGTCTCACCTCCCTTCTCATGGTAAGAAGCTGGGGAAATAAGTTTAGCCAGTACTGCTCATTTTGGAGGGCAATTACATAATTTTCATGGAATATGGAATCCATGGAGGCATCTTGCAGAAAAAACCACACCTTATCACACCTGTATGACCTATTATTTCAAATACTTTCAAATACCAAAGGAAGTGCCAGTATTATTGGGTGAAATATTCAGATTTGCACACCTCTGAAAATGTATGGAATTAAGAATTGTGTTTATACAGGGAAAATAATAATTTGAAATAACAAGAAAAATATTTTCCCTTTCTTTTCTTTCTTTCTTAATGCATCAACAGATTAACACAAAGCTGAAGTCGTGGCAGAGAATGGTGGAGAAAAAAATACCTGTATTATTTTGAAGGACTCCTAGGTCTGGCAAAAATTCTGAGGGAAATAATTTAGAAGTAGAGAAAGGCTGAATATTGTAATCTTTGAGTTTGGTGGTGAAGTCCAAGCATAATGGACACCTGCAAACATGCAAAACATACATTTGGCTATATTGCAGAATAAGGTTAATTATTCTCTTCACTTGTGTATGCATAGGAGAGCAAGGCAGGTATCACAGTGCACTGGAGGAATAACCCATGAGTCCTTTTTTCCTCATATCATGGGCTGTATTCTGCTCAAAACCTCACTGAGACCAGGACACTTATTTTGCAATAACTCCTGATGGGTTTACTTCGAATCTCCCTGGTGTCACTAGGGAGATGCTCCACTTCCAACCCTTCAAGTGAGCTGGGCTGGGTACTGCTGGGTAGATGCTCTCTACTAACCCCTGTCCCTTTCCAAAGAGAAGGAACTGAAGGAGAGAGACCTTCAGATTGGAGAGCTACCACAGATTTAATGGATAACAATACATGTATATGTATACAAACCCAATACTTAACCAAATTTCCCTGGCAATTACATCACCACTACCACTCACACTGTGGGCAGGCAATGGGGAGGGCCCAGACTAGACTCACTTCAGTCAGTGTCCAAGGAGGACTCCATCCATTCTAACTTTGATCCCAAACTATGTGTTCTTGAATCCAGTCCCAGAAACCAGTTCCTGAATCTGAAGGGGCTTGACCCTTAGGATCCCTCATCTTTCTACTGAAGACCATACATGTAGAATGGATCCCTTGTTGGACAGTTTAAGGTCACCTGTCCTGTCTGCTCCTTCCCTCAGGAATGAACTTTTGCTTTCTGCATCCTCAATGTAGTACACAAGATTCAGCAGTGTGGTAGGTTAAGGGAAATCAGGAGTTAATTGGTATAAACAGAAAAAAAGTACTCCAAAGGCTAGAGAGAGTCCCAAGGGGATGGGAAGTCCATCCCAGGATATTGTAATATGTTATTCTATTCCATTTTCTGATATCTCAATATTTAAGGCGGGTGTACAGCTGATAGCCTCTCTCTCTCTCTTCTCTCTTGCTCTCTGCTCAGGACATGCACATCTCATGTAGGGAAGATGGCAGTTTGGGCCCGCTCTCAGGCCTGCTTATACTGAGCAGGGTGGAGGGCCATGGAAGGTTTTGACCTGGTAGGCTCAGGGGAAGGACTGAGCCTAGTTCACGAATATATTTCTTCTACCTGAATAGTTTTTGTGTATATATGTGTATATAGAATTTCCATTTAAACCTCCAATCAGTGTGGAGCATCTTTGTTTGTATTCCTTGAAACAGGGGTAAAATAAAATTTTCTGTCCCTTTGTCCTGGGAAGCTCATGGCTTAAAATTGGAACAAGTAGTGAGCTTGATCTTCATAGGAACAAGTAAAAGCAAGAGTGTTTCTGCACATCAATCCTTGGCAGTAACTACTGAACACTAGACACAGACACCGCAGAAATATACTATTAACTTCACAAAGTGCAGTCATTTAGAAGAAACTAGGCTGAAGAATAAAATAACTGAAAAGAATTAGCTCTGTTTAAACTCAAACCAGGACAGAGAGTCAGTTATGTCCAGGGTAAATTTCCCCTTTTACCATTGCCATGACTACCAGGGACAGTTAGGATGGGATTTGTGAGACTTATCTCTGTCATGCCACCTTGCTGTTGGGTCAGTCACACACCTTCATGTGCTGTGCTGCACTGCATGGTGTCAATCACAGGGGGAAAGTCAATATCAAAGCTGCAGGGCAGTGGAAAGAGAACCTACAAATTTTCTGCTCAGTTACTGCTTTCTCTGAGCACAGCTTGTGGCAAGTCCTCTTTGGTTTGCAAATAAATCTGTTTTTCTTTGTGCCTTTTGTTCTCACCTTTTATTCAATGCCTGGCTTTTAAGTTTTCACTGAGCAAAACAAAACAGGTAAATAAGCAAAGTAGCATGGAACATATTAGCATGTAGTGATTTTTTATTTTACTGAAAATTAACTCTTTGCTCTTTGTGGTTCATTGTCAGCTACAAGGAATAATTAACATCGGACAAAGAATGAATGTCATTATAAGGAGCAGTACAGCTGAGATTTTGTGTCTCATTTGCAATTATGCCTGAAGGTAACAAGATCGCATAGCAGGCTGAGATCCTGCATAATCAGTTAAGAGACTTTAATGTATCAGGAATAGAAAAAGATTATGGTGAAGACACAAGCAAAGATGCCCACCATGCAGGTGCATATTGTATTCTGTGTAGCAGTGCCACTCGAATCTGTGAACCTACCCATGACTAAAGTCTGTCATATGTGCACATACGTGTGATTCTGTACTGACTTTATTACACCAAAGAAGAGCACAGAGTAAAGATAACTCTTACAGCTTTGCTCCTTTTGATTGTGCAAATATATCTTAAATTCTGGCTGGCATTTTCAGGTGTTACATTTTTCTTTCTCCTCCCTGCCCCACCTCAGCTTCAATTTCAAAAAGGCTGAGCATTAGTATTCATGGATAGTTTTTTTCCTATTCTCCAAATTGTACTGCATCAATTGGATTGTCTCTAGACAAAAACAGATGAAGAAACCCTTGTGAAATAGCTCACATGTGTTAAGACAACATCGACATTTAAATAATGTTAGCCAGAATTGTGTCATATGAATTAGTTTCTCAACCAGATTGGTTATAAAATTAAAATTAATTTAATTAGTGTTATTGAGGGTAACCCACCTCTTCAGAGTCAGAACATGCTTAGAAGTTATCTTTGATATTGGAAGATCTGAAGAGTCACAGATGTGCTGGGGGTGGAGGTGGGTAAGTTCAGAGCTAATCTACCCTTTTCCCCTTCAGTCCCAATACAAGGAATATTCAGTCTCAATAAATTGAATAAATAAGTAAATATAAAAACTTATAAAATCAAATTCTGTGCCGCATAGTCTTGAAGCATCTTGTTGATCAGAAGGTGCTGAGTCTATGTTATTTCTACCAGTGATTATTGTAGTTCATAGAGCCTCATGGTTTGAATAAATGCGTTCAAGAGTCAGGCCAAATTCCCTCTTCTTGTACCACCTTTATTGTAGTTCCTGTGTACTTGAGAATGGGGAAAGAAGAGCAAGCCAACACTGTGAGAAGGGACAGGAATGTAGAAGCCAGTGGGAACTAGAATTACCTTCCAATATGACTTCACCAGCATTGCTTATCTGACCCTAGCTACTGTGCCAGGAATCTTACTGAAGAGAGCTCAATTACTGCTGCACAGCCAAGAAAGTGCAGTTGAAACCTTGCCCTTTTTTTCAGTGCTGAAGTGAAAACCCAAGGTTCTGTGTAATATCCACCAGGACTGGGGACTGCTCCAATCAACATTTTTACTGTAGAAATAAAGAGAAGAGGAGAATAATGAATAGGAAAAAGGACGTTAAGCAAAGTACCCCTCCCAGTACAGAACAAGGTTTACATTTCCTGGCCAGGAGGAATCAGTGTAGGTTGTCGTGAGACACTGAATGAACGCTAGTGAGCATTTGCCTGTTCTTCAGTCAAAATAATGCTTTCCAGCATTTCAAAAGATGATTTGGGATGCAGAAGTGTCAGTATATTCAGCTGATTCACTGTGACACTGGGATGCAACCAAAAGGATCACACATGTATACAGAGGGTTCAAAATAAGGAAAAAAAGATGGCTATGAAAGGCTCCTCAGGAATGTACTAACAAACTGTGTACCAATGGAGATTTTTCACAAGATGGTGCAAGACAGTTTCAGACACCAATGAGACATGTCAGGTGAAAACTAAGCAGTGTTCATGTAAGTCTTGGTAATACTGAGCAGCTGCCTGGGTACCTGAAAGGAGCATGGCTCCCATCAGAAAGCACATCACGAGTTGTAACGGAACACTATTGGACATTTCACTCTCCTTCAACTTAAACAAGCCCTTACTGTGAAGAGGTTGCTTGAAATCAAATTGTTAACTCATATGACTGTTTGCTGGGCTGTTGGCATCAAGGATGTATCAAGCAACTTTTCTATTTAGTATGACAAGGATAGGAGACTAGTACCATACATGTCATTGTGGACTTGTAACAGTCCATTATATGACTTCAGGGACATATTAGTTTCTTCAGGCAGTCTAAATGCATTGCAGACATTAATCTGAATAGAATGTAACCCATTGGAGAAGAAATTAACCACAAATGCATTTTTTACAGGCCATAGGAATGTTTGTGGTAGGGACTAGGGAAAGGATTGCTAAATGTTTAAAAATATCCAGACTGTTTTAGTTGAAGTGTAGCCTTTAATACCATGAAGGGATTAACTGGGACATGTTTACTGAACCATTCCAGTTACCCACTGTGTTTACGGGTGTAAACTGTGCATGCTATTCAGTCAGCTCAGCAGTTACACTGGGACTAGGCAAATTTTCCTTCACCACATCACACCTAGCTTCTGAGCTGCTCTGGTTTGGAAGTCTGGCTTTAGACTCCCAAAAATATTTGGGGAATGTGGCCGTTGCAGTTAAACATGCTCTTAATGAAAAGCCATTTGTGAATAGATGGTCTCCTTTGCACAGCTAGACAACACTTTCTGTTACAGCTTAGAAACTGGAAAGAGGTGGAAAGGTGGAGCAGCCAATGTAAGTGATGAGTGACATGCTATACATGTATATTATATAAATATTGTGCCAGATTCTTCTGGGAGTCACTTTGACTCCTATCTAGAAACTAAATATCTTTATGAACAAGAAAACCTTTTTGCTTATTCTGGTCACAAGTCAGTGATTTTTAATTTTTAATTTTTTTAAAAGAAAATAATTTAAAGTCATAGTAAAGGGAA